>LPNX010120482.1:133943-392784 GCA_001517045.1 Pseudotsuga menziesii
GTGCCTCAGATGTGGCTGTTATTCTAAGCCACCCACCATACTCGTTGGGGGCCAAGCGGTAGTATGAATGGGCAGCTGATGTGGATGGAACATGTGCTTAGGTGGGTCAGACTATGGTTGTGGACGCATGGGTAAGTGAAGTACTAGTTTTTAATGTTGTGGGGTGTGGAAGTGATGGGCAGTAGTTGGCAAAGGAAGTCTATGGGACTTAGTGTTATGGAATTCTCAGTGTTATGGAATTCTCAAGCACCACTGTCGTGGGGATTCATTCAAGGAATCATGATCGTAGGTTGGAGTGTGGGAGTGATCCTGGGTGTTGGGTTTTAGGTTTTCTCTTGTACGACTCTTCTCTTGTACAACTCTTTAATGACTCTTAGTGTTATGGAATTCTCAGTGTAATGGAATTCTCAAGCACCACTGTCGTGGGGATTCATTCAAGGAATCATGATCGTAGGTTGGAGCGTGGGAGTGATCCTGGGTGTTGGGTTTTAGGTTTTCTCTTGTACGACTCTTCTCTTGTACAACTCTTTAATGACTTATTGAACCAAGGTTTTGAAGATAGTCGAGTCTCCACCGGGAGCATTAGCTCCTTAGTTGGGTGGTGTATTTGTGTGGGTTGTCTTTTGGTAAGGATGGACATAAATCCTTCAGCTCTAGAATTTTGAATTACATTAGTTTGGAAATTTAGAGTATTGAATCCCAACTCCTTGATTTTTATATAGAGGAAGATACAAATCATCGACCTATCAATCCATACTAAATTGTCAAGAATATGCTTGATTAAGTAATGCTAGAAAGGGTCTAACTCAAGCATGGCATTCTATGGGTGTTTATTGATACCAGAGTGGTTTTGGAGTCAATTCTAGGCAATTTGGATATTCTCGTAGAGGTTGTGGAAGTAAGCCTTCCCATTTTGGAGTTCTAGCGTGGAACAAATGACTCTCAATTGATCTTTGGCTAGTATTTTTTCTATGTTCTTACAATCTTTGTATTTGGAAAGCCAACCATAGGCCCTATTTTGTATTTTATGTACATTATTAACAATAGAAGGTTTCACCCACTAGCTTAAACAAAACTAAATAATGCATGTTTTTAAAACTATTACCATATAATTAATTATTATAATACCTACTTTGGCAATTACTAAAAAAAAGTTCACACAATCCAACAAACCGTTGAAATTTAATTAAGAAGAGTTCACATATGCCAACACATGGGAATAGAAAATGAGGGGCATGCAGAGTTTAACAACTTAAGCTTCCCATTTGGTGGAGGTTGTCCAAAACTTAAAGGAAAACATGCATATTTTTTAGATGTATGATTATTGGGATTATCTGCATAGTGTAAGTCAGTAATCTATGGTCCATATCCAATGAGCATAGTCGCAATTGGCCAATTTCTCATGGTTTTGAATAGTCCACTTAGTATGCAATGCATTGGATGATGGTCATAGGAATAAGGCACAATCTTGATATACAATCCAACTCTTTTGGGGACTTTTCTTTGACACGTAATGAATTATCGCATACGTGGGTGCAATGTCTCTCTACATAGATTCACATGTATGCCGCATTGCTTAGTATGTATGGTTTAAGGGACATGGAATTCCAGGTGGGGATGGAATAGTTACATATTGTTGAGGAAGGATTTATTTTTACAAATTTTATTTATAATTTTAAAGTAATAATTGATTGGTTGTTAAGGAATAATAGATCTTTTCCTAAGAGGACTTTTTGTAATGCAAATACATATCTACGTAATATAATTTTTGATATTACAAAAATTATGATTATGAACCTTTTGAATACAAAGGTCTATTTGAATACAAAGTTATGAATGTGCCCATATTGGTAGAAAGAGCCAGACTCTTATTCAAAGAACGTGGTATCAATATGAACATGCCAAACCAATCCCACAAATATGAACATGCCATACACCCCTCCACGTTTAAACCTATAATCTTTTAAAAGGAAACATGGAGAGGAAAACCATCGCTTAAGCGACACTTGGAGGAAAACCATCGCTTAAGCGACACTTAGAAGGATAGCAATTTTAGCGCCGTCGCTTAAGCGACGCTTATGCCCATTATTTCAAAAAAAAAATTAATCTTTCTGATTTTTGGCACAGTTAAAATAAAAAATCCACGCGTCGTCGGAAAAAACCGTCGGATTTTGGATCAAAATCTAGTAGTGCCTTTAGCCGAAGTGGCTGAGGTGAAGGTAAAATAATTTTCTCCTGCAGTAGACATTATCCTGCCCACAAGGACACCAATCACGGGTGGATCAAAAGGACGAACCTGAACGATCACAGGATCGTTTAAATCAATTAGAGGTGTATTAAAATTCCTTGCAAACTCATCAGCCTGCAAGTCTTCTATCTCAATTGTGTTTAAATTAAGACAGTTTGCCCTAAGTTCTTGTTCACCCGAAACTTCACTGACTCCTATCGGTTCAAATTAACCGTCTGTGTCCAATCTCCGGCTTTGAGGGGGAGGTGGAGGTTCCAATTTGATAAGAGGAGGAAGGTTTTGCAACCTTCGTGACCTTCTGATAGGTTGGTCCTCCACGATTGTAAATTTGACTTTTCAAACCCTAAGGTCGGCTAAACATAGAAAAACCACAGAGCAATCACTACGAAAATTCCTAAAGTCTCAACAGTTAGAAAGGGTAAAAGATATGCTTTCTCGAAGAAAGTTGAAAGACAATTTCTTGGTGTCCTTGAAGAGGTTCTTAGGCACAAGCGGAGGAATCACCCAGCACCCTCCTACACTTTCAACAAGGGCTACCTTCCAAGCCCATCCAAGGTGAACCAGAAATAGCCTTCTGGTTTACTTGTGCATGAACCCTAGATGTCAAGAGACTAGAGGCTACCTTAACTATACCAATAGTCTGGGGGGACAGTCGCAAGCCTAATTCATAAGTATGGGCAGGGTAGCTGATCCTGAAACTCTATCTAGGACAGAATCCCCAGATGCATAAAAACCTTGGTTTACATTTTGACAAGGAATTGGAGGGTTATCTCCTCAGTCCAGTGCCTCCACGTGGCCTCGTGCTTGCCTCCCATTTGAGAGGAGATTCCCAGATACTATTGATAAAGAGAAGGATTTACCTATCGATTGGCCCACTATGTCTGAATTTAAATACTTATGGGAAGTTTACACTTCCTATCCCACAAGTCTATCCTAAGCTAGTACGTGTATGGCCCTATAAAACAAAAAATTACTAATAAATTTTAATTATAGCGTTCATTTTAAGGGCTATTTTTTACTCAGAAGGCAAGCGGAGTGAAAGACTATGATGTTATTGACTCGATAAGAAATGTAAAAATAACAGGTGTATAAATCAATTTCAAAGCAAATGATCACTACTTAAAACAAGCTTCTCTTTTCTTTTTTTTTTAAATTTAAACTAATGAAAATGCAACTAATAAAGAGAAAACTAAGACTATATTTTTGTAATTTTTGAGATTTTATTTAAAAACTGAAAATAAAACTACTCTATGCAAATCAAATGCAAAAGTTTCTAATGTTTTCTTTTCATTTTTCAAATTCCTCAAAAACTACTATGCACCTAAATGCACAATTCTTGAGTATGTTTGAATAAATTAACTGTATAAAGTAAGCAAAATGAAGTAAAGCAGATTCATAAAACCAAAGATCAACCACCTAAGGAAGACTTGGAAAAACCTAGCTTGGGAAGACACAGTGAATGAAAATCACTAAAATCAAACAAAGGCAAGTGACAAACCAAACCTATCCAGAGATAGAAAAGGATAAAATAGTGTCTAGAACCCTGATCACTGATTCAGACAACCAGCACTTGAACCTCTCACCCAACAGGAAAATCCACTTCAAGTTGCTAACAGAAAGACAATCCAAACAATAAAAACTCAAGGGCTTACTAGGAAGCAAAAAGCATGGCTAACGGGGTCATCAAACTTATAATGCAATGTTAAAATTAAAGACCACTAAGCAAAACAAAATCCACAGAGGGACAGGGACAAGCAAACCATAACCCAAAAATTTTGTTGCTCTGGCTTGTACGTGACTGTGTACAAGAGCAACCCGCGTACTGTACACAACTGTGCAATAGAGAAACCCATGTACATAGACCTCTGTACGCAACTGTGCAATAGAGCAACCCACGTACATAGACCTCTGTACGCGACTGTGTAATAGAGCAATCTGCGTACATGAGTTAAATTTTTCAAAAAAGAGAAAAAATACAAAGGTCTTCAAACACCACTACAAGTATGAACCAAGACAAGACACCACACATTGAATCAAAGCAAAGACTAGGCATGGATATACAGAGTTAACCCACAATAGTCTAGGCTCCCCAATGGAGTCGCCAGTTCTGTTGTTCACGAATAAACACCCTTATAACCTAGGGTATGGGGCTACCAACTTACTTTTAAAACTTGCAGACAATTAGCTTTAGCTAAGTACAGAAGGGAAATAGGAATAAATATTGGACTCACCCGATTACCGATAGTTGATCCAAGCTTTATCTTCTTTCGCTCTACTTCTCTCCAAAGCTTTCAGGGATGCACCTCCTTCACCTGCAAAGAGCAAATTCTCCAAGTACAATCTTATGCATGTATATATAACAGGTTAGATAAACAACATATATAGTGCTTAATCAAATATATTCATCAAACCCTAATACATAAGAGACTCAACACAATGTTAGAATAAGAATTCTCTTTATTAACAATCAGTGAATGAGATAAGTGTACAACCCAACGCCTAAGACAAGGACTCCTCTGCAACCAAAGGAATCTGAGTTATGCTGCTCCAAGACTTCTGAAGATATACCACCAGCATAACTTTGATCTCCAAAATTAATTCTATTAATGCCCTTCCCAAGGCCTCTATTTATACTTTGGGAAATAGAGCAGTTTCGAAGGTTGAGGAGGTTGAGATAGTTGAGATGGTTAATTATTATGGCTCAACTAATCTCCATTAATCATGATTTATATTTTTTAATGTCGAATGGAGGTGTATGTGACTATTGATACTGGAAACCCACGTATGACATGCGAGTTGATTTAAGGGAAACCCGCGTATAGATCTGTACGCAGTTTGCAATGGGAATAGTCGGGTACAGTACGCGAGTTGTCAATGAGGATAGTCACGTATGTACGTGAGTTTTAATGAAGATAGTCACGTACGCCAATCCACACTTAGAAAAATAATGTAGCAAGCTGGTTGAAAGGTAAATGCATCTCATGTCATGCCCATCTATAGTGTTTTGCAAAACTTGAATCCTAAAATGTCCTTTTGTGTACCAACATAATGAATTGTCGGCACTTGGACGGAGAAGTGCCATTTGGGCTGATAACAAATACCTCTCCCATTATGGGCATGTTGATTTGAAATCAATTTCTTGTGATCATTTAGAATTGTGTCCAAAGTTTTCGTTAGGGTTTCTCAAAACCCATCCACTTGAGTTTAGTTTTGGTGGTGAGAGACCACCCTAACTAGAAAACCATGAAACCCACTCAGGGTGTTCTATTAATATTCATTTGAAACTTGAAACCAATTTGGGGCTTCAAGTATTGCATGGATGATTATTTGGAGAGAAGCTAAATTTATCTCATTGCATGGACATGGTAGAGAAATCAAATTTCCACTTGAGGAAGATGTAAGCTTCTTGGGCATTAAATATTCAATTTTGTGAGAATTTCCTTGAAGACCAAACCAATTTTCATAACCATAGGCTCTTGAGAAATTCATGGAACCTGTTATCACTAAAGTTGAACCCGGACTGCTAGGGTCAAGCTTAGAGAAATCTTAAAGTTTGGTTTAATGGGTAACTGAGTTGATAGAGTGCTGGAGGTATAACAGTACAGAGATCAGGCTAGGTTTAAAGATCAAACAACAGGAAATGTATCATTGTAAAATACAATAATAGGAAAGACTACGAGCATGAATTTATAAAGAATGAATTTGGTTCTGCAACAAGACATTTAAAGGTAATTGCACGTCATTATAAGAATCTTGTAATGGAATATAATTGACCATATACAGGATAAAATCATAACTAGATACAATTCATATAAAAGCAAAATAGACTCATGATTACAATCATTTCAAAGCAGCCATCCTACATAAAGAAAAACAGAGTGCATACATGCCCTGACAATACAATCTCAGCCCTTGGCTCAAACTCTCTTCCTCCCTTCTACCCCCCTCTCGAGTATCTCAGTTTGCTCTTATATAACATTTGGATGATTTACATTCAAATTTCTAATACCATACCTTGTGCCTTGAGATAGGCAATGCACTAATTAGGAAATCATTACATGGAATTTGAATAAGGAATTTAGTACAACTGAATGCACTATTGTAGAAAAGATATTCAATACGTTTCTGCAAGATCATACTCAAAAACCACCTTCTTGAATCGATTTCAACATCTGTGCTTATGATTTCTTATGGTTGCCTTAATCTAGTGACACAAAGTGTCATGAGATAAGGCAATCTAACTATTTTATCTTTTAAATGTAACCTATTCTCAACAAGACACCTGGAAAAGATCAAAGTCAGGAACTGAGCTGAGCATATTAATTCGATGCTGTTGAACTATCCATTAATTGCGCTAAGGAGAGGATTCGACCAGCTCTTTGACCAAAGATCCATGTCCATTCTAGATGACCTGGGTATGATCTGAGTAGCACATAACCATCAAAAAATTTCAATATCCAGAGCCTATGTGTCCATTTTCCAACAGAACACCTAGAAATATCATAACCTTCAGAATCAGAAAAGGAACTAAACTGGGTCAATATAATGATGACGCCCTTCTCAGCTATAGCACCTTCGCTTGGAGTGTGTCTATGCCTACAAAATTTGAGGCCGAATGGTGTGACAGACCCCCAACCTATAGTCAAAACTTCTTGGCACTTAGAAATTTCCTAACTCGGGACGCATCTTCAGTACAACGCGTAGGCATTGTCCACCATGCATAAGATGTAATGCTTCATTTATTTGGTCTAAAGTCATATTATGTGTAATGTACTCCTTCACTTTGATTTCCTTTTTCATATACTTCTCAACCAGCCATGGCACTTGAGAACGGCTTTTGAAACCACCAAAACCAGTACCCTTTCACACATGTCCTGTAACTAGCTGAAATGGCCTGGTAGATATCTCATGTCCAGAAGCTACAACAAAATATCCAAAAAATGGAATAGCAGTAGCAATCAAAGTAATCAATATTAGGTATATTAATGTCAAAATGAAACGTGTGCTGTAGTGGTTTAGATCAAATGTTCCTCCACGTTTTGGTATCAAATTTTCCTCGAAATAGTCATATGTTAGCCTACAATATATCTGAAAACAACCTGAAATCTGGGTCACTGCAAACACATTTTCCATAACAATGGCCCATGACGGGGTTGTCAAGGAACTCAGAATATATGCTTCAATAGCCAAACCAAATGCCCAATATCCCACAAATGTAAGTATTCAGTAGCTTAAAATGATAATAGTGTATGCTGCTGAAACACCTTTTTACATATTTGCCTTTGGAGGATCTCTAAGAGTTGACTGAAACTTGTATAGAAAATGGAGAAACATCCCTCCCTGCTGCAATACACTGCTTCTATCATCTGGGGTTGCAGAAATTGTGTAATTATTCAAAGCTTTACCGGTAGGATTAAAGAATGTCCGACCCAAACCATAGTATAACCCAATAGCATCATACACCTTGCAATTTGGATCTGCATAAAGAGAGTCCAAGGGGAATGGTATCCTTTCATCCAGAATGCAGGATTTCTCCGAAGTTCCTACACCAATTGCTATTAGCTTCACTCAAGTTGAATCAAAATTTGGCTTCACATATTTCAATGTTGAATCAAACTCCCAATAGCATGGACACCCAAAATTCCTAAGGAGAGCCACCACAACCATTCCATTGCTTTGGTCCCAGAGGTCTTTAAACTGCACAGGCTCTCCACTGGCAGTAAAAATGTTGATGGAGGAAATCAGGTCGGCTTCATTATAAAATGTAGAAGCAGATGCGGCCCTGGAGATTATGCTACTCCTTCAATACTCTCCACATTCTCAATTCTCTCAGGATTTCAAGGGTCGCCAAGTAATGCTTCTAATGTCGAACCAAGTTTTCCAAATCATCCTTCTGATGCTTTGTCAATTCATTCTTGTATCTCTGGACAAATGTGAGAAGATATTAGTGAACAAACATCATCCTTTTGGCCTTTCGATAATCACCAAATATCAAATACACATTAATTAAACACCTGGGTGATCTCTTCCATACCTCTGAATTGAAGTATATTTTTACTAACAATTTTGTCATTTCTCTCCCTATTTTTACTGGCAATTTTGTCATTTCTCTCCCATACCTCTGAATTGAAGTATATTATTACTGGCAATTCTGTCATTTTCACAAATTCTTGGACAAAGCATAAGCATTTGAATTTAACCTGTGGGATCAATTGAGGGCCACCTTAGATGAAATCATTCTGTGTGCTGCAAGAAACTTATAAATTTTGTTGGAGCAGATCTGATGACAACATCTGGCTTTGTCTGGGGATGGCATGCTCCCTGTGAGATGCCAAGAACAAGTAGACCAAGTTCCTTTCCATTTCATTGGGCTGGAGTCTTCATCACAAATCTCTACTACTCAAACAGCTTGAAAACACATTACCGGCTGAATCTTTAAACTACTCTGTAAATTAAAATAAGCCTCTCACAACACACTGTACAAACTGAAGGAAATGCTTGAAGCATCAAACTTATTTATCCACACTATATACACTAACCAAAACTACAACTTTGGTTAAATAAAATCATGGTTCCAGTGAAGCCATACAAGTATATGAATACTTGATGAAAATCTTGATCTGTGTATTAGCAAGATGAAGACAAGAACAAAAATAAACATATGTATGCAAATTTGATTTTCAGACTTATCATAAAATGAATACTAAAACCTTGAATCAATAAATTCCTTGATATAGTCATCTACCGAGTCATACCACTTTCTCAGTTTTGGATCATCAAACTTGTCTTTATTCTCAATCTTGATATCAAAAGACAGCTGAAAAGGGCTTTGAAACGACAAAATCTGTATCTTGACCTCTAAAGCTTCAATCTCTTTCTCAATATATGCAGCAAATTCTTTTGAAAAGATGATTTTAGATTCTGAGTTACATGAGCTTGACTTTAAATAAGAAGACAAAATTGAAGAAAAAATTTCATTTATTTCCTCATCAGTGCTCATATCACTCCATTCCCTGAAAATTTTAATGGAAAGAGGATCTGCCCTAAACTCTGTCTTCTCCATCCATGTCTTCAGAAATATAATCCAAAAATCTGTTAATGATCTAATTGACCCAACAGACAAATCTTCAACCTAACTTTTACACTTCCCTTGTAATGAATCATAGAATAATGTAATAAAGACATCTTCATGTTTAACTCTAAGTAACTCTGTAAATTCACGGAAATTAGATATGTGTTTTACAGCTAAACTCTGATCTTCTCCATTGAATTTAGGACCATTTCTCAACAAATATTCATCTGAAGGAAGAAGATTCGGAAAACTGGGAAGTTCTGCAAAATCTAGACATGCATACCTTGAAACAATAGAAGTCGGATCAGAAGTCCTCATTAATTCAATGAAAGCATCAATGAAGCTTTGAAATATGGATCTGTAGTAGTTGGAGTCTCCAAGTGAATAATTTGCAGCCACTATGTCACCAGCCCTCGTTCACCATCAAAGGCTGGATATATTCGTTGTCATTCTTTCCGGGGAAGATATCTTCGCTCCTTCGTCCCCGGCAACAGCGCCAAAAGATGTTATCACTAAAGTTGAACACGGACTGCTAGGGTCAAGCTTAGAGAAATCTTAAAGTTTGTTTTAATGGGTAACTAAGTTGATAGAGTGCTGGAGGTATAACAATACAGAGATCAGGCTAGGTTTAAAGATCAAACAGCAAGAAATGTATCATTGTAAAATACAATAATAGGAAAAACTACGAGCATGAATTTATAAAGAATGAATCTAGTTTTGCAACAAGACATTTAAAGGTAATTGCACATCATTATAAGAATCTTGTAATGGAATATAATTGACCATATACAGGATAAAAACATAACTAGATACAATTCATATAAAAGCAAAACAGGCTCATGATTATAATCATTTCAAAGCAGCCATCCTACATAAAGAAAAACAGATTGTATACATGCCCTACCAATACAATCTCAGCCCTTGGCTCGAACTCTCTTCCTCCCTTCTAGCCCCCTCTCGAGTATCTCAGTTTTCTCTTATATAACATTTGGATGATTTACATTCAGATTTCTAATACCATGCCTTGTGCCTTGAGATAGGCAATGCACTCATTAGGAAATCATTACATGGCATTTGAATAAGGAATTTAGTACAATTGAATGCACTATTGTAGAAAAGATATTCAATACGTTTCTACCAGATCATACTCAAAAACCACCTTCTTGAATCAATTTCAACATCTGTGCTTATGATTTCTTATGGTTTCCTTAATCTATTGACACAAAGTGTCATGAGATAAGGCAATCTAACTATTTTATCTTTTAAATGTAACATATTCTCAACATGACACCTGGAAAAGATTAAAGTTAGGAACTGAGCTGAGCATATTAATTCGATGCTGTTGAACTATCCATTAATTGCACTAAGGAGAGGATTCGACTAGATCTTTGACCAAAGATCCATGTACATTATAGATGACCTGGGTATGATCTGAGTAGCACATAACCATCACAAATTTTCAATCTCCAGAGCCTATGTGTCCATTTTCCAACAGAACACCTGGAAATATCATAACCTTCAGAATCGGAAAAGGAACTGAACTGGGTCAATATAATGATGATGCCCTTCTCAGCTACAGCACCTTCACTTGGAGTGTGTCTCTGCCTACAAAATTTGAGGCCGAATGGTGTGACATACCCCCAACCTATAGTCATGACTCCTTGGCACTTAGAGATTTCCTAACGCACGATGCATCTTCAATACAACGCGTAGGCATTATCCACCATGCATAAGATGGAATGCTTCATTTATTTGGTCTAGAGTCATATTATGTGTAATGTACTTGTTCACTTTGATTTCCTTTTTCATATACTTCTCAACCAGCCATGGCACTTGAGAACGGATTTTGAAACCACCAAAAGCAGTACCCTTTCACACACGTCCTATAACCAACTAAAATGGCCTGGTAGCTATCTCATGTCCAGAAGCTACAACAAAATCTCCAAAAAATGGAATAGCAGTAGCAATCCAAGTAATCAATATCAGGTATATTAATGTCAAAATGAAACGTGCACTATAGTGGTTTAGAGAAAATGTTCCTCCACGTTTTGGTATCAAATTTTCCTCAAAATAGGCATATGTTAGCCTACAATATATATGAAAACAACCTAAAATCTCAGTCACTGCAAACACATTTGCCATAACAATTTCCCATGACGGGGTTGTCAAGGAACTCAGAATATATGCTTCAACAGCCGAACCAAATGCCCAATAGCCCACAAACGCAAGTATCCAGTAGCTTAAAATGATAATAGTCTATGCTGCTAAAACACCTTTGTACATATTTTCCTTTGGAGGATCTCTAAGAGTTGACTGAAACTCGTATAGCAAATGGAGAAACATCCCTCCCTGCTGCAATACACTACTTCTATCTTCTGGGGTTGCAGAAATTGTGTAATTCTTCAAAGATTGACTGGTAGGATTAAAGAATGTCCAACCCAAACCATAGTATAACCCAAGAGCATCATACTCCTTGCAATTTGGATCTGTATAAAGAGAGTCCAAGGGGAATGGTAGCCTTTCAGCTAGAATGCGGGCTTTCTCCGGAGTTCCTACACCAATTGCTATTAGCTTCACTCAAGCTGAATCAAAATTTGGCTTCACATCTTTCAATGTTGAAGCAAACTCCCAACAACATGGATACCCAAAATGACTAAGGAGAACCACCACAACCATTCCATTGCTTTGATCCCAGATGTCTTTGAACTGCACAGGCTCTCCACTGGCAGTAAAAATGTTGATGGAGGAAATCAGGTCGTCTTCATTATAAAATGTAGAAGCAGAGGCAGCCCTAGAGATTACGCTACTCCTTCAATACTCTCCACATTCTCAATTCTTTCAGGATTTCAAGGGTCACCAAGTAATGCTTCTGATGTTGAACCAAGTTTTCCAAATCATCCTCCTGCTGCTTTGTCAATTCATTCTTGTATCTCTGGAAAAATGTGAGAAGAGATTGGTGAACAAACATCATCCTTTTGGCCTTTCGGTAATCACCAAATCTCAAACACACATGAATTAAACGCATGGGCGATCTCTTCCATGCCTCTGAATTCAAGTATATTTTTACTAGCAATTTTGTCATTTCTCTCCCATACCTCTGAATTGAAGTATACTGGCAATTTTGTCATTTTCACAAATTCTTGGACAGAGCATAAGCATTTGAATTTAACCTGTGGGATCAATTGAGGGCCACCTAAGATGAAACCATTCTGTGTGCTACCAGAAACTTATAACTTTTGTTGGAGCAGATCTGATGACAACATCTGGCTTTGTCTGGGGATGGCATGCTCCCTATGAGCTGCCAAGATAAAGTAGACCAAGTGCCTTTCCATTTCATTGGGCTGGAGTCTTCATCACAAATCTCTGCTACTTAAACAGCTTGAAAACACATTACTGGCTGAATCTTTAAACTACTCTGTAAATTAAAATAATCCTCTCACAACACACTGTACAAAATGAAGGAAATGCTTGAAGCATCAAGCTTATTTATCCACACTATCTACACTAACCAAAACTACAACTTTGGTCAAGTAAAATCATGCTTCCAGTGAATCCATACAAGTATCCGAATACTTGATGAAAATCTTGATCTGTGTATTAGCAAGATGAAGACAGGAACAAAAATAAACATATGTCTGCAAATTTTATTTTCAGACTTATCATAAAATGAATACTGAAACCTTGAATCAATAAATTCCTTGATATAGTCGGCTACCAGGTCATACCACTTTCTCAGTTTTGGATCATCAAAATTGTCTTTATTCTCAATCTTGATATCAAAAGACAGCTGAAAAGGGCTTTGAAATGACAAACTTTGTATCTTGACCTCTAAAGCTTCAATCTCTTTCTCAATATATGCAGCAAACTCTTTTAAAAAGATGATTTTAGATTCTGAGTTACATGAGCTTGACTTTAAATAAGAAGACAAAATTGAAGAAAATTTTTCATCTTTTTCCTCATCAGTGCTCATATCACTCCATTCCCTGAAATTTTTAATGGAAAGAGGATCTGCCCTAAACTCTGTCTTCTCCATCCATGTCTTCAGAAATATAATCTAAAAATCTGTTAATGATCTAATTGACCCAACAGATAAATCTTCAACCCAACTTTTACACTTCCCTTTTAATGAATCATAGAATAATCTAATGAAGACATCTTCATGTTTAACTCTGAGTAACTCTGTAAATTCACGGAAATTAGATATGTGTTTTACAGCTAAACTCAGATCTTCTCCATTGAATTTAGGGCCATTTCTCAACAAATATTCATCTGAAGGAAGAAGATTCGGAAAACCGGGAAGTTCTGCAAAATCTAGACATGCATACCTTGAAACAATAGAAGCTAGATCAGAAGTCCTCATTAGTCCAATGAAATCATCAATGAAGCTTTGAAATATGGATCTACGGTATTTCGAGTCGCCATGTGAATCATTTGCAGCCACTATGTCACCAGCCCTCGTTCACCATCAAAGGATAGATATATTCGTTGTCATTCTTTCTGGGGAAGATATCTTCGCTCCTTCGTCCCCGGCAATGGCGCCAGAAGATGTTATCACTAAAGTTGAACCCGGACTTCTAGGGTCAAGCTTAGAGAAATATTAAAGTTTGGTTTAATGGGTAACTGAGTTGATAGAGTGCTGGAGGTATAACAGTACAGAGATCAGGCTAGGTTTAAAGATCAAACAGCAGGAAATGTATCATTGTAAAATACAATAATAGGAAAGGAAATGAGCATGAATTCATAAAGAATGAATCTGGTTCTGCAACAGGACATTTAAGGGTAATTGCACATCATTATAAGAATCTTGTAAAGGAATATAATTGACCATATACAGGATAAAATCATAACTATATACAATTCATATAAAAGCAAAACAGGCTCATGATTATAATCATTTCAAAGTAGCCATCCTACATAAAGAAAAACAGAGTGTATACATGCCCTGCCAATACAATATCAGCCCTTGGCTCGAACTCTCTTCCTCCCTTCTACCCCCCTTTCGAGTATCTTAGTTTTCTCTTATATAAAATTTGGATCATTTACATTCAGATTTCTAATACCATGCCTTGTGCCTTGAGATAGGCAATGCACTCATTAGGAAATCATTACATGACATTTGAATAAGGAATATAGTACAACTAAATGCACTATTGTAGAAAAGATATCCAATATGTTTCTACCAGATCATACTCAAAAACCACCTTCTTCAATAGATTTCAACATCTGTGCTTATGATCTCTTATGGTTGCCTTAATCTATTGACACAAAGTGTCATGAGATAAGGTAATCTTATGGTTTCCTTAATCTATTGACACAAAGTGTCATGAGATAAGGTAATCTAACTGTTTTATCTTTTAAATGTAACATATTCTCAACAAGACACCTGGAAAAGATCAAAGTCATGAACTGAGCTGAGCATATTAATTCGATGTTGTTGAACTATCCATTAATTGCGCTAAGGAGAGGATTCGACCAAATCTTTGACCAAAGATCCATGTCTGTTCTAGATGACCTGGGTATGATCTGAGTAGCACATAACCATCACAAATTTTCAATCTCCAAATCCTATGTGTCCATTTTCCAACAGAACACCTGGAAATATCATAACCTTCAGAATCGGAAAATGAATTGAATTGGGTCAATATAATGATGACACCCTTCTCAGCTACAGTGCCTTTGCTTGGAGTGTGTCTCTGCCTACAAAATTTGAGGTCGAATGGTGTGACAGACCCCCAACCTATAGTCATGAATTCTTGGCACTTAGATATTTCCTAACTAGGGATGCATCTTCAGTACAACGCGTAGGCATTGTCCACCATGCATAAGATGTAATGCTTCATTTATTTGGTCTAGAGTCATATTATGGGTAATGTACTCATTCACTTTGATTTCCTTTTTCATATACTTCTCAACCAGCCATGGAACTTGAGAACGGATTTTGAAACCACCAAAAGTAGTACCCTTTCACACATGTCCTGTAACCAGCTGAAATGGCCTGGTAGATATCTTCTGTCCAGAAGCTACAACAAAATCTCCAAAAAATGGAATAGCGGTAGAAATCAAAGTAATCAATATCAGGTATATTAATGTCAAAATGAAACGTGCACTGTAGTGGTTTAGAGCAAATGTTCCTCCACGTTTTGGCATCAAATTTTCCTCAAAATAGGCATATGTTAGCCTGCAATATATCTGAAAACAACCTGAAATCTGAGTCACTGCAAACACGTTTTCCATAACAATGGCCCATGACGAGGTTGTCAAGGAACTCAGAATATATGCTTCAACAGCCGAACCAAATTCCCAATAGCCCACAAACGCAATTATCCAGTAGCTTAAAATGATAATAGTCTATGCTGCTAAAACACCTTTGTACATATTTGCCTTTGGGGGATCTCTAAGAGTTGACTGAAACTTGTATAGCAAATGGAGAAACATCCCTCCCTGCTGCAATACATTGCTTCTATCTTCTGGGGTTGCAGAAATTGTGTAATTCTTCAAAGCTTTACTGGCAGGATTAAAGAATGTCCGACCCAAACCATAGTGTAACCCAAGAGCATCATACGCCTTGCGATCTGGATCTGCATAAAGAGATTCCAAGGGGAATGGTAACCTTTCAGCCAGAATGCGGGCTTTCTCCAGAGTTCCTACACCAATTTCTATTAGCTTCACTCAAGCTGAATCAAAATTTGGCTTCACATCTTTCAATGTTGAAGCAAACTCCCAACAGCATGGACACCCAAAATGCCTAAGGAGAGCCACCACAACCATTCCATTGCTTTGGTCCTAGATGTCTTTGAACTGCATAGGCTCTCCACTGGCAGTAAAAATATTGATGGAGGAAATAAGGTCGGCTTCATTATAAAATGTAGAAGCAGAGGTGACCCTAGAGATTACACTACTCCTCCAATACTCTCCACATTCTCAATTCTCTCAGGATTTCAAGGGTCACCAAGTAATGCTTCTGATGTCGAACTAAGTTTTCCAAATCATCCTTCTGCTGCTTTGTCAATTCATTCTTGTATCTCTGGACAAATGTGAGAAGATATTGGTGAACAAACATCATCCTTTTGGCCTTTCGGTAATCATCAAATCTCAAACACACATGAATTAAACACCTGGGCGATCTCTTCCATACCTCTGAATTAAAGTATATTTGTATTGGCAATTTTGTCATTTCTCTTCCATACCTCTAAATTGAAGTATATTTTTACTGGAAATTTTGTCATTTTCACAAATTCTTGGACAGAGCATAAACATTTGAATTTAACCTGTGGGATCAATTGAGGGCCACCTTAGATGAAACCATTCATTGTGCTGCCAGAAAATTATAACTTTTGTTGAAGCAGATCTGATGACAACAAAACCAAATGATAGGGTCGATCTATCCCTTCCATGGAAAAAAGTGGTGGGGCCGAGATCCGTGAAGTTGGTCGAGCCATTTGTAGAAAATTGCCTTTGAGAGATTATTGTGGCATATTGTGGTCTTCGATATTTTATTACCACAATGAGACATAGGAGATCGTGGTGGCTAGTCTGAGAGCCCGGATTCCATCTCAGCATATACGTGGAAGACATGAAGGATGTTGGAGGGATTGAAACCTCATTTGGAAAGGATGTGGTATTGGTAAGGCCATATTGGTGTATGGGGAGGAGGCCATAAGCATCCAAAGGGACAATTTTACTAAAATGCAGGGGCTGGTTTCATTTTTGCAACCGAATATACTTGTGTGGGTTGAGATTTCTTGAAAAGGGAGTCGATTTTATGCTAGGAGGGACTAGTTCACTTATGGTGGAAACATTTATTGTTAGTGGGGTTGAGTACCTCTCATTGGTCATTACACTCCATTGTTGTCCATGTTCTTATTGTTGGGAAATAATATGCCAACTATGGACTGAGATATACCTCGTGTATGAGATAAGGAGGGAGCACATCTATTGATGGGTGTGTACTGGGTGTGGGAGCCTTGATAACAAGTTCAAGAAGTTACCTTACTTCAAATGCAGTGTGAATATTATTGGGTGTTGCATTTGGATTACTGGGGAACGCATTGTACCTCAAGGATAGACATACTACAACACGGGGCCTCTTGTTAAACATTTGGAATATAGCTTTGTTGTGGCAGCGAGTTACTTCTCTTAATTGTCATCTATAGAAGGAAGGATTTCATCATTGTATCTTGGGTGGATCTTCATCTCAGATCTGCACTTGTGTGCTTCCAAGCATGTGTTATTGGTTTCAATAATACATATCTCTGTTATATACTCTTCTTGGTTGAGTCATTTTGAATTTTTTCATGTGTTTGTTGTGTGTGTACTTTTGTATTATTAATTTATATATGATCATTGTGATTGAATGTTGAAACAATCATGAATGTGAACACCATGAAACATAAGCAAGTATATATAGTACTTTACTAAGCAGTCTGGAATCAAAATTGAGGTGCAATCAATGAGTAATGTAGTGGGAATCAGAAGTGTTTGATGAACTATTGGAACCAAAAAAGTGGCCATAACATTGGTGAAACTAAACCTTCCCATTGGAAGTAAGGGGTACATTACATTCTAAAACTAGGTCTCATTGGTTTATACATATACATAGGATACAAATGGTGTAATTAAAATTATGGTTCTATTCTACCATGATATTACAATTAAGGTCCTAGCTGGCCAATAAGGACAAAAATAATAAAATAATAGAAATGTAATGTCACAATAGATAACTCTCAACAATCTCCATACCTTGTAGATTCTTAATCATTAATGTCCAAGATCCAAATTTTCTTGTAGAGTTAAATATTAAAGTAGGTAGAAGTTTTGAATGCGGTTGCTCATATTGAAGAGAATTGATAAGAAAGAGTATTCTAAAGGTGTTGTGGAGAAGATAAAGGGGCAACTTCTTGTGTTGTATGGAGAATTAGAGGGAATTTCATAATCTAGTATGACTCATTAGTAAGAGAGATATGCAGTTAATTTATTGGGTTATTTTATATGAATTTGGGATGGGGTGAGTAACCTTGTTGTCTTGATTCTTCATCCTTCTCGTCACATATCCCAACTAGGGAGTGGTTTCCACAGGGGATTTCCTACAATTGGGTGGAAAATTATCCACACTCAATGAGTAGCTTGGAGAAAAGTTGTTAATAAGATAAGTACTTTATATATGATCTAGAAATGTGATGTTATTCTTTGTAATGGTCTAATATTCAAAGTAATAGCACATGAAGTTTTCGTATAACTATTATATTTGTTGGTTTCAAAATGTATGTGAAAATGCATTGAAATTCCTTGAATTACTTTCTTGATGAATCTATGTCAAAGCATAGCATATATGTCAATTGTACATGAATAAACGCATCGCCCTAAATTTTATGTTCCACTTAAACATGGCGTCTTTATATTAAACCATGACTATGATCATTATATAAAAACAACAAAGCTCTGGGTCAGACAATGTTTTTTCTTATATATCTTTCTCTTGGGAAGAAAATTTATTATGCAATACCTTCAAATATTTAATGGTATTTTTCAATCCCGAGGACTAAATCCAACATTGATGATTTTTCGTTGATCATAAATAGTTATTTATACATTGGTATGACTCTTGGATTTTATATTCCAAGAGGATAGGTGGATGGCTCTTCACCTTATTCAATAATTGAAGCATATATTTACAATAAATTACACAAGGAGCCATAATCCCATATGATAAAGTTTCCAAGATACCCCAACTTGATCCAAAGGGGTGTTCATGAGTCTAAGCATATTTCTAAACTTTTCAAGTTTCTCTCTTCCAAGCTCTTTAGTAAATATGTCCACAATTTTCTAATTTGATAACCAATGTGTCAAATGAACTAACTTGGCCTCTACATGATATTGAATAAATGGTACTTTGTTTTTTAATGTTATTGGTTTGATCATGGAATCTAGGACTCTTGGCCAACTTAATTGCAGAAATGTTATACATTAGTAGAGTAGAATTCACATGTTTCTCCTACAAATATTCGACTATTTTCCTGATCCACACAAGCTCCTCTGTTGCTTTTTTTGCAAGCACATTGGAGGAACAAATTTCCTCAATAATCGAATAACCAGAACAAGTAACATAGAAAATCCATAAATCGCTAAGTAGAAAGTAAAAATGTAATGTATGATAGATAAGTGATTTTTTACAAGATAGACTTTCTTGAATATATAATTATTTAAAGGGTGTCTAATGCAACTCTTCATAGAGAGTTACACATTTTCACTAATTAATATTATATTATTATTGTTTGTTTGTATTATCTCTCTCTCTCTATATATATATGTGTGTGTGTGTGTGTGTGTGTGTGTGTGTGATGTTATATTTTTATTTATATAACATTGCCTTCACCTTAGAGGAGCTTTGTCCTCAAAGCTTTGAGAAGACATGGTTTATGTTTGACTTTTTTCTTGAATGTTATATCTCAATCTTTTGTGTTTAGCCATTGCGAGGTGATACGAGTTATGAATTCCCTAGAAGAACTGTTGCATCATCTCTGGTGTGGTCCACCCCAAATCTATTTTGATCGGACCTATGAGATCATTTTGGGGAATGGGTCATCTCAATTGTTGCTTAGTATGTTGAATTATTTTCCATTCAACACAACTCTTTTGTGAATGCTCATTCCGACCTTGTCATTGGTCAAAATGACGGTTATAATTGGGATGTCTGTAAAGCGTATGTGTTGTCTATTTTTCTTTCTTTTGAACTATGGCGAGGTCTGCCTTCACTCCCTTAACTTGATTCTGGATGCATCTTCCTAGATTTGCGCTACTTTGTTCTCCAGTATATTGTTATGAGTCTGAATCTTTCATCTTGCAAATTTTTTTCATTGAGTCTAACTTCTTGACTTGTTTCTCTAGTTATTGAATAAGATTCTTTTGACACTAGTTTTCTTCATGGTTTTCTAGTATTCTTCCTTTGAGGTCTTCACTGGAGTGTTCTCTCTTACTGCCGTGTTTTAGTTTTTTTATATTTGTAATCAGTGTTTTGTTATGATTTAGTAAACGAAATTTTTTGTGTGTATTGCTAGATAACACATTATTGATTTTTGTCATTTCCAACTTATGTGGCTTCTTCATGTCATCATATTGTTGCTGGAGTTTTTCTTTTTTCTGTTGATGATGACTTAACTCGGATTCTTAAATTCCTAACTTTTCCTGGACTTGCGCTAATTCATTATCTTTGTCCATGATGAGTTTGTTTAAAACCTTTAATTCTTGTTCTAACTCTTCATATCGTCCATCAATTGATTCTTCATCTGTAGTTTGTGATATGGGAACTACCACGAAGAAATATTGTAGTGTTATTTTCTTTTTCTCATGAAAAAAAGTGATGCACTTCTTTTTCGCATTGACGGAGAATGTTCCTAGTGTTTCCAACCAGTTGTAACCCAACATTATGTTGATGAGATGGTCGTCTATTATAATCATCAATTTGTAATGGTACTTCTATTTGATCTTCGTTTGACTCATTCTTCATTGATTCTTGAACTTGTACTTGATTTGTGACATCAATGTTTATAAAAATTTCCTTCTTGGATGGAAAAATAGCAATATAAATTGGACTTTCATCAAATATCCCATTAATTTTCAGCATCGCCATCGGTACTTTTGTCAGAACATTGAGAAATATTTTCTCTGTTTTATTAAAATCGTCTCTTTCATTCTTGCTTTGTCTTCTTTTCCTATTTTGATTTGTTCTATTTTCCCTTTGTATATAATAATTGTAATTTATTACAATAATTAAATATTAATTATTAATATTATTTATTCATAATTGCTTCTTAGTAGCAATTCTTATGCACTTTTATATTTTTTTCCGCTTAAGTTTTGTAAAATGGTGTAGATTGGGTGGTTGGGAGGAATGAATGTTACCTTCCCCACCCAGGTTCAATTCTCATTTTTTTGTTTGTTGTTGCCCTCTTTTTTTGTTCTACTTTTAGCTTTTTTTAAAGCACAAGGTCATATTTTTTAGGGAAACCCTATAATAAGGCTACAAGCCAAAAATCAGACAAGTTCTAAGATTTAAGGCCAAAGGCCCAGATCAGCCAAACCTAGCTCTGATACCACTGGAGGAACAAAGTTCCTCAATAATCAAAGAACCAGAACAAGTAACGTAGAAAATCCATAAATGGATAAGTCGAAAGTAAAAATGTAATGTATGATAGATAAGTGATTTTTTACAAGATAGGCTTTCCCATATATATAATTATGTAAATGGTGTCTAATGCAACTCTTCATAAAGAGTTACACCTTTACACTAATTAATATTATATTATTATATTATTATTGTTTGTTTTTATTATTATTATTATTATTATATATATATTGTATTATGTTATATTTTTATTTATATAACATACATATCTTGCCTCTATTGTACAATATGTTGGAATATATTATTTGTGTGAACTCCAAGAGATACCTGCTTGATCCAAGACTCGTGATTTAGTAAAAAGTAAACACTTTATTCTCTTTGTCACCATTGAAGTATAAATTATAACGGTTAATCAATTTGAATCCATCTACCTTGGAATACTTGAGTCCCCTTCCAGTATTTTTAGTTCTCTTTTGGGAGAAAACCAATGTACTTCATGGGAAATTTGCATAAACCTATAAAGGACCCCAACAAAAAGTAAAATACATGTTGTGGTGGTGATAAGGTAGACAATACTTACGATAAGTTGTGTATACTTGGTTGCATCCTTAAATTCAATTCCTTCTTTTGTTTTTGAGCTTCAAATTCTCTTCCATTGGAGTAGAGAGAGGGTTGCACTCTACCATGCCAAATATATTCAAAATCTATCCAACGTACTTCTTCTAGGATATGAATATGTACTTGGGATTCTAAATCACTTCAAATCCCAAGTAGTAGTGAATATGTTTAATATATCACTTCAAATCCCTTCTTCAATTCTTTGTGTATATATGAAATTTAGCTTTCATTGTTCCCATTTCATCAAAAAATCATCTACATACACCACAAGATATACAACCGATCTTCCAACTTTCTTTACAAATAATGTTGCATCATCAAGATGAAAGTGTTTGAAATTTAATTTCAGAAGATGTTTGGTTTATTTTTCATACTATGCAAGGTGTGTGATTCGTGTAATACAATAACTTAATGAGTTTGAATACCTTGTATTTTTTTCCCTTCACAACAATGTGTTATGGTTGATACACAAAGACGCTTTCTTTCAAGTCTTCATTCAAGAAAGTAATCTTCACATCCATCTAATGAACTTTCCACCCATTATGTGCAACCAAATACAATAGAGTGTGGATGGTATCCCATTTTGTTATGGGGAAGAAAGTCTCCTCATAGTCAATTCATTATTTCTATGCAAAACGTTAAACCATAATCCTTACCTTATGCTTATCAAGTGAGAAATCTTATTTGTACTTTCTTGTAGACCACTTACAACTAATTAGTTTGGTTACAAATGGAGGGTCTATTGGAAACCTAATCCTCAGGATTATGGTTCCACATATTTTTTAAATAATGTAAATACAAAATAATAAGACAGACAATATCCATAAGAATCCAAGAGGCATGTTGGAAGGTGAATCCCAACAGCCATATAATATGTATAAATAAATGTTTTGAGAGATGCTAATGAAATCAATTCGGGATTTATCCACTTAAAAGAGTTATCATATCCAAATTATCTTCCATAACTCGAGGTAGGTGAGAAAATGCGCCCAACCTCCCTTAAATCATGTAAACTGGCACTAGGATGACTGAAAGTGAACTAACTGATGGGAATCGGAGCATAACTAAACATAACTGAACATCGACTGGGATCAACTGTTGGTGACTGTTGGTGGCACTCAGAGTGGGTTCCTAAATTATAGGGATTGGTCTTTGGAGCTCCTAAACTCATGAAGATAGGTGCATTGAGTGTTAGGCGGGCCCCAGATGAGTCCCACATGGCACTAGTGAAGTGGCAATGACCTTCTAATCTAGGAAAATACAAATAAACTATGGTGGTGAAGGGAGGATTAATTAATTAATTCTAACTTGGAAAACCTAGGCCCTGGAAACTAATACCAAAGTTCACCCATACAATCTAAATGAAAAAATTATTGCTTAACATACCAAGGAAATGGGGAAAACCTTATGGGGGGGAAAAACCTCAAAATAAGCAGGAAAATCAGGAACAATAATTGAATCAAGCCTTTACATCAAGAAGAGACCTCAGATAGATAAATCTCTTTTAACTGAAGGATTTGGTGAATATGTCTATAATATTATCCTATGTAGGGTAGTGATGTAGAGTGATAGCTTTACTATGCACCAGTTCCCAGATGTAGTGCATGTGGAATTCAATGTGCTTGGTCCGCTGCTTCTGAACTGGATCATTGGATATTTTGATTACACTATGATTATCATGATATAGGTCTATTGAAGGAGAAGTGTGAATTCCAAACTCTATCAGAATCGCATGTAACCAAACTGTCTAAATAGCTACATTCACAACCCCCCAATACGTTGCTTCAGCTAAAGAGAGAGAAAGAGAAGATTTCTTCTAGCTTAACCAATAGATTGGTCCAGATCCCAACATGAACACAAATCGTGATGTATATTTCCTGTCAGTACTATCACTAGCCTAGTTTGAATCAGTAAAACTAATCAAATTTGGTTGTGCACCAACAAAATAGTGGATCCCAAACTCCCTCGCACCTTGCACATAATGCAAGATGCGCTTTGTTGCTTTCCAATGTAGCTCATGTTTCTCCTACATGTATTTGGAAGCACCACTCACAGCATAAGATAATGTTAGGAACCTGTTGCAGCTGCAACTTTTCTCCCCAATTTTCTTAAATTTTGGGCCCCTCCTTATCATTTAAAGTTGTTTGATCGCGTGAGGTCTTGCTTTAATTCTGAGTATCATATTGTGGCTTGTTTTCAGAGATCGTTTGTGTCTGATTTTCGTGTTGGATCGAAGGTGTGAATTAGGAGAAGTCAAATCTTTGTCCTTTAAGGCCGCCATTTCGCAGGAAGAATGACTTTAGCTGTTGTTGATCCTTAACTGTTCAAAGCACTTATGTTTTCTTGAGTCGGGTGTATTTTTATATTGAATTGGAAGCTCCAATCCTTCTCTCTTCCGTCGTGGCGGCTCCCAAAAGGGTCTTGCGTCCGAAGCGCAAAGTGCTCCCATTTCCGATTTAGCCTTTCCTGCCCGCGAATCGAAGGTCTTAAACCGCCGTCTTTTTCGCCGTTGTGGCTCCTAAAGCGATTCAGCCGCCGATGTCCTAAATCTTCCAACGTCCGATCTGAAGTTCTCCCGCTCACGTGCTTTAACTTTTTTCCCTTCCGCCGTTGCGCCTGGGAAAGTCGTCCCGTGTCCGATGTCCAAAGCCATCCGACTTTTGATTTAAGTTTCTCTAGCCCACGTTTTCACACCACAGTAGCTCTTTTCTTTCCGCCGTTGCGGCTAGGAGAGCCTTTTCCTGTCCTATGTCAAAGCCTTCCGAGGGCCGTTTCAGATCTTCCCGCCCAAAAGGCTTAATCCAGCCTCTTGTCAATTATAGAGATGCACCCAGTCATTTCCTCTGGATTGGTATTTTCAGTTCGCATTATTTTTTGCAGTTATTTTTTCCAATGAATGGCTCTCGTTGTTGATTGCAGGTGAAATCCTGGAAAATGATGAAACTGCCACGGTAAGAAGGGAGGCGGACCATTGATGGTGGTATGACCAAAACCACTTCGAAGACAACGAAAGCGCAAGTCTGAAGGATACAGCAGCTACTTAACCAATCATGAGTATGCAAGAAAAGACAGAACCGAAGGATATGAAGCATTGGGGAATGGAAAAGTCATGCGTTGGGGGACAGCCCAAAAGATGGGCATCTGTAGTTAAATAAGGGGAATGTAGAACAGAGAAAGGGGATTTTTCCCTGAAAAACTTGTAAACTATTTTGCTTGTAAGAGGAACTATTTCATTTTACAGTCAGAAAGTGCAAATTTTGCCTGCTGGAGAGAGCTAAATGTGGAATGTATCAATGCGACTAAATGAATAATGTTGAAGAGGAACTGTTTCGTTTTCAGCTGTGTTTCATTTACTGTGAGAGTATTTAACTTCCTGAACCTATGTTCTTGTTGAATGTTCTTCAGTATATTTTGGGATGTCTTCCACTGTGAGTAATGAATGTTGTTCATAAAATAATCGGCTATCTGGTTGTTTAAATATCTGTAAATGTTCATGTGTTTTGAATGAAGTATCAGCTATCTGTAACTCCTCATAATGCACGTACAAAATGTATTACTCACCAATGAATGATAACTCTGCTCCCTAGGGATAGGTTAGGTAGTTAGTCTAAGTTTGTGTTGTATGTGTTTTTGGGTGCTTGTGAACCTTAAGACGAGAGGTAAGAACCTGCGCATCACATTGTGACTGTTCCTTGCATCTTTAGCACTCTGCATTGTTAGGTAGGCACTTGCATATCATACATTAAGTCAAAAATACAAAAACTCGGTGGACCAGACCATAACCGGTAAAACCTTTGTTTTGTTGCTTGACCTACGGTAGCCGGACCACAAACCGGACGGATTCCCTATACCAAACAATCAACGGGCTAGTTGGGAACGTTGATTGGGGAGAATCCCTTACTATTGTCGCCTGCGATTTTCGGGGCCTCAACGGTTTTGGCGCTAGAAGGAAGGCTGCCAGTGCATGGCTGGCCGAGGAAACCCGTTTTCCCGAGATTTTTCCACCAGTGACAGTTCCGAAAGAAGTGGGTTCCATAATCCAATCCTGGAAGAAAACAGAGAACAACTATATGCTATTGGTAACAAAGTGGTTAACAACCTAATAAGACACACCCGGGCATATGTAAAGAAGCTTGCAGGGTTGCCAATTATCCCTGACTTTCCTAGAAGAGAATACAAGAAGAAAGACCGTCTTATAGCAGAAGATTCAGTGTTGGTTAGAGACTGGGAAGAACTTGTAGAGACTGCTCTACAAGAGGTTGAATTGCCTTTGAACCAAGAAGGCCCAGATACCCCTTACAGTTCTCCTACTCAAACTCTTGTTGGTTCACCCCCTCACTCTCCACCCCAACTCATGGCTGGCGTAAATGCAAACCAACCCCCCAATACACCAAATCCACCACCTGCATGGAGAGCCAAATCACCTCTAAATCTAACACCTCCATTACATGACTTACCCAAATCCTTCGAAAAATTGCTACCTAAATTTGACCCCAATGAGAAGATCCTAGTGGATGATCATCTGCAGAGTTTCTACTTGGCAATAGAGGGTTTGAGGGCTGGGGAGCATGAAGATGTAGTATGTCGACTTTTCCCGCATACACTTAAAGCAGCTGCGGCTTCATGGTATTTTGGGTTGCCTGCTAACTCGATTCTGGACTGGAATACCTTTGAGAGGATTTTTAGAAGTAAGTATGTGACCCAAAAGACTCATGCTGCCCTCATGAAAAGACTATGTGCATTGAAGAAAGAGAAAAAGGAAAAAGTGCACAGTTTCACACAAAGGTTTGCAGCATATCTTAAGAACTTCTCTGAAACAGATAAGCCTTCAGACAAAGTACTGATTGAGTACTATACTTCAGCTTTGGGTCCTGATTTGGCCATGTTTGCGAAAGGTAGGGCCAAGCCTACTCTGACAGAGACCTATGAAGAGGCAGAAGTGGTGGAAGCAGAAAGAGAAAGTATTGAAGATTATCCAGAACAATCAGGAGAGAAAGGTGCGGGGATAAAATCCTTATTGTTCGCTAAGCCTAAGGAAGAAAAATTTCCAGATCTGGAAAATATGGCCAAGATGATGCAGAAGCTTTCCAACAAGATCATAGATATGGAAAAAGAAAAGGAGGCACAAAGGTTTTATAAGCCATATTATAAGAAAAGAGAGGATAAGGATCATTCTAATCCTCCTCCTCACAATGCTGCATCCATGAATCTAACAGAGGTCGGCATGGATAATTTCTGCACTTTCCACCAACAGCCACACTCTGAAAAGAATTGTCCAAAATGGATAAACTCTATGACGCTAGTGATGAATCAACTGCTGGATTCTAGGTTAACAGAAGAGGGAGATGAAGAAAGAAAAGAAAATTCTGCCTCTACGTCTAATGAAGATCAGGAAAAGGAGACCTTGGCATTATGGAATTCTATCTCATTATTTGATGCTGAAGAAGGAAACACTCAGGGACACAAGGGCGTTATGGAGACCAACGTGGCCACAAGAAGCCAAGGAACGATTAAGGACGACAGTCTTATTCTTCCAAAGATTAGAAGGCTGTAGAGAAATGTTAAGAAGAAGTTTCAAAATAAAGCCTTGGCTGATAAGATTCCAGAATTCACGATCACCAGCCAAAGTCCTAGACAGGATGATACAACAGTCAAGCCAATTGAACGAAATGCTGACAAACCACATCCAATTGGACAGCTGATGAATTATGACATTGTGGAGGATTTGAAAAAGGTAAAAGCGAATGTTCCACTATTCGAAATGTGTAAAGTGCTGCATCAAAAAGAGATATTGTTGAAAGCACTTGAAGCATCAGATGACAAGCTTCCCGCTGACAATCAACCTCAGGACGAAGAAGAAATTGGAGAAACCAGCATCGGAGGTGAGTCTAAAGCTAAACATCTACCTTTCCTCCTAACGTTTGAAATTTTTAATCATAACGTGCACAATTGTCTTGTAGATTCGGGGGCGTCCATTAATGTCATGCCCATATCAGTATGTAAGAAGATAAATGGGCAGCCAAAGCCAACCACGTGGAGGGTGGTTCAATTGGATAGGACAAACGTTAAGGTAATTGGTGAGATGAAAGATGTCCTAATCCATCTGGCATCCAATGACAAAGTATGCCAAGTTATTAACATCATAGTGGCTGATATACCAGACGCTTACGGTCTGGTCCTGAGTAGAGATTGGTCAGCCAAATTAAATGGATATTTCGCTTCAGATTGGTCACACCTGTGGTTGCCATACAAAGGGAGTCCAAACCAGATTAAGATTCTAAGAGAACCCCACATGAAGTACAATGTTACTCAACTGGATGAAAAGAATATACCTGTGGATTCTATATTGGGAAACTATTTTCTTGAGTTAGAACCAGGGAATTATCAAGTGGAAGAAGCCAGCAACGCATCTGACACCCAGCCTGATCTCCTTCGATTCTCGCAGGATGATGAGATTGATTGTAAAATAGTAGACTTAGCAGTAGGAATAGATTTGTTTTCAGTAGTTAGTGACTTTTGGACTTTATTTTTTGATGGCTCAAAGACATTAGAAGGGTCAGGGGCCGGATGTGTCCTAATTAACCCACAGAAGAATAAACATTTCCTTTCATGTAGATTAGAGTTTGAATGTACTAATAATACAGCTGAGTATGAAGCACTGGTGCAAGGACTCAAGAAAGCGATTGAATTGAAGGTAAGTAATTTAAAAGTTTTTGGGGATTCTGAAATTATTGTGAAACAAATCCGGAATCAAATCCACTGTATTTCTCCTCACTTAAAAGCTTACCAGAATGAGGTATGGGACCTTCTGAAATGTTTTAATGCATTCAACATTATTTCAATCCCAAGAATTAAAAACGCAGCAGCTGACTTATTAGCTACTTCGGCCGCTAGGCTTGTACCCTCAAATAATCGATGTACTGTTGAATTGCTTTTCAAGCCTTCAGTACTTGATATGATTACCAACCTGCGGGTGTTCGATGATGACCAGCAAATTATAGAATGTTTAACAAATGACGAGGTATTCAAAGGAGCGATTATTGATGATGAAGAATACCAGGCCGAGATGAAATTTGATAATTTCATCCCTAAAGGGGTCAGAACGTTAGAAAAGATGTTTGACTTGAATGAAAAGTTTAGGAGACCCGCCAACGTGAAGACTCACAGCTCAACTCTACAGTTCGAGCTAATAAATTTGGGACTGAAACGGCACCTAAGTTCGTGAATCTCGGCAAATGTTGTTCGCTGACAGAAAGAGACAAGTTCATCAGTCTATTTAAACAATACAAAGATGTCTTCGCCTGGACGTACCAAGATTTAAAGACATATGATACCAGCATCATCAAGCACGTTGTTCCCATCAAGGCGGGAGTCAAGCCATATCAACAGCCCTTGAGGAAAATGCATCCAAAACTGGAACCACTGATTCAGAGTGAGGTAAAGAAATTGTTGGATGCTAGAATCATTTTTAAAGTCAGACACTCTGAGTGGGTATCAAATCTAGTACCGGTCAGAAAGAAGTCAGGAGAAATCAGACTGTGTGTGGATTTCAGGAACTTAAACCGTGCATCGGATAAAGATAATTATCCTGTGCCACCCATGGAGCAGCTGCTACAAATGGTTTCAGGTTCCGAACTGTTTTCATTATTAGACGGGTTCTCTGGTTAAAATCAAGTATTGGTAGCCGAAGAAGACAGATTAAAGACAACGTTCAGGACAAAATGGAGAACTTTTGCCTATAGAAGGATGCCCTTTGGACTGATTAATGCTGGAGCGACATTTCAGAGAGCCGTGGACATAGCTTTCCGCATACTGATTGGACGAAGTGTTGTGGTGTACCTTGATGACATTACAATATTCTCGAAGAAAAGAGGAGAGCACGCTTTTCACCTAAAGCAAATTTTCGAACGCTGTCGAAAATATGGCATCTCCCTCAATCCTAAGAAGTGCATATTCGCGGTCACGGAGGGCAAGTTGCTAGGACACATAGTCTCAAAGAAGGGAATTTCCATTGACCCAGAAAGAATTAAGGCTATTGAACAAATCCCCTTGGCCCATAATAAAAAGGGGATGCAGTCCTTCATGGGAACCATAAATTTCGTACGAAGGTTTGTGCCTAATTTTGCTCAGACTGTTAAGCCGCTGCAGCAGATGGTCAAGCAAAATGCACAATTTAAGTGGACTGAAGTTGAAAAGAATGATTTCAGTAAAATCAAGACTGTTGTTGCACATGCGCCCTCCCTGAAAAGTCCAGACTTTGATAAAGACTTTATTATGTATACATTCGCATCCGATGATTCACTGGCAGCTGTGCTTACGCAAAAGGAGGATGGGGGGGACGAATTCCCAATCTCTTTTATGAGCATTGGTCTACAAGGGGCTGAATTAAACTACCCAGCCATTGATAAGCAAGCTTACGCAGTCTTTAAGGCAATGAAGCAATTCAGGCCTTATATATTAAAAAATCAAACCAAGGTAATAGTCCCCTACCCAGCTGTGAGATCCCTTCTTATACAAAGGGAGTTAGGGGAAAGAAGAGGCAACTGAGTGACAACCCTCCAAGAATACGATCTTGAATTCAAGCCAGCATCTGTAGTTAAAGGTCGGGGGTTGTGCAAATTGATGACTGAAAATAGGAACAATGAAGAGAGCGCCTGGGAAGATGAGGCCGAATTACATTTAGCAGAGGTATGTCCTTTGTTTACAGCTCCTGAGTCTTGGTATAGAGACCTTGTACATTATCTACAGTCAGGACTGTTTCTAGAACATTGAAACTCTAAGCAAAGGAGGGCGTTGCATCTGAAATCAGCTTCCTATCAAATCATCGAAGGTGTACTATTCAGGAAAAACTACGATGGAGTCCTTCTGAGATGCTTGGAGAAAGAAGATGCTAAGAAAGTAATGTCTGAATTGCATGATGGTCCAGCTGGGGGACATTATTCACGGGACACTACATCCCACAAGGTCCTCAGAGATGGTTATTACTGGCCTACACTCTTCAAGGATGCACATGCACACGTCAGAAAGTGTGATATTTGCCAAAGGTGTGGTGGAAGACAACCTAAAGCAGCAGCGCCCCTAAATCCTGTGATGATCACGGAACCATTTGAGCAATGGGGGCTTGACATTATTGGAGAAATAAATCCAAATTCGTCCCTGCAGCACAAGTACATTCTTACTGCGACTGATTATTTCACTCGCTGGTTCGAAGCTATCCCACTGCGCAAGATAAATGAAGACGAAGTCATCAGCTTCCTACAAGATCATATCATGACCAGGTTTGGAGTTCCAGTTTCGTTAGTATTTGATAATGCTAAATACTTTTCATCAATTAAATTGACTGCATTTGCTCATGATAAAGGGATAAAATTGCATTATTCTGCTAATTACTATCCGCAAGGGAATGGCCTAGCTGAATCCTCTAATAAAAACCTCATTAGAATTCTGAAGAAGACTGTAATAGAAAACCAGAGGAGTTGGCACTCAGCCTTACCAAATGCCCTTTGGGCTGATAGAGTCACCCCCAACTCTGTGATTGGAGTGTCCCCATATACCCTTGTCTACGGTAAAGAGGCCATCCTTCCTCCCAATATCATGCTACCATCTTCCATTCTAGCTCAAGAGTCTAGGGGGTCGAATGATGAAGTTTTACAAATAAGAATATATAATCTCCTAAAAGCTGAAGAAGCCAGGTCGAAAGCCAAAGAACGCTTTAAGCAGTAACAAGAGTCAGTTAAGAGATGGTTTGACAAACATAAAGCTGGGACAAAAGACTTTGAAGTAGGAGACTTAGTCCTCAAATGGGACCATCCCCATGATGAGAAAGGAAAGCATACCAAGTTCCAGCAGTTGTGGGTAGGCCCTTTTCAGATTGCAGCCAAGCTTGGTCCTTCTACTTACAAGTTGCAAGATCTGCAGGGGTGGGAGGAGAACCTACCAGTAAATAGTTTGGTTCTCAAACCTTATTTTTCCTGAGTTTGTCTGATTTTTTCTGTCTTGTACATAAATAATCCACCCGGCTGTCTTTTGAGTCATGTTTCTAGTTTGCTTTTGTTGATTTCGTTTTAGCTTGTTTCGTTGATTTCAATAAAGGGAGCAAACCTGCGGTTGCATGGAATACATCCGAAATTTTTGGGTTTGATAAACGTTTTGGTGTCAGACTGTGTGTTGCTAATTTATATGAAATAATTTATTCCAGTATAGCAGTTTTCTCGAAGAACTCTGTGTGCATTGAAGTCCCGCTTAACCCCTGTGAAATAAGCCGGATTCAAATAGTCTGGAATACTATGTTGAGGCCCCATCCACGTCACACTTAAAATGTCTAGGGGACGACGGCAGAGGACCCATGGAAAGAAGCAAGGTGAATAGTATATTAAACATAAATGATCCCATGCCAAGAAACGGATGCCAGAGGGAAGATAGGAATCAAAGAACTCCTATGGAAACATCATACATCAAAGCAGATGCTGAATTACAAATACTTAATTGCCGAAAGATCCTCTCCGTCCGTGGTTTTGAACTTGAAGTACACCACTCGCACAAAAGGACACTATGGGATAGAGGATCCTGAATCAAAATTCAGTAATAAAGGCATGTAAGCAAACTCATATGAAATAGGACAAAAGTCCGAAAGCACAAGAAAAGTGTGAAAATGGCATGGGAATGAGGAACAAACGAATATTTCTATTTACCATATGCTCCAATCCTGTGGTGTCCAAAGCTTTTAGCCACCTGAAGACAAAGGTAATAATTAAATTCATCCTTCGGCCTCAGCATAGTTATCTGGACTTGACGATTTTGGTTTCCACTCTCCCTAATTGGACTGTCATCAATGATTAAGGGTACACACTGTTGTCATTTAATAAATCCATATTGCTGGAAGAATTCAATATGATGTTTTTTGTTGTTAAACAGTCTGTCACTCAAAGGTTGATCGCCCAGAGATCTAGGTTCACCAGGCAATCGCCAGTTGTTGCAGCTGCAAATTTTCTCCCCAATTTTCTTAAATTTTGGGCCCCTCCTTATCATTTAAAGTTGTTTGATCGCGTGAGTTCTTGCTTTGATTCTGAATATCATATTGCGGCTTGTTTTCAGAGATCGTTTGTGTCTGATTTCCGTGTTGGATCAAAGGTGTGAATTAGGAGAAGTCAAATCTTTGTCCTTTAAGGCCGCCATTTCGCAGGAAGAATGACTTTAGCTGTTGCTGATCCTTAACTGTTCAAAGCACTTATGTTTTCTTGAGTCGGGCGTCTTTTTATATTGAATCGGAAGCTCCAATCCTTCTCTCTTCCATCGTGGCGGCTCCCAAAAGGGTCTTGCGTCCGAAGCGCAAAGTGCTCCCATTTCCGATTTAGCCTTTCCCGCCCGTGAATCGAAGGTCTTAAACCGTCGTCTTTTCCACCGTTGCGTCTCCTAAAGCGATTCATCCGCCGATGTCCTAAATCTTCCGACGTCCGATGTGAAGTTCTCCCACTCGCCTGTTTTAACTTTTTTCCCTTCCGCCGTTGCGGCTGGGAAATTCGTCCCGCGTCCGATGTCCAAAGCCGTCCGACTTCCGATTTAAGTTTCTCCAGCCCGCGTTTTCACACCATGGTAGCTCTTGTCTTTCCGCCATTGCAGCTAGGAGAGCCTTTTCCTGTCCGATGTCAAAGCCTTCCGAGGGTCGTTTCAGATCTTCCCGCCCAAAAGGCTTAATCCAGCCTCTTGTCGATTATAGAGATGCACCCAGTCATTTCCTATGGATTGGTATTTTCAGTTCGCATTATTTTTTGCAGTTATGTTTTCCAATGAATGGCTCTCATTGTTGATTGCAGGTGAAATCCTGGAAAATGATGAAACTGCCACGGCAAGAAGGGAGGCGGACCGTTGATGGTGTTATGACCAAAACCACTTCGAAGACAACGAAAGCACGAGTCCGAAGGATATAGCAGTTACTTAACCAATCATGAGTATGCAAGAAAAGACAAAACCAAAGGATATGAAGCGTTGGGGAATGGAAAAGTCATGCGTTGGGGGACAGCCCAAAAGATGGGCGTCTGTAGTTAAATAAGGGGAATGTAGAATAGAGAAAGGGGCTTTTTCCCTGAAAAATTTGTAAACTCTTTTGCTTGTAAGAGGAACTATTTCGTTTTACAGTCAGAAAGTGCAACTTTTGCTTGCTGGAGAGAGCTAAATGTGGAATGTATCAATGCAACTAAATGAATAATGTTGAAGAGGAACTATTTCGTTTTCAGATGTGTTTCATTTACTGTGAGAGTATTTAACTTCCTGAACCTATGTTCTTGTTGAATGTTCTTTAGTATCTTTTGGGATGTCTTCCACTGTGAGTAATGAATGTTGTTCATAAAATAATCGGCTATCTGGTTGTTTAAATATCTGTAAATGTTCATGTGTTTTGAATGAAGTATCAGCTATCTGTAACTCCTCATAATGCACGTACAAAATGTATTACTCACCAATGAATGATAACTCTGCTCCCTAGGGATAGTTTAGGTAGTTAGTCTAAGTTTGTGTTGTATGTGTTTTTGGGTGCTTGTGAACCTTAAGATGAGAGGTAAGAACCTGCGCATCACATTGTGACTGTTCCTTGCATCTTTAGCACTCTGCATTGTTACTATAGGCACTTTCATATCATACATTAAGTCAAAAATACAAAAACTCGATGGCCCGGACCGTAACTGGTAAAACCTTTGTTTTGTTGCTTGACCTACGGTAGCCGGACCGCAAACCGGACGGATTCCCTATACCAAACAATCAACGGGCTAGTTGGGAACGTTGATTGGGGAGAATCCCTTACTGTTGTCGCCTGTGATTTTCGGGGCCTCAACAGAACCCGTGCCAACCCTTCTCTTTATTTTGTTAGTATATTGTTGTTGAACACATATGCTTTGTAAGTCATCGCATGAGTATATTGTATTATCCCACATTCATCGGGTGTAATAATTGTTGAGATTAGACTTAGTATATAAGTACTTGTTTATCCCACATTCATGGGGGGTAATAGTTGTTTATAATAGACTTAGTATATAAGTATGTGTTAAGTCCAATGAAGGCATGCACGATTTTTTTGTATTGAGCTTGCTCAAAGGAGGTTTCCCCACGAAGTGGCCTGTAATCAATAAATTCCTTCTATGTTCTGTTACTTCTGTTATATCATGCATTTTCATTATTTATTGCAGGAGGTTTCTCTCATACAGTATCATCACATTTTTTTGGGCTTGCTAGGTGGAATTTATGCCATTTTGTTTTGTAGTGGCTTCCCAGCACTGTGATTATTGCAGTAGTTCTTCTTCATTGCATTTGTGTTAGCACATTTTTGGTTTACAATGGATGAGAAGGGATTAAGGTGAGACAAAGGGGTTATATTTTAAATTTTGGCAATATGACCATGGATTTGATAGGTTGGGTACCTAAAGGAAGGATAAACTCTTCATTTTCGCCATAGAACTGCATGCTGGAGGCGGAAAGTGACTAAGATGAATGAATAAAGTGCTTATGCTATTTTATGAAAATATTGACGGTTCATATTTGGGAAATTAAAATATCAACAACGGATAGGTAATCCACCGGAGGAAGTTGCCCGATGAAAAATAGGGTAAGAGATTGGTGAAATGACTGTTGGAGGGAATTAAAGATCGAATTTGATCAGCGACACGCAATAAAAATGGAAAGAGATCAACGATGGAGGTTTGTTCTACGCCCACAACATGCACAGAAAGAAAAACAGTCGAGGGCTAGCATATTTTTTACCGCCTTCCATGTGTTGGGTAGATAATAATTCCACTGGATGAAAGGTGGTAGGAAGAAATTACCTCCCATGATCCTGAAACCACTTATTGGGAATATAATGAAGGAAAATTCGTGTGGAGGCATGTTATTTGTATTTTGTGCATAATGAAGAACGTGCATGCACATGTGGAAGTGCAACTGATTCATGATCACATTTTATTCATCTTGTCCTTACCATTTATCACCTTATTCCTATTTTTTCTTCCATAAAACCATTAATATTCACCACTTTCATAATAAATATGGGTTTATATTACCATTTTCCAAATCATTTTTTTTTAGTATTTTGAGTGAATTTATGGTTAATTATTGAGAAAAATAACATATTTTCATTATACTTTAAATTTAGGTGAGTTTGGTGATGTTTACAGGTGTATTTGAAGACTTTAGCAAGCTCAAAAGTGACCGCCTAGCCTCAGATTCGAATTTCATCTTCTAGATGTGGTTAACTTCAAGGACAAGATCATGGAAGTGTGGAGAGTATCTCATCCAATATTTGTTGAGGATTTAAAGGGATGAGTTGTAGATTTGTTGAGGATTTTGAGGGATAAGTTGAGAGAATAGTGGATCTGTAATTATGATCACTTATCTTGAATTCATGTATAAATAGAAGGGCTCTCTCCTCATTTTGGTTAGAGTTAGTCATAGAATAGATTTCTGGTTGTAATGGAGATTATGCTTTGATGCAAATCTTGTACTCTTCCATGTTAATATAGATTTTCAACACTTTTTTTCTTATGAGTTGTTATGTTTTGCTTATGAATTGATAGTATTGACTTTATGTGAGCTCACCGGTTAGTGTTAATTGCTTTATACCAGTTAATGTTGATTGATTTATACCAGTTAATGTTGATTTGCTTTATACCAGTTTATTTTATGCAATTTCATGTTTTCTACAATTAATTTTATTTCCATACAAGTTCATTTATGCAATTTCTTGTTTCCATAACTTAGATTCAATTTCAGTTATAGATTGAGTTCAGTGACACTCTTCCCCTGCATATATTTTGTATGTGCCTCACAAGTCTACGCTCTCTCCAGGTTGACAATTAAATCGTTGGATATCTGTTATAATTTGTTTAAATGTTTTTACCCAACATTTTTGCGTCGTTGTTGGGGAGGTGCTAAAAGGGATCAGAGCTTAGATAGATAGATAGATTACTTTTACATTACATAGCAAGGGGGAGGGGAAAACAGTAAGACACAAGGACGACTTCACTGCGGAATTTCTGGGATTTTTTTGGTGTAACAACTAGACGCATCCACTATAGTGGGGTGCCCCAAAGCCCTAATGTTCCTTTGTTTTCGCAAGTGTGTTCATTTTTCTACAAAGTATCTTCATTTTCTGCAAATGCGAGTTTATCTTTACGCAAGTTTCCCTTTTCATTTTCAGTTTAGATTGCTTTTATATTTTTGCGTCTTTATTTTATACTAACTTATTTGTTTCATTTTTGTTTCGTACATATTTCTATGCATCTTTTATTCTTGTTTTTGCATTTGTTTTGTTCTAACCCATTTTGTACTATTTTTTCTACATTTGCCATGTACTTGTTTTTCTTTTTTTTAAGCATTTGATTTGATGAGTGTAAGTTTAGAATTACTCACTAAGATCCTTGCAAAATCCAGGATATCCTCTTCTCAAGAAGAGGAGATACCACTCCTTTAGAAGCGAAAGAAGAGTTAACATCTGAAGAATTCTATACATCTGATGAGGAACAAGCATGGGAGAAGGAAGTTTAGGATGGTGAAGAAGGGATCTCGGGTGATCATCATGCAAATGAGAGCTATATCGAACAGTGTTTCCAAGTAAGTATTAATTTAGATCAGTTTTGTTTTTTGTTTTGTTCTGTTAATTTACATTTACAATCCCTAGTTTCTCGTACTTTTGAATATATTAGATTTCATTTTATAAAATCGCATGTAAATATTCTTTTACTGCTTTTACATGTATGCTTCCATTGGAAATTTCACTATACCTAAATGATTGTAAATTTTAATTAAAATAAATTAGGTAGGTTTTAGTTTTATTTCCAATTTAAAATTACCATGCTTTAATTTGCTATAATGTTTTTATTTGTTAAAAAAATTATTTTTAATAGTCTTAATTACTAGTTTTTTTTATTTTTAGGAATTAAAATAATTCTGATATTTTAAATCTAAAAATTTGTAAAATCTTTTATTTCTTTCCATTTTTCTAAATTTTCTAATTGCATTAAAAATAAAATTAGGTCTCTTCTATATATCAGTAGAAAATAAAATAAAATAATAAACAAACAAAACAAATATATAGACTAGTTTTTTTCTTTTCTATATAATTCTTTTATGCTTCTTTGATTGTTTTATTTTTTTTTAAATTAAAAATAAATTAATCTAAATAAAATAAAAGTTTGAATTTAGGATAAATTTTAAAATGAAAAAGAATATATATTAAAAAATAAAATATAATATTTCTTTGTTTTTAATTAATTTTCTAAATATTGGTTTTCTTAGTTTTAATACACTAATTCAACAAAAGCCTAACGATATTGAACATATATATATAATGGCTTAAATAAACCTATGTTTCTATGTTAGCTTTTAGTTTTTTAAATTGACAAAACGTGCAATTTTAAACTCTGAAACATTAATATATATATATAAAATAAAATAAAACCTTTAATAAACATTATTATTATATATATATATAAAACACCATTCCTAAAACATTAACATAAATATTGAAAAGAAAAAAGTTAAACAAATTTAAAAAACAAACAAACTGTTCATCCCTTGATACGCAACATGCAAACATCCCTGTAAATGACACAACCCTTCAACCCTCCATTCGCTACGTGCAAACATAAAATCATTTTTCTCCATATTTACGTCTGAAGGAATTTCAATTGACTGTGTAAAAATCTTTGGGCCGCAATAGTATCTCAACCAGGCCTGAGTCGCGCCAGCAACATTTATTAAAACTTAGTTAAACCTGCAAATGTAAAAACGATCGAGGCTGGATCACTGGTAAATATGCCTGTAGATCTAGATAAAAAATGGAATTTCAAGTCCTATGCATAATAGAATAAATAAAATGTATTGTGCATATCTATTTCGCTCATATCTGCTCAGGAGGAGATATTGGCAATTTCAACAGCCAAGTCATTAAGACTTCATTTTGGTGCATGACGCCACGCCCATCAGACTTATCTTCTACGGCGATTTTGGCTGCCACCACAAATAAACACCTACCTACGTCATAACTCCCCCAAATGCGTGTGCAATAATTATGCTTCCACTTCATGGTCCTCTCTCTGATTACGAATGGCATCTTTCTGTTGGTTGTTTTGGGAAATCCAAATATAGCGTGTATACCAACATCTCCTCTATTCTCGATAAAAAAAATCACTCAAGATCTGTTACAATCAATTACTCAACTAACTCGCCGGAATGGTCGCCGATTAACCAGCATCTTGTTTCGAACTCTTCTGAGTGGGCACTGGATAGATCCTTCTTCCCAAATAGAACGTCATCTAAAATTCAATCATCGCCTTGAGATGGTGATGATTTCTCCACTGATATTCATTGTCATGGTTTCAGTTTTTTCATAGGAAGTTTTGCAGAGGTTTCAGTGTTTATTTGTGGAGGGATGCACCATTTGACTGCAATCTTCCCTGGGAGAGGGCACATCAAGGAGGGTTTGAATGTTCTCGACGTGCTTCTTCTGGGCGATTTCTATACTAAATGCTCAACTCATTGTGCAGAATTCCACCTATTTAAACAATGATTCATTTTGAACACAACCCATATTGAGCTGATACGCTATTGCCAGGCCTTTCGGGTAGTTTCTCTGGGAAGCGTTCAATAAGAATTAGCTGGATTTATAGCCGGTGCCCCACATATATTGTTAAAGCAAAGGAAACCGAGATATAATGTATTTGGGAGGCTTTGCTTTTGGTCACAAACCTGGCCTGTCTTTTTATTATAATAGACCATTAATGTTGACATCGATTATTACCTGTTCGATCCATGTTCGATTCGTGTGGAGACTTTGATGACCAGGATTGCTTACGTCGCTTATTGGGACTCCGGTAGGATAATTCAAATCGGTGTTTCATAGAATATTAGAAGGGTAACACTGATTTGATTTCAGATGAGCATGCCATTGAGAAAACCATTGTGCAGGCCATTAACCATCGAATGGCGTTAAGCAAACTCAGCGATCAGGCGCTCAATCTGGTGGTGAATAACTTAGCTAGATCTCCTTTCTTTTGGAACGTGGTGGATAGTAAGTAATGCTATCCTCTTCTTGTGGTTTTCGAGTGAGATCTAGAAGCATACACCTTACACCTGGCGGGCAGCTGGTTGGCATCCTTCTTCATAGGCTGGCATGTTATTTCAAAATCTTCTTCTCAATCAAAATGTGTGTATCATACAGCTGGTGAATTCTTTTATAATAGTTTCTACACAGTGATATCGTGGCAGCATTCTTTGCTTCTTTTGCAGAGTATCCTGAAAGCGATCTTCCATACGGCTTCGTGGAGAGTCTCGTCGGATCTTTATTCAACTAACCACGATTTGATAGAGGCGAATAAAACAATCCAAAGTTGAATATGTGACACCGTAACTTGTTTTCGTTTAATTGCGCGGCAAATCTCCAGAGTTGAATAATTGGTATCTTGCTAACGATTTCCAATAGCTTTTTCAATCTGGCGATCTAACAATGATATGTTATTTTAATAGCCTGATAATAATGTAGCTCATGTCATAAAATTCCTTGATAAACGTATGCTTAGCATGAGTCTTTTCTCGCTTTGTTACAGCTCCATAATTATCTTCAACTAAAACCAAATAAAACTCTTCATTATGAGTTGGCGCAAGTGTTAACGAGAACTTCTTCATGCATCAAATTATAATGACAAACAAGCTTAATCATCCACGTAAAAGCATTAAAAGATAAAAGTGACCTTCCTCCTCGTGAAAAGCTTTGATATCTATTAAAGTTTTAATGATAAAATACAAACCATCCCCATATGATATATATATTTTAGTCATTTTATAACTTAGTCATGATACCCATTTTAATGATAGTTTAAATGAATACATCCATCTAGAAAGGAAAGACTCCTATGCATTATGGGTGCTTTGAAAATGTTTTACAACTTAGGGTTAGTGTAAATAAATAATAAGGTATTTTTTTAAGTTGTCTTGTTTTTATTTTATTTGGTTTAAATTATAAAGCAATTAAAAAAAGTTAAAAAAAACATTATTATAAATACTTAAAAAATTGCTCTCTTTGATTATAATAAAAACATAAAAATTAAAATATATATAAAATATAATTTAAAATATATATATAAATAATAAACAACATAAAGCAATAATATTTTGATTTATTTGTTTTTATTGTAAAAGAAGAAAAGTATACAACAATTAAAAAGTTTAAAAAATAAAAATGTAACAATAAAAAAACTTTTTATTTTTGTATATATATAGATAAAAGACAAAGTAAGCTGGATCTATCTCAGGCTTCTTTTCACCCATCTGGGATTCAATTACCCCTTCATAAAATGGATTTTTACCTACATCGCAGCTGCCTCCTTTGCAGTCCTCATAAATGGAGCAGCTTCCCCTTTTTTCCATGCTGAAAGGGGTATGAGACAAGGCTGTCCACTATCCCCTGTGCTCTTCCTACTAGTTGTGGAAGGGTTAAGTAGAGCTATTCTTGATGCAAAAGGAAGAGGGTTGTTTGAAGGACTTAGAATTTCTACAAACACGAGCATAACACATCTACTATTTGTGGATGATATTCTCATTTTTTGCAAGGATTCGAAAAGAGAGGCAGAAAGGCTCTCAGAAATCCTAACTCTCTTCTGCAAAGCTACAGGAATGCGAATAAACCTTCAGAAATCTTCTTTTACAGCAATAAATTTGGAGGAGGAAATGCAGAGATCTTTCCAGGCTCTTTTCCCTTATCAACAGCTACCCCTGGATGACAGAATAAAATACTTGGGATTCAGACTCAAAGCAAATTGCTACAAAAAAGAGGATTGGAACTAGCTGCTTGCAAAACTGGAATCCAAAATCAACAACTGGTGCAATAGATGGCTCTCAAGAACTGGCAGATTAGTTTTGATCAAATCAGTATTGGAAGCAATCCCAGTATATTGGATGGAATTTGCATGGATTACTAAATCAATCTTGATAAAATCTAGAAGAATATGCTCAACTTTTCTATGGGCTGGGAAAAAAGATCAAAAGGTCCTCCTATGAGCAAAATGGGATCAAATTGCAAGACCAAAAGCATTGGGAGGATGGGGCATAAAGAACACCGATTTCTTTGCAAAAGCTTTGGCTGCAAAATTAGGATGGAGACTCGTAACAACACAGAGTCTGTGGACAAAAGTCACTACCCACAAATACATCTCTCCAACCCCAGTTTTGGATTGGATCATAGATTTAGGATTCAAGAAGCATAAAAGTGGATCCATCATATGGAAATCCTTATGCAAATATTTCTCTCCTATATCAGAAGGACTGGTCTGGAAGATAGGGGATGGAACAAAAGTCAGAATAGGGGTGGACCCTTGGATAGGTAGTGCCCAAAATCACATCTTTCCTCAACCTTTAATTCATCTAATCCATCAGAAATGGTACTTCAGCCTAAATCAAATAGCAGACCCGATCTCAACCAACAGCTGGCATCAAGGCTGGACGGAGAGTCAAGACTTGGAGCTGCCAAAGCAATGGGAAATCCTGTGGGATCAATACACACTAGCTTTGCAATCTTCTCACATCAGGATTACAAACAGAGAAGACGAGTTGATTTGGGAGAAAGCACAACTTGGAAAATACACCCCAAAGATTGGTTATCAGCAACTCTGCTCACAATTCTTCCATGAAAATCAAAAATGGTGGAAAAAAGGGATTTGGAAGCTCAAACGCCCTCTGAAGGAAAAAATATTTTCTTGGTGTGTCCTTGCAAACAAAATCCCAACATGGGAGCACCTTCAGAAAAGGCAAATAGCAGGTCCTGGGTGGTGCAGCCTATGCAAGGACGATGAGGAAAACTCAAATCATCTTTTCCTTCATTGTGTTTTTTCCAAACAGGTTTGGGAACACTCCAAGTCTTTCACTTCTTCAAATTTCTCCTGGGAAGGAAATACAGTGGAAGAAGCATGGAAGGCTTGGTCCTCCTCATCCCAAACATCTCAGCTCAAAGCCCTCCCACTTATCCACATTTGGGGGCTTTGGTTGGCTCGAAACAGGGTCATATTCCCTGAAAAAGCCAGCTCCCCAGAAGAGGTTGCAAGAAAAGGATTGGATATAATCTCATACTTTCCTCAAGAAAGGAACACACCCCCTCCTAGAATCATTGTTCCGGAGAAAATAAATAGAAATACCCCTTGGGCTTTTTTCGATGGAGCCTCCCAAAACTTCACATGTGGGGGAGGAGCATGCTTATTCCTCAACCAAAACCATTATTTCAAAATATCCTTGGGGCTGGGAGCTAGAACCAATAACTATGCCGAACTTATGACTTTGAAACTCCTCCTATGTTTCACAAATGAAAGAAACTGTAGAAAGATACAAGTATTTGGTGATTCAATGGTGGTCATAAATTGGCTTAACAAGACTCAGAAATGCAGAAATGCTACTCTAGATGTTTTATATGAAGAGACATGCAAATATCTATCTTTCTCTGAATCAATCTCATTCAAGCATGTTTACAGGGAGCAAAATGTGGAAGCGGATAGACTCTCCAAGTCGGGACTAAACTTGCAATGGGGTCAATGGAAAATTTTGGAAATAAAGGACTCAGAGGCCACGGCATACCCACACAGGCCTTTCTTTCTCTTGTCGCACTAAACAGTTATTTTAAAGTTTTCTGAGACAATGTAAAAGCATCATACAGCAGTCTTAAATCACAGAATGGACTCAAACATTCTCGATCAGTCCATAAACTAGCTTAAAGGATGGAACAGCGTCATCCTAAAGCTGCCCTACATGAGATTTTTTGGTTATCAGACATATCAGGCTAGCAAACATAGGCTTGGGAATTTCAAATCCTGGTAGGGAGGAGAAAGCACATCAGAAAAGATGAAAATAGTTTGTAAAGTTGCTTATAGCAAGAACAGATGGCATACTATTTTGTATGTAGTTTTTTATTAATAAAAATCAGCTTTTTTTCTTCCGGAAAATATATATATATATATAACTTATCAAAACTAAAAACTAAAAATAAAATAAATAGATCCATTTTGATAAATCTTTCCACTTTTCCATAAAATTAGATTAGTATAATTTAATTTTAGGTTAATATGTATATAACAATAAATACTTAAAAAATATAAATAATTAAAATATAAAATAAAAAAAAAACTAAAAATAAAATTTTAGGTCAAACATAAATTAATAAAATATGCGTCTTTGAAATAGAAGGCTTAGCTGATGTCACAGCCAAGCCTTCTCCTTTATTTTTATTTCTGCACAGTGGGACCTGACACATCTTCCGTTTGGGGGAGGTAGACAGATAGGCCTTTGTTTGAAACTACTAAACTTATCATAGAGATCACTTGTTTGCACACTCTTCCCTATTCTAAGATAATATGTTTTTAGAGGTGTCGACCACTAAAAGGGTCAACTCTCTCTCTCCCTATTGTGCAATCATTACATAAAGATGCATCAAGATGTAAAAAACACTGATTTTTTCTTTTATTACAAAACAATTGGAAACATTAGAAAAAAAACACATCGACATAATATTAAAATAAACACATAAAAAAAAATTTTAAAATCAAATTTTAAAAAAGATAACTAAAAACTAAAAACATGTAAATAAATAAAAAGTATTAGTTAATAAATAAAATCGTAAAATTTTAAGTTTTAAACGAACTTAGAATTTTCTCAAAATTTTATGATTAATGTGCTAACTTGTTTTTACAGGTCACTCAGAAACAGGTTTTGACAAGAAGCGTTGCTACTTTTAGCTATAAGAGCATTTTATTTAACTTTTTGTTAAGCGCATGTTTTCCTATATTTTTAATTCTCTCACAAGTTTGTTTCAAGAAAACATTAACCTTTTGCAGATTTAAAGACGAACGAATGGCATGCAGAAATAATTTCCAGAATCGCAGAAGATTTTCAGAAAAAACGTTTCATTGAAAGCTTGAAGAAGTTGAGTTTCCACTATGTGTGTCATGACATTTTGCTGCCACAAAGAAGCCTTTCGGAAACCAATTATGCCATGTCATGATTACTTACCATTCTTCCTTCCAATCTTATTCGTCATCCATGTCAGAGTATACTATTTTCCTGCCTTGTATATCATGGCTTCCCACGTGTATACATTTTTTATTCGCACACATTTTTCCTCGTTTTCAGTTTATCTTTTTCCTTATGAATAAAACCATTCAACTTCCTTTCCATGACTACATTGTTTTGTTATCCTTGCCATAAAAATTGTTTGACCATGAGATCTTTTATCTATAGTCCTACCACTCATTATGTACAACTCATGTTGATTGATGTGGGATTCTTTAAGGCCCACCTTTCAACAAGTCTTGCCCCATCAACCTTAGCACCTTATCTGGGATAGAGACTAGAGTTCAATTTAGTACCTTGAGGCTTGCATGCCTTAATGGCAAGTTCTCTCACTCACAATCATGGGAATACATCAATGTCCCTTGATCGTTAGATCTTGCAAGTGGCTCGACGTCAGCTCATCTATTCGCACTTCGCACGATGTACTTAGGTACATTGGCACTCATTGACATCAATGGTGAGATTTCCCCGCATTGGTTAGCGAAATTCATCAATGGTCAGTAATCCAATGAATTCTTTCCATGTTTGACATCGACACATTTATTCACATGGTAATAATTGTACCATCAGGTTTTGTAGCACGTGAAGACTATATATTTTTCATGATCGTCATCGACAGTTTTACAGCAGTATACTTCAGCCATATGATAGTACCACATTTCTACTTTCAGCTCTCATTTTCTACTTCATCGAACCAAGCAGCAGTTCAAATCCTTCGCATTCAGCAACAGTATCAGCCACATTCCTATTGTATATTTCATCAACTTTTTGGGTAAGTGCAGGTATGTTGTTTTCTAATTTTTAACCATGTAATTCCTTAAATGCTAGAAAATGAATGAATTTGGAAAATTCCCTCACTATATTCCCTTTCTCCTTTTCACAAACCTAATACATCTTAAGTTGGGGGGGGGACTATTCATGACCATTTTACATATTCATCATCTCGTTTACACTTAATCAACATGTATTTCCCAAACTATGCTATATATATTGGCATGATTCATAATATGAATAAAAGGCTTTCTAATATACATTGATGGTTCATCATTTCTAATGCATAAATCTTATGTATTGCAGCAAAAATACAAGTAAAACAAGCGAATGTTGTTAACTGAAGAACCAACATTTGTTATACTTATGGTTGTAACACAAGAACCAACCATAAGAAAAATCGTTGTTACTCATGCATTTCAAATCATGGAATGATTTACTGTTACATACCATAATCATGTAAAGCCTAGCTACAAAGCCAAAAGTTTTGAAAAGAGAATCAATGCATGGTTGCATCAGGACATGCAAACAGTCAAGTTGGGGGGAATGTTAAGCCGCAAAATGATCACATTTTATTCATCTTGTGCATACCATTTATCACCTTATTCCTATTTTTCCTTCCATAAAACCATTAATATTCACCACTTTCATAATAAATATGGGTTTATATTACCATTTTCCAAATCATTTATTTTTGAGTATTTTGAGTGAATTTATGGTTAATTATTGAGAAAAATAACATATTTTCATTATACTTTAAAGTTGGGTGAGTTTGGTGATGTTTACAGGTGTATTTGAAGACTTTAGCAAGCTCAAAAGTGACCACCTAGGCTCAGATTCGAATTTCATCTTCTATATGTGGCTAACTTCAAGGAAAAGATCATGGAAGTGTGGAGAGAATATCTCATCCAATATTTGTTGAGGATTTAAAGGGATGAGTTGTAGATTTGCCAAGGATTTTGAGAGATAAGTTGAGAGAATAGTGGATCTGTAATTATGATCACTTATATTGAATTCATGTATAAATAGAAGGGCTCTCTCCTCATTTTGGTTAGAGATCTCTCTAGTGGTTTGGAAGTATAGAATAGTTTAGAGTTAGTCATAGAATAGATTTCTGGTTGTAATGGAGATTATGCTTTGATGCAAATCCTCTACTCTTCCATGTTAATATATATTTTCAGCACTTTCTTGCTTATGAGTTGTTATGTTTTGCTTATGAATTGATAATATTGGCTTTATGTGATCTCACCAGTTAATGTTGATTGCTTTATACCAGTTAATGTTGATTGCTTTATGCCAATTAATGTTGATTTTCTTTACACCAATTTATTTTATGCAATTTCATGCTTTCTGCAATTAATTTTATTTCTATACAAGTTAATTTATGCAATTTCTTGTTTCCATAACTTAGATTCAATTTCGGTTATAGATTAAGTTTAGCGACACTCTACCCCTACATATATTTTGTATGTACTTCATAAGTCTACGCTCTCTCCGGGTTGACAATTAATTCATTGGATATCTGTTATAATTTGTTTAAATGTTTTTACCCAATAGTTATTTTATGAAAATATTGACGGTTCATATTTGGGAAATTAAAAGATCGACGATGGATAGGTAATCCACCAGAGGAAGTTGCTCTATGAACAATAGGGTAAGAGATTGGTGAAATGACTGTTGGAGGGAAATAAAGATTGGATTTGATCAGCGATGTGCGATAAAAATGGAAAGAGATCAACGATGGAGGTTTGTTCTGCACCCACAACATGCACAAAGAGAAAAAAAGTCGTGGGCTAGCAGAATGTTTATCGCCTTTCATGTGTTGGGTAGATAATCATTCCACTGGATGAAAGGTGGTAGGAAGAAATTGCCTCCCATGATCCTGAAACCATTTATTGGGAATATTATAAAGGAAAACTCACGTGGAGGCATGTCATTTGTATTTTGTGCAAAATGAAGAACGTACATGCACCTCTGGAAGTTGATTAGATTACACTTTTTCCCAGCCATCATTTTCCAAGTAGGCCACGTAGCTAACCTACCAAGTTTGTTTTTAAATGGAAGGGGAAGGTGAAGTTGCGACACATGTTCGTGAATTCAACAAACTGGAGAAAAATTTTGAAGACATGGATGGGGACATTTTTGACGCGATACCCTCCTCTGGTCTGGTAAATGAACTGAAGAACATAATAAAAACCTTAAAGGAACATGGAATTGACCTACATGGTGTCTATAGGTCTTATTTTCAATATTTTTGTCTAGACCAAACCCTTAATTTACCATATTTTGTATATTGGTTTGCGTCTAATTACTCCCATTTTGAATGAGTCATAATGGAGTCGAATAGGTATAGAATCCTTTGCCCCATTAATCCCTTGGTTTTCAAAGACTGGTTGGAATTACCTTAGTCATTTACCCAAAACCTAGAATATTTCGCTGAAGAAAGTTTAATTATGTAGTTCATACATGTCGCTATTGAAGAGAAGCAAATATTTAACTCCAAAATTCTTAAGCCTAATATTTTTGTTGAAACTGAACCTTTTCCCCTTGACATTAACCTATTCAATGAAGAACCCCAGTGGGTCATATCCTTATTGAGTTGTTTTTTAAGGTTGGAGACGGACAAGTTTGTCCCAAAAATTATATTAAGTTTGTTATTTAGGTTAAGTATGCATCAACCTGAGTCTAAGTCTGAGTCTAGTCAGTTTCTTGCCTTAAATATGATGAATTCCTAGATGATAATATTCATTCTCAATTAGTGAATTTACACATGACCAGACATTTCAAATATCAATCCTAACTAGTAAGAATGTTTTTGTTCTTTAATGAGGATAATTTTCCATTTCCATAAATACTATTCTTCTGAAATCAGGAATAAAACCTTCAATTACATGAGTCTTATACTGTTAGAAGTGTATAGGGTAATGTTTCAAGATAAATTTCCTAGAGTGTTTCCAGAAATGGAAGAAGTCTTACAATTCAGCCCAGATATAAGAATTGGATATCGGTTCCTATTGAAGGAGCATACCATTATCAGAGTTTATGGTTTTGTTCATGAGGCATACATGCTACCTGCACTCTTGATACCTAAGATATTTGCCTTGGAATTTATCTATCAAAATCTTATTGTGGAAAATGAGCACTTTTTGAGATTTACAAAAGCATCTGAAATTAAATTTCCTTTGAAGGTAGGTCCCTTTGTTATAAAAAAATAAAGTTGCTCTTCCAATAGTTGAAGGATTTCTACAGGATATAAATTTCATGAAAGACACCAAAATCAACCATGATCTGCATCACATCATATCACAGAGGGGGCAACAACAAAAAAGAAAGCATTTGATCATCAAGAGAGAGAGGGGTTGGCTCAAAGAGATAAATTAATGGAATACCAATTAGATGTGTAGAATTTAGAGATCCTATAGGAACACCCATCTGCCAAAATGAAATCAGCAGCAATGATTATACCAAATTTTAGAAAATTTGAGATTACTGGCAAGAGGAGTTTCTTAAGAATTGTTGAAGTTGAAGATGAATATTCAGAATTGGAAAAACAACCAAAGATAGATTCAAAGAAAGGACTAGTTCAAATTGGAAGCAAGAAGATGAAGAAAAAACCCAGGGCCCAACTTTTGATATTTAGGAATATAGCTTTACAAAAGTACAAGAGGGTGGGTCCAATGATAAACACAAGTCAAGAAGTGACTTATATGCTAGATATGGACAGGATAAAACATTTTCTTCAGAAAAAATATTTTATCTTTATTATAAAGTAAGGGACACCTCAGATAAGGATATTTGACTGGTCACTATGAAGGACCATGCAAAAAATAAATTGAATTAGGTAGTGGCAACCTAGAACATAGTTTCAAAAATGAGACTCAATTTGCAGAAAATATCAGTACCAAATAAGATTCATTTTCTTAAGAAAACTAGGGAAGTAATCTATATTGATTTGATGAAAGAAACAATAAAGGTTTCAAAGTTACAATCTACAGTTTCAATGTTGGAGAGTCAATTGAAGCAAGAAAAAGTGGGAAATAAGACATATCAACAACAAATCAAGAAGCTTCAGGGTGATCTCTTGGATATGGATAGTGAGATAGATAGAGAGAAAGCTACAAAGAAGATCTTAGCTGAGAAAGAAAATGCTATCCAACTACTAAAGAATAAGCTGAATATTCCAGCCACTCGGTTGATCCAAGCTTCTGAGTTGATAGTATTAGAGAGGGAAAATAAATTGTTGTCCCAAGAAATAAACTATAGTGAAGCTAAATGATTAAAACTTGTTGAAGAACAAGGCCAATGGGAGAAGGAAATAACTTTCCTTATTTCCAAAATTTATGTTTTAAATGAGAATCAATTATTCCTGGAAAAGGAAAGGGATGAGAAAGAAAGGAATAAACAGGGAGAAACAAGTTATCCAAGTACCGAGACAAGAACTGAAGCCATTGTTCAAGATATGCCACAAGTTAGATTGAGGGATGAATAAATAAAGGGTTTGGAAATAGAAAACCAAATACTGACTTAAATAATAAATAAATTCAAAGAAGAAAAAATATTTTTTGAGAATAAGAGTAAAGAATGCTTGGTATGCATGAGAAGTTAACAGAGAAAGTTTCAAGGCAGTTACCAGTACAAGGTGCAAGGGGTCTTATTTGGGATATGATTATCACAGAAGCTACAAAATGAGACCTTATTTGAATTATATCAAAGAGAAATAGGTGGTAATCAGTGTGGAATTATAAAGTTGTATAGTTGTAAAAGAAACATTGGATATGAAACCCACAGATACAGCTCAGAACATTATCAATTTTCTTAATACTCTATTTGAAGAAGAGTTCAAAACAATGGGTATTAAGGGCATAATTGGATTCATACTTGGGAGAGGAAGGTAATTGGGAAACATTATCACATTGAAAGTGTCCAGGAAAAGGCTTACTAGATGTTGCAACAAGTGAAGTCCTTTAAGGGTTTATGCATAGAATTGTTTTATAAAGTTCTACCTTCTTTTCAGAATGAGAATGGAAAGATAATATCTCAATATAAATATCAGGATTTGTTGGTTAAAGCTGGAATGGATCACAAAAATTTCGAAGATATGACCCAATCTCTGTCAGGAAAAATTATAGTTGACAAACTAGTTGTGGACTTTGAAATAGTGGATTCATTCAGCATGATTGGTGCCAAGCTGCCACCTATTTCCTATGTAGCTCATGTGGAGATAAGGGTACTAGCTAAATAAATAGAAAATATTGAAGCCCCATCTGGAGAACAATGGAAGACCATTTAAAAATTTGGAAAAATGAAATATAGATTCTCATTGAAGATTTTCATTTCAAGGCTCGAAGTTGAAGACATACCAAGATCCACTTCAAAGTGGAATTAAATATTTAAAGTTAAAGATGTTTCTAGTGTTTAGGAATATTTATTTTATTAAGTCGTATGACATATGTAACAAGGAAGTTGCAAGAAGCCTATTTTTAGAATGTAGGTAGTTAGGTATAAGCTCAAGCAGCATTTTGATGTATAAAATCATGTTTTGTAATGTAATTGGGGTTGGAACCTGTGAGAGTGAAACTCATTTTGTAAATGAGCATTTCAGGTTAATAAAATTTGTAGAGTCAAGCAAGAATTGTTCCGTAACATAAATTCTTCTGGTGTTATTTTACAGTATGTACTTCATTTTTCTCATGTGAATGTTTTTTCCTGTTATCTTTTTCATTGTCTTGTCTTTCATGCTTGAATAAATTTATATTGAATCAGAATTCATAATTATATTCTCCGGTTCATTGATTTCAAGTATTCACAAACAGGATTCCCCTAAAGTTAATATTGGATTCATCATTCGATTCACATATTAATGGATTGTTCATTTTTCCTCCTTACCACTAGACAATCAAGAACTTGAGTGTAAAAACGTAACTATCCCACCTCTAGGAAGAAATCTTGTTGCAAAGTGCATTCATTCATAATAACTCATGATTTTGACTCCATTCCCAATTATACCCTCTTGTTTCATCCATGATTAAAATTTGTTTCTTTGAGAATATCTCTAGTCATTGTATTTATTTGTTGAGAGATCCCTCTCTGGTACGAAAGAAGCCATCTTTCCTTCTAATGGTTTGTTTGTAAGGTTACTTTGGAATTATACTTCCACAACCAAAGGGTTAATTTTGAGTGATAACATCTTGGCGTCGTTGCTGGGGAGTGAGATTTCAAATTTTCCCCTGGTAAGAACAGCAGTTTTCAAGAAATGTGGAATTTCTATGGGAAAATAGGAGTTCTTGTATTTGAAGTTGGTTGTATTTTTCCTTGGCAACTTCACGTTGAAATTAAATAAAGGTGACTCAAAGATTAAATCCTGGATTTCAGAAGAGTTCATATAAGAGGTAATCCTAGTTCTGAACCTTTATATATTGTGGAAGATCTAGATAGTATTCTTAGGAAAGGAAAAGGGAAATATCAAGAAGGTACTTCTCAATTGGAAATGTATTTTTCTTTACCTTAGGAAGAGTTTTTAAGTCTTCTGGATCTTGATTTTTATATAAATTTTGAACAATCCCTATTAAAATCAAAATCTGAAACTAATTTAAGGAAAAGTGTGGTTGATCAAAACAGATTTCAGACATACCTCTTAGATTCTCTTTGGAAAAACTTATAAAAAACTACAAAAACGTAAGAAAAGGAGCCAATAATCCAAAACCCTCAGCCACAAGTTCATAGTATTGTTCAAAACCCTCCTAGAGTTATGGTTGTTAGGTTTGCTCCACTTTCTTTTCCAGTTGCTTTGCATGATCTCCCACAAAACTATGCTAAAAGAATCACGTTGTATGATGGAGAGGGAAATATTATCTCCAAGTAGCATATAGACAAATTTAATGATTTTATTGACCTTGAGGAAGTGGACTATGATGATGACAAGATGAGATTATTTGCCCAAAGTTTTTCTGGGGAGGAAAAGAAATGGTTTAAAGATCTCCCAGCAAGATATATTCCTGATTTAGATGGATTTCAAACTCTTTTTCTTGATAGATGGGAAGACAAAAAGAATCCTTTACATATTTTGGCACAATATTATAATCTTAAAAAGGGAAACTTTGAATGTGTACATGATTTTTCTAGTATATTCATGAGGGTGTATAATTCAATTTATGTTGATATAAAACCCTTAGTAGGAGTTTCTAAGCTACATTATGTTCATGTGTTTGAAAGTGGTTTTTATATATTATTAAGAGAAATAAAATTAGCTAATTTACCTGTTATGTTTAAAGATGCATTAGAAGTGGAGGAAATTTAATGGATTCCAGAAAAAATAAAACAGAAGGTTGAGACAAATAGGAGAAAGGATAGGGAAGAAAATCAAGCTTCAACCTCTTTTTCAAAAGATGCAAAGTTTGATATCATGATGAGAACCATGGAGAGTCTTATGGACATATTGGCCTTAAACAATAGGACTCAAAACAGAGATCAACCTGAGCCATAGATTAGGAATCCTAATTTTAGGAGACCTGGTCCCCCACAGATTAGACAAAGAGATCAAAGAAATCCAATAAATGTAGAAGATCAATAGGTGAGACCCCCTTTTCCAGATAACTATGTTGATGAAGAAGAATAAGTTGACCCTTTGGATAATGAAATACACTATTCTGATATTGTTGATTCTGAAATATATCAAACAAACGAAGAGCATAATATGTTTTCTCGAGAGGAAGATTGCAATGCTTTTGAATTGGAGACAGAACAATATCAGAGAGGATATCAAAATGTTGTAAATGATCTTCAAAGAAAATTGAACTTGAGAAACAGGGATGTAGTTGTAAATAAAGGAAGGATCCCTCCAAATCAGCCTTCCAGTAGTTAGCAAAATAAAGAAAAATAAAAAAAGAAGTTGTTGTAAAGAAAACCCTAAAAACAAAAACAAAAATAAATAATAAAATATCCCCCCCCCCCTTCAATTTACAAAATGAAATTTCAAAAATCAAAATTTATATCATTTTCAATGAATTGTTGAAGAATAAAGAATATAGAGAAAAAATCACTAAAATGGTCAGAACTGAAGGAGAATACCAGCCTGATAGATTGGAACCAAATGATGATGCCCCAACTATTGTTCTTTGTCCCAGGATAGAATAGTAATGAATAAGATGTTTCACAATTCTATGTGAATTTGAAAGTCCATAATATGATCCTTCACAATACTATGCTTGATTTAGGTGCTTCACATAATTTGATTCCAAGAGTTGTAGTTGAAAGTTTGGGATTGGAAATTACAGGGCCGTATAAATATTTATTTTCCTTTGACTCTAGAAAGGTTAAATGTTTGCGGTTAATTAAGGATTTAGTAATTTCTCTTTTCCAGATTCCAGCCAAGAGTATCATCATGGATGTAGTGCTTGTTGATATTCCCCCAAATTTTGGCATGTGTTTGTCTAGATCTTGGGCTTCAAAGCTAAAAGGAACCTTGCAAATGGACATGTCCTATGCAACAATCCCACTTGTGGAGAACATATGAAGTTATACAGAGAAATGTTTCTTTCCTATGTGATTAGCAGTCAAGAAAAACCTGAAAATCATCCCATATGCGGTAGACATTGATTTAGGACCCTCTATTTTCTATAATTATTTCCATTTTGAAGAAGATTTACCAATGTTTTACAATCAGAAAGAGGATAAATATTTTTCCAGAATACAAGAATCCCTTGAAAAAAAATAAAGACCTGAAGGAGTATGGAATATGTATTTTGATGGATCAATAAGTAAAGAGGGGGTTGGTGCAGGTATCTAGATAATTTCTCCAGACAGAGAATTCAAATTTTATTCTTTTAAGTTAAATTTTGAAAGAACAAATAATGTAGCTTAATATGAAGCTTTACTTTTAGGTTTGACTACATTAAAGGATTTGAATGCAAATAGGATTGATGTATATGGAGATTCAGAGTTGGTAATTAATCAAGTAAATGGTAGCTATCAGACCAAGCACCCCAGGATGAGAGCATCTAGGAATGAAGTCTGGGATATGCTTGGGAATTTTTTCAATGGGCATAGAGTGATGGTGATTCCAAGAATACAAAACAATATAGCATGTTCTTTGGCTTATGTTACTGGAAATTTCAAAATTCATGTTTATTTGAAAAGGAAATATAAAATTGAAGTTGTAAATAGACCCTCCATTCCTGATAATTCCAAATATTGGCAAGTTTTCTAGGATGATTTGCAAATTAAAATATTTTTAGAAATGTTAGATGAATTTGGTAATACAATTGTTGATGAAGAAAATCAGAATATGGAATATGTTGAAGGAGATGAAAGATCTGCATTTGGAGATGAGGGACAGAGAAAAGTGAAAGGTATGATTGGTGGGAAGGACATTATCCAGCTTAAAAGTAATTTTATTCCAAAAGGACTCATAACTTTGGAAACGTTGTTTGACAGAAATGATGTAGCAAAAAATACTAAGGTACAACCCCATGAAGATGAAATTCAGGATCAGAATATTGGAACGGAGGACTAGCCTAAGATAATAAAGCTTTCAAAATCCTTTCCAATAGAGGAAAAGAATAAGTACATAGGCTTGATGAAAAATATATCTGATTTTTTTACATGGAGTTATGAATATTTAAAATATTATGATACATCCATCATACAACATACAATTCCAATAAAACTAGGTGAAAAAACTTTCAAACAGAAACTTAGGAGAATAAACCCTATGTTTCTTCCTTTGATTGAAAAATAGGTCAAAACGTTGTTTAATGCCAAAATCATTTTCCAAATATGGATCATATTTTGCATAAAGTTGTGGGTGAAAATATAATCGCTATATTGGATGGATTTTCATAATACAATCAAATAAAATTTCACCCAGAAGATCAGGAGAAAACATTACATTTGGGTTGATGAATGCAAGGGCAACGATTCAAATGGAAATGGATATTGCATTTGTTGAGGGAAAGGATAAGTTTTTAGTAGTATATATGGATGGCATCAAATTTTACTCAAAGTCTAACAGAGATCATACAAAACACCTGGAAAAAGTATTCTTGAAATGTAGGAGGTTTGGTATCTCTTTGAATCCCAGAAATCCAATTTTGATATACATGAAGAGAAATTATTGGGCCACATCATATCAAAATATGGGGTTAAAATATATCCTAACGGGGTGAAGTCTATTCTGAAAGTGGATATACCAAGGAATAAAAAGGAAATTCATTCTTTGAATGGGCGGGTAAATTTTTTGGGAAGATTTATTACATTTTTTGCATAAATCCTCAGAAATGTGACTAACATGTTGAGAAAAAAAGTAATATTAAGTTGACCATAGAGGCTAAAAAATATTTCAATGAGATCAAGAAAGCATTAAATGAGGCACCTATTTTGATTATCCCATATTTCTCAAAAGATTTCATTATCTTCTCCTTTGCTTCAGAGAACACCATAGCAGGGGTATGTTACAGAGAAATCAACAAAATGCAAAACAACCTATTTCATTCTTTAGTAATATGGAATTGAAGTATGATATTATGGAAAAACATGTTATATTTTTATCATTCAAGCTAGGATTATTTTAGGATCTTATCTGAGAGAATAACATGCACAGCAATAAACATAAGAGACAAGAGACACAAAGAATTTTCCTAAGGGAAACCATAAAGTAGAAAACCCCACAACTTCCTCGGAGATAGAATGAGCACCAATATCAGCAGTAAAACCCAAAAATAGAAAAGATGATCTCCACAGCTTGTTCTCTCTCTCACACTTGAGAGAGCTTCTCCTCTCTCACTCATGCGCCCCAATGAGTGAGTGTGNCTCTCTTTATATTCTTTTTTTCACTTAATGTCCACTTTAACATGTCGGCCCCACTTAACAATTACTTACTAGGGCCGACATCTCTAGGAGAGTCTAATAACCCTAATTCCCCATAACTGTGGGTACTTTGACATACGATCAACAAGGAGGGACACAATTGTGGGGACTATTACCCCGACTTACAATGGAGGGTTAACCTCAATGACTTGACATGACTTGTTTACATTATTTAATCTCCCGATAGGAACATCAAGGAATTACATGACTCAAATACATTATAGACACTTCCTGGAATAAACATCGGGGTACAATACATAAGATATACAGATGAATACATCCCAAAGTTACAAATACATCAACACTCCCTCTTAAATAGGAAGGTATTCTCTCGACACAATTTATCAGCACAAGTCTTCTTCTCTGTATCATTTGCATCATCATCAAGTTCTCGTCATCTTCATCTTCAAGTCATATTTCTCTGTATCTGGATCATCCCTCGATCTTGATCATCATCACTAGATCTAGATCATCACTCAATCTGGATCATCACTGTTGGATCAACTTCACTGGATCTGGATCATCACTCAATATGGATCATCACTGTTGGATCATCATCACTCGATCTAGATCATCACTGTTGGATCATCATCACTCGATCTGGATCATCACTACTAGATCATCATCACTGGATCTGGATCATCACTAGTTCATCATTATTGGTGTTATCTCATGATTCTTCTCGTCACAGGAAATTCTACAGATCCATCCCTTTTTCATGTTGGTTGTAGGCCTACCCTCCATGTAATTCTTCTTCAGTGCTTATATCTTACCCTAATTCAGAATGGCATGCCTAGCACTTACATCTGACCATGAGAGGAACACATCCAACACCATGTCAGAAAGGCACGCCTAGCACTCACATACGACCATGCGAGAACACATCCCACAACCCTGTTAGAAAATCCCAGCACTCACATCTGACCATGCGGGAACACATCCCACAACCCTGTCAAAAAGGCTCAGCACTCACATCTGATCATGCGGGAACACATCCCACAACCCTATCGAAAAGGCTCAGCACTTATATCTAGCCATGCGGGAACACATCCTGCAACCATGCTAGAAGGGCTCTGCACTTACATCTAGCCATGCGGGAACACATCCTACAACCATGCTAGAAGGGCTCTTCACTTACATCTAGCCATGCGGGAACACATCCTACAACCATTCTAGAAGGGCTCTACACTTACATCTAGCCATGCGGGAACACATCCTACAACCATGCTAGAAGGGCTCTTAACCCCAGGTTGAGGATTCCTGGTAATTAACCAGGTGCCTCCATTCTCTCAGAGAATGGCATCAACCCTTATATTTGATCAAGTGGGAACACATCCCTCAATCACATCAAAATGGCCCTGCACTTATATCCGATCATGAGGGAACACATCCCTCAATCACATCACAATGGCCCTCAACCCCAGACTGAGTATTCTTGGTAACTGACCAGGTGCTTCCATTCAGAGAATGGCATTCAGCACTTATATCTGATCATGTTGGAACCAATCCTACAGTCACATCAAAATGGCTCAGCACTCATATCTGACATGTAAGGAACCAATCCTCTCACAATGAAAAAATGGCTCCGCCCTTACATCTGGCCATGGAAGGAACCAATCCTCTCACCATGTTAGAATGGCTCACAGACTCATCACTTCCCCTTGGAAGGATCCTTGATATGGAGAACACCAAGGTTCTCCTTGAAGTACTCAAACTTCACTCTGGCTAATGGCTTCGTCAACACATCAACTATTTGTTTGTCTCTCGCAACATACTGAAGCTTCATTGCTCCTCTCTGCACCATATCCCTGATATACTAATATTTGATCTCTATATGCTTTGACTTGTCATGGAACACCAGGTTCTCTGAAAACTTCACACAACTCTGGTTGTCGTAGTATATACAAGTAGCATCCAACTGGAGATCAAATAAATCAGACAGTAGCTTCCTTAGCCATACTGCCTCACAACTAGCTGAACAAGCTGCAACATACTCTGCTTCAGCTATACTCAGTGCCACACAGGACTTCTTCCTGCTAAACCAAGAGATCACACCTAATCCCATACTGAAGCAGAACCCTGAAGTGCTCTTACTATCGATGGCACTGCCTGCCCACTCTGAATCAACTTAACCTTCCAGGTTAATATTTTGATTCGCCTCATACTTGAGCCCATAATCAACTGTACCCTTTAGGTACCTTAGAATATGCTTTGCAGCAATCAAGTGAACATGTCTCGGATCTGTCAGGAACTGGCTCAAGGTGTTCACATCAAAGCAAATATTTGGTCTCGTATTCATCAAGTACATCCAATCATCTGACAATACATCATAGCATCAACTACTTCTGATGAAGCGTCACTCAATAGCTTCAGGCTCAATGCCATAGGTGTGGTCATGAATTCCATCATCCTGAACCTCTTCAGGATCTCTACTGCATACTTCCCTAGTCCACACCTCCAAGTCCTTGATCTCGAACTCGGTAGCAAGTCTCCTTCTTGCAACTTTAATGAGTTCCTATTTTCTGTCAGGAATATGTCATCAACATATAACAAGAGCATTAATGGTCTTCTACCTTCAACCTTGAAGCAAAGGTTGGAATCTGCTTTGCTCTCAGTAAAGCCTAGAGTCATTAGTAAGCTATACATCCTGTTGTACCATGTCAAACCTCGGTATCTTCTGCAGTCACTCCCTCTGAAGCAGAGCATTATACTCCCTCTGTCTTTCGTACTCTATGCACTGAAACATTCTATACCGGAGTGACAAGTAGCTTCCTCTGCTACTAATATTCTATGTATCCATCTAGGATCACTGGATACCAAGTTCCTCTATCTTGAACTTCTTCAAAAGTTCTTCTCGCACCCATCTGTGAGCTTGTCATCCTCTATAGACTTTCATATTCAACCTTGTAGCAAAGGTTCAGATCTTCATCAAGCTCCTCATGTATGTGTTATCCCATGGGTGTCTTCTGAGCTCGTACAAGGCCTTCTTTCATTTGTACAGATGATTTTGCCTATCATGTGTCTCAACTCCCATTGGCTGCAAATGTCTCTTCGTAGTCTATGCCTTCTTTTCGTGAGAAGCCTCATGCTATGAATATTTCCTTGTATCCCACGATGTTTCCATCTACTGCATGATGGAACTATGAACTTCCCTTCATGTATCGATACTGCATTCTAGACATCATTCTTCTTGAACTGGTCTTCCCTTTCTTCTTGGTTACTTCTTCATAGTTGGAAGGTTCTGCATCAATGATGTTGCTGCATTCGTCATATTATTCTTCATATTGAACTGTCGTCACTTGTTCTTTGGAACAAGTCTCATCCTTCTTTTCTTGTAGGAGATTATGTATGCGATCTTTCCTACAAGTCAAATGCATTTGTATGGTTAGAAACATTTCATAAGGCATATTCATAATGGAAAATTATTATGCATAAATATATGATAATGCAACTATTTTAGCCAATACAACATTCATCCATATCTCACGAAAACGTTTCTAGATGCCTTCCATCTCTACCAGGACAACATTGAGATTGTGCACTAATCCAATATGTCAGCAAAGAGATTTCATTCTAGATAAGTAGCAATGGAGAGTTGTATAGCACCATGAGCTACTTACCCATTACATGCGTATTAGTAGTATACTATCATTAATGCAAACATTCTATCATGCATAATACATCAACTGAATATAGGCAAATGCATAACAAAACAACATCATGAAGTGACAATGAATACTTATCTTTATTCGTTTCATGGGTAGACTCCTTCTTGAGCCTTCAGCTTCATCATAGCATCGTTTCTTATCCAAATGATAAGATGGATAAGAGGTCCTTCAAGATTTGAGTTCTTCATATTCCTCATTGCTTGAGTTATCTTCTTTGGATGGTGAGATCTTGATCTTCAGTTCCTCCCATCTTCTCTTCTCTTATTATGAGTCGAGCTTCTTCTTCTTCCCAAATTCTACTGAAAGTAATCACTTCCTTATGGAACACATTCCTCGCATGAATGAATCCAATGATCCTAGGAAGCCATTCAAGGTGCCTATCACCACTTCTGCAATTTCCACTTCTTCTTATACTACTACAAGTTGTTCTTTGATTTGAGAGACCCTCATAAAGTATGACTGTATGGTCTCTGCATTATGGATCTTCACATTCTACAACTGTTTTCTCAAAGTCATCTTCCGATTTATGTTCTTCCCTTCAAATAGCTTGGTCAAGGAGTCAAACATCTCTTTTGGTGTCTATAGGGAAGAAACTTATGGTATAAGTTGATCAATGATTTAATCAGCAATGATCTTCTTGACCTTGACAAAGTTCTTCTTGTGTAAGGCTTTTAGCCTCATCTCCCTTTGGAACTCGAACCTCTCTAATTATGTAGGTGTCCAATTCATTTTCTTCAAAGAGATCATATACTTCCATGCTTGGAAGTTGTAAAATTCACCAAGCTTGTCATCAAGCTGATGTGATAGATCACTTTGAAGTGAGAAACTCAAATGAAAATAGCAATATATTAGATCTTACAGATTTGAGGTGTTCATCCTAGTTCCGGAGTTGGCTGATCTAGGGTTTGTCAGAGAAACCCTAATTTTCAAAACTTGGAATCTTTTAGATCTAATTGGATATAAAGATATACCTCTTCAAGGTGAGATTTCCAATTTACTCATTTTCTGAAAACAGTGGAGGGAAGCTCCCTGAACAGGAAGCCCTAGTTTACCAATTTCTTCTGCAGAAATGCTTGATACTATTTCTATGGTATCTCTGAAATTATTACTCCAATGTGTCTAAAACTTTGCAATGAGGTATCCTCACCTGTCCCTATTCCAAAACCATAGGTTTAATCAGAATTGGTTTCACCAATTGGGACTTATGATCGTTTTCCCAAGGTGACCTGTTTCAATATTGTTCCGCATAGCAAAATTGTACGGACTGCCACGTCTCATTGTTTCATATTCGAGGTATGAAACTTCTACTACAGAAATTACAGGCTGTTCCCTTTGTGGAATATCTTCATAAATTTCATTTGGACATTTGTAGCCCAAGATATATCAATTTTCCCCAGGTGTCTTGTTTAGGGATGAATCCTGGAAGAGGCTAGAACCCTAACTGGGAGGGATCATATCTCCTAGAATATAGCGAATATGAGGCTGAATTTTGGACACAGTGTAAATCAAGATTTCATCTTCATCCTGCAAATGTTTCAGCTCATGATCCTTCTCCAATCCTAACATATATCAAATGTACCAAAACTTATCAGTTTTAGTATTTAGAGTTTTTCTAGCCTTGGGTCAAACTAGGGTTTGACTTTCCCAGAGTTTCACCAAGCCAAAAATCTAGACCCAGGTCTCTAAAATTCAATTTTGATGAGGAGAGAAATCAAATTCTGGTCTCACTCAAAAATTCCTCTTCTGTAAGAAGCCCTAATTTCCCGCACCAAAAACTAAAAATGTCCAGAATCGAATTCCGCTTTGACAGAAAGATGCGCCCTTCAATGGAGAGTCAGCCTAGCATACTTTTGCTGATGGATTATGGAGAGAGACCCAAAAATTAAGAATCCATAGCTTCTACAACTGCACAATGTCTTCTTCTTAGGTTAGCTCTGATACCATGTTATATTTTTATCATTCAAGCTAGGATTATTTTAGGATCTTATCTGAGAGAATAACATGCACAACAATAATCACAAGAGACAAGAGACACAAAGAATTTTCCTCAAGGAAACCATAAAGGATAAAACCATGCAACTTCCTCAGAGATAGAATGAGCACCAATAGCAGCAGTAAAACCCAAAAATATAAAAGATGATCTCCACAGCTTGTTCTCTCTCACACACTTGAGAGAGCTTCTCCTCTCTCACTCATGCGCCCCAATGAGTGAGTGTGTGTGTGATAAATAGAGAGGCTCACTCTCTATTTATATTCTTTTGTTCACTTAATGTCCACTTTAACATGTCATCCCCACTTAACAATTACTTACTAGGTTTGACATCTCTAGGAGAGTCTAATAACCCTAGTGCCCCACAACTGTGGGGACTTTTCCCTCCGATCAACAAGGAGGTTTAACCCTGACACAATTATGGGGACTATTTCCCTGACTTACAATGGAGAGTTAACCTCAATGACTTGACATGACTTGTTTACATTATTGAATCTGCCGATAGGAACATTGGGGCATGACATGATTCAAGTACATTATAGACACTTCCCTAAATAAACATCGGGGTACAATACATAAGATATATGGATGAATACATTATGAAGTTACAAATACATCAACAAAACAAGCCTATGAATTAATCAAATCACTAAAGGACTTTAGGTTTTATATTTTTCATTCTCATATCATTGATTATCTACCAAATAATGTCATAAACATATCCTCACTGAACTAGAACGTGAAGGGAAGAGAGATAAATGGATTGCAATAATGTTCGAGTATTATTTGGAGATCAAGCCCACTAAAATGGTAAAAGGTCAGGGATTGACCAAATTAATGACTGGTGCAAATTGTGAATCTCTGACGATAAATTTTATTTTTGATGTTTCAAGTGAGCCAAGCTCATATTTTCATGTGATCAAATATTTTTTTGTCTCCTGGGTATAGTGATGTTTTTTATGTTTTACAGAACTTGCATGAACCTCCACACTTAAGCAAAACTAGAGCCAGATCTATGAAACTGAAAACCACAAAGTTTTGCATTTTAAATCAATACTTGTATTGGAAGGACCTAGGAGGCATTTTGTTAAATTTTTTTCTTGAAAATGAAGCCCAGCAAACCATGAGATAGTTTCATTGAGTGTGTGGAGGCCACCATTCATGGATGGTAATTGTCAATAAGATTTTGAGAGTAGGTTTTTATTGGCCGACCATTTTTCTGATGTGTACAAAGAAGTTGCATCCTGCCATAAGTGTCATATTTTTAGGGAAAAAGGAAACGTATGCCCTTACCTTTGAACTCTATCTCAGTGGAAGAACCATTTCAGCAATGGGGGTTATAATTTATTAAAGAAATCAATCCTAACTCTTTTGGCCATCAGAAGTGTATTTGGTTGCTACAGATTATTTTATCAAATGGATTGAAGTTGTATCGATTAGGAGAGCTATAGATGTTGTCGTCATTTAATTTCTAGAAAATATTATTCTCTAGATTTGGGTGCCCCAGCAGGTTTAGTCACTAATAATGCACAGGCCTTCAATTCCAAAAATCTAATCAATTTCTGCAACAAGTATCATATAAACCTGAATCATTCAACATCATAATACCCTTACGGAAATGGGCTTGCGAAGTCCTCAAATAAAATATTGGTGAGAATCATAAATAAATTACTAGAGGAAAATAAGAGAAAATGGAATACCAAGCTTAAATATGCTTTATAGGCTGACAGAATAAGTACTAAGAGGGCCATTGGCATGTCAGCATTTCAATTGGTGTATGGAGCAGAAGTAATTTTTCCAGTTTCTTTCGGTCTGCCAGTTATGAAGCTACTGCAAGAATAGGATGAAGAGATAAACCATGTTCAAATAAGGATTAATCAAATAATAGAGATTTATTAAATTATAGAGAAATCATATGACAAAGTACGGGCACCAAAAGAATATGAAGAAAAATTTTAACAGAAGGGTGATGAAGACTTGTGCTGATGAACTGCGTCAAGAGAATACCTTCCTAGTTAAGAGGGAGTGTTAATGTATTTGTAACTTCGGAATGTATTCACTGTATATATTATATTGTATTTCATTGTAACCAAATGTTCCTATCTGGAGAATAATTAATATAATGTAAATTCATAAAGGTTAACCCTCCTTTGTAATTCGGGGCAATAGTCCCCACAGTTGAGGGGTACTAGGGTTATTAGACTCTCCTAGTGAGGTCGGCCCTGTAAGTAATTGTCAAGTGGAAAACTACTATAAATAGAGATTGAGACTCTCTATTTGCAACACACACACTCACTCAACTATATCACATGAGTGAGAGAAGAGGAGCTTGCACAAGTGAGAGAGAGAACAGCTGTTAGAGATCATCTTTGTGTTTTTGGGTTTTACTTTTTCTATTGGTGCTCATTCTATCTCTGAGCAAGTTGCAGGGTTTTCTGTAACAAATATTAAATAAATATTAAGTAAATTAGTTAACTAGTATCCGAAAGGGTGTGACCTTTTGTTGTACACACTCGAGCCTATAAAGGCGAGTACCAATTGTAATATTCACCATCTTCAATATATATCATAAATTATTATTTAAATATGGATTTTGTGTCCTAGAGATAATTGCTTCATTTGGTATCAGAGCCAACAAAAGTCAGCCGCCTTCCATTATCTCTCCCAGTCGCCTTCCGCTGCAGTTCACGCTCCACCTCTGCCTGCATCTGCACTTGTCAACCCTCTCCTGCTCCATCGTTCTCCTCCGTGTTACTGCTACTCATGTTCCCACCCGTCCTCCTTCGTCATCCACTTCACGCCTCCTTCCCCCTCATTGCTCTTCCGCACCTCCTCCTCGCTGCTCCCTCATGCCTCTATCGGCCACCCCTCCATCCACTCCACGCTGCATCTCCTACTCCTTCATCCACCCCTCCATCCACCTCCATCCCCTCGTGCCTCCATCACCCACATCCTTCCACCACCTCCTCCATTCCCCAACTACTCCACGCTCCTATCCTCCTTTTTAAAGTTAAATAATATATTAACTTTATTCACCACCACACTTTTCAAAAATAAAATAAAATAAAAATATAACAATAAATTTAAATAATATATAAATCCCCCACACAAGCACACACAAAAAAAAAAATCCCCCACAAATATTACTTGTCCTCCTAAGCCAAAATTGGGTCTAATTATTCACCACCACACCTCATAAGCATGACAACAAAGTTAAAGGCCCAAATCAAAAAATTGGAGAAGGATTTCAATGAGCGGATTAGTAAGAGTCAAGAAGATTTAAAGGAAGAAATAAAAATTGCAATACAAACTGAAAATTGAAATCAAAGAGGAAGTCATTTCAATGTTAGATATAAGGCTAGATGAAAAATTGGATGGGATGAAGGAAAAACAAGACCAACTGAATGACAAGCTAAATACTCTCATGGGGATGATGGAAAAGACAAAAGACAAAAGATCGCCACAAACAAAAAGACAATTCAGATACATCGTGTACTTCAGCCAGCAATTCAAGATCACCACCACGCAACAAGGCAAGAAGGAATTAGCATTATGTAGTGTATCCCCCCAAAGAAAAAATAGAAATGTCAAAGTTCAATGGAAATGACGAACAATGCATTGCGTGGTTAAATAAAGCAGAAGAATACTTCGATATCTATAACATCACAATAGATGTAGTGAAGTATGCATCTATGCATCTTCAAAACCATGCCTATAACTGGTATATGTGGTGGAAAGGTGACAACTTCACATACACATGGAATTTGTTCAAAAATGATTTACTCAAAAGGTTTCAAGCAATCAATGAAGACGAATTTTTCTCAAAGCTCACCAGGTTATAGCAAAAAGGAAGCGTCAAAGAATTCACACACCAATGGCAATCACTCGCTACCAGAGTATTTGGGTTAACGGACAAACAACGACTAGAAACTTACTTGGGAGAACTAAACCTTACATAAAAAAAAGAGTTAAAAATGCATGACATACCGAATGTTGAGGAAGCAAGATGAAAAGCAAAAGCAATCAAGGCCAAATTTGACAACTTCCAATCAAACAAATCCTAAAGTCATATTCACAGAGAAACATTGAGACAAATCCAAAGGAAAATACAAACAAATACATCCCTTCACCTAGAAGGGACGACAAGAAGAACCTCAAAAATCAACAAATGAGGGAAGGAGAATGTCAATGATGTGGAGACAGATGGAATCCTAAACATAGATGTCTCCCCAAGGACAGCTCAAAGAAATTATATACTTGTGAAGTAGAGGAGAATAATGAATGAGAAGAAGAAGAAGAAGAGTTAGAATATGAAGAGGAGGCGACTGCAAATATGGCATCCGGAAACAACGAGACCCCCAAAATCTCCCTAGCAGCCATGACAGGCATTAGTCAACCACAGACTCTCAAGTTAAAAGGGCATATAAAAAATGAAAATGTTACAGTGCTAGTAGACACCGGAAGCACTCACAACTTTCTTGATATAAGAGTCTCCAGAAAACTCAAGTTGTTTGTACATCCAGTTCCGGACATGAAAGTGATGGTCGTAGATGGAAAGAAAATTGAAAAAGTCAGAAAATGTCACAAAGTGAAACTCCAAATTTAGGACTTCAAATTGGAATCATAACTATACACATTACCATTAGGTGGAGTGGATATCGTTCTGGGATCCCAATGGTTACAAACATTGGGAACATACTCTGCTAATAACCAAAAACATTTCATCAAGTTTAAATGGAAAGGAAAAAATTATAAACTACACTGTTTCCAACCACCAAGCACACAAGTAGTTTCATCTCAACAGATGGAGAAGCTCATTCAAAAAGGAGCATCAGCTTATGTGATCCAATTCCATCAAATGGAAGGACAAGAATGCGAACAGAACAAGCTCAAAGAAGAAATCCAAAAATTACTCTAGAGATATAAACAAATATTTGAAGACTTACCGATGCAGCTACCACCTGAAATAATTATAGAACACATAATCGAGGTTAAATCAAGGTCAAACCCTATCAAGGTTAAACCTTATCGGTATCCCCACCATCCCAAAATAGAAATAGAAAGGTTAGTTCAAGACTTATTGAAGTGTGGTGTCATCACCAAGAGTAGAAACCCATATGTAGCTCCAACCATTTTAGTACAAAAGAAGGACGGATCATTCAGGATATGCATTGATTATCGAGGATTAAACAAAATAATGATTAAAAATAAGTTTCCAATTTCCTTCATCGACGATATGCTATATGAACTTCATGACGCGAAGTATTTTTCAAAACTTGATTTAAGGTCAGGGTACTATCAAATTAGGGTCCAATTAGAAGATATCATAAATATTGTTTTCCAAACTCATGAAGGACATTATGGATTCAAAGTAATGCCTTTTGGGTTAACTAATGCCCCTACCACATTCCAAGCAACTATGAATGAACTATTTCAGCCCTACTTAAGGAAATTTGTGTTAGTATTCTTTGATGACATCCTTATATATAGCAAGACGTGGAAATAACATTTGAAGCAACTAGAAAAGGTTCTATCTCTTTTGAAGGAAAACCAATTCTATGCAAAGAAGTCAAAATGCACATTTGGGAAGCAAGAAGTAGAGTATCTTGGCCATATAATATCAAAGGAAGGAGTTAAGGTGGACCCAAGGAAGATCCAAGCGATGAAGGAATGGCCCCAACCCAAGAATGTTTCAAAATTAAGAGGAGTTTTGGGATTAACATGTTACTATCAAAGATTCATCAAGAACTATGCACATGTCACTGCTCCGCTAACAAATCTCCTAAAAAGGAATTCCTTTCTATGGGATGATGAAGCAAGAAAATGCTTTGAAACGTTGAAACAAATTATGTCTTCAACTCCCGTTCTGGCAACACCTGATTTTTCAAAACCATTTGTAATTGAATGTGATGCTTCAGGATTTGGGATAGGAGTTGTGCTAATGCAAGAAGGTCATCCAATCGCTTTTGAAAGCAGGAAGTTGAACAAAAGAGAATTCCTACAGTATACCTACAACAAGGAAATGCTTGCCATCATTAATGCATTAAATAAATGGCGACAATATCTATTGGGAAGCAAGTTCCTAATTCGAACAGACCATAATAGTCTACAACACTTATTACAACAAAAGATGTTAACGACTGAACAACAAAAGTGGATTGAAAATATCTCTACCTTCGATATGGAAATTTTATATAAAAAGAGGAAGGACAATGTAGTAGCTGACACCCTATGATGGAAAGATGAAGAGGTACAAGTCTATGCTGTATCAATGGTAATCCCAGAATTCTTGGACAAAATTCAAACCGAATATGCTAAGAATGCAAAGGTTTACTCCATAATTAACAACATAAATTAGTATCCAAAGTTTGAATGGAAAAATGACCTCTTATGGTACAAAGGACGAATCTACTTAAGTGCAAACTCTAACTTTAAGACCAAGGTATGTAAAGAATCACATGACTTCCCGGCCACAGGACATGTAGGATTTTATAAAACCTACTATAATGCAAGAAATTCATTCTTCTGGAAAGGTATGAACATCGACATTCATGAGTATGTTGCAGAGTGTGACACTTGTTAGAGAAATAAAGCAGAGAATATCTCAAGTCCCAGGTTACTCCATCCATTGCATATTCCAAACCAGAAGTGGGAGGACATTTCTATGCATTTCATTGAAGGTCTACCCATATTAGACGGGAAATACAAAATACTAGTAGTAGTAGATAGGTTAACCAAATATGCACATTTTATAGGAGTAAAGAGAATTGATTCTGCAAAGGAAACCGCAGAAGCCTTCTGTAAAAATATCTACAAGTTACATGGCTTCCCCAAGATTATCGTGAGTGATAGGGATGCCAAATTTAAAGGTAATTTTTGGAGAGAATTCTGCAAGAAAATTAGAATGACACTTAACATGAGCTCATCTTATCATCCTCAGATAGATGGCCAGACAGAAGTCATCAACAAATTATTAGAGACCTGCCTTCGTTGTTTCGTAACTGACAAACAAAATAAATGAGTTCAATGGTTACATCTTGTAGAATGGTGGTATAATTCTACTTATCACACATCAGCAAAAATGACACCTTTTCAAGCCCTCTATGGATATGCACCCCCAAAATGGAAGGATATCATTACCAACCAAGCAAGGGTTGCCTCAGTAAAATGCCATTTAGAAGAAAATCAAAAGTTTGTACAAATACTTAAAGAGAATCTAAACAACGCAAGGAATATAATGAGGCAGCAAGCAGATCGACATCGAACAGAAAGAGAATTTGAAGTTGGAGATTGGTTATTTGTACGACTACAACCCTATAAACAATTGTCACTAAAAAAAGTGGAAAGAATAAATTAGCTCCGCGATTTTATGGCCCATATCAAATCAATAAGAAGATCATCCACGTGGCATATGCATTGGAGGTACCAAAATCAAGCCATGTCCACAATGTCTTCCATGTTTCATGCTTAAAAAGGATGATAGGTCAACACCAATAGGAAGAAACACTACTTCCCATGTTAGATGATGAGGGAAGAATTATTTTTGAACCAGAATATTTCATTACTACTAGAGAAAGAAGACTAAGGGTGAGATTAATTAAGAGTACCTTATAAAATGGAAAAACCTCCCGGAGGAAGATGCCACATGGGAATCTGAACAATTCCAACAACTACATCTTTCTCTAACACAAATTTGAGGACAAATCTCCCTTAAAGGGAGTGGCAATGTAACAAATATTAAATAAATATTAAGTAAATTAGTTTACTAGTATCTGAAAGGGTGTGACCTTTCGTTGTACACACTCAAGCCTATAAAGGCGAGTACCAATTGTAATATTCAACATCATCAATATATATCATAAATTCTTATTTAAATATAGATTTCGTGTCCTGAAGCTAGGTGATTCATTTTCTCCTTTATGGTTTCCCCGAGGAAAACTCTTTGTGTCTCTTGTCTCTTGTGATTATTGTTGTGCATGTTATTCTCTCAGATAAGATCCTAGATCATATTGATTAAATGATAAAAATCTAACAAATGGTATCGCAAGGAAGAGGCTCCTTAACATATTGATCAATGTATTCGGGTTATGTTGTCTGCAAGTCGTTATGTTCCAACAATGGTGTGTGGTATGGTCGAAGTAGATCCACATTAAATACTGGATCCAGACCCAAGAATGAAGGAATGTCAACATGGAAATCGTTCTCTCCAATATGATTAAGAATAATGTATGTACCATATCGCAAAGGCTTCAAATTCCTGTATGGACCAGTGAAGTGTTCCTTCTTGACATGCAATTAGACCTGATCCCAAATTTGAAATGAATGAGGGATGCGATGCTTATTTTGTTGGGACTTATAGTTTGCATTCACTCATTGTAACATTTCTTGTGCTTTTTCTAGATGTCACATATTTGATCTCAAAACTTCAATGCTTTTTCAACTTCTCTTCGGTCAAATTCAATGTCGTTCGACTGTTTCAATGAACTAATCAATTCAATGGGCGCTAAGTATTGAAATCCATAATAGATATCAAATGGAATCTTTCCTGTAGAGTTGTGTTGAGCATTATTGTAACTGTGTTGTATATATGGGATACTTTCATGCCATGTCTGATGATGCTTGTGGTTGTACATGAAGAGCAATTGTACTACAAAGTGATTCACAAGTTATGTCTGTCCACCTGGTTAAGGATGGAAATTTGTTGATAAGGAGAGTCTTGTTTTGAGTTGTTTACAAAGAGTCTTCCAAAGATGCCGATAAATATGGCATCCCTATCAAAAATGATGGTCATTGGTAAGCCATAATGTTTCCATACATGTTCAAAAAAGAGTTGAGCAGTATGTTGCATTGTTGTAATCTTCTTGCATGGAATGAGAATGGCATTCTTGGAAAATATGTTGACTAGTACTAATATTGAATCATGTTGATGTTTGGTAGTTGTATATGCCATCAAGTAGTCCATAGAAATAGATTACCATGGCCAACTAGGAACCAGCAAAGGTGTGTACAATCCTTGTCGTCGATCTGTTGTTTTAGAAATGGCACAAACCACGCATGATCGAATGTACCTATTGACGTCAAACTTAAGTGAATGCCAATAAAAATAATTTTGGAGGATGGAAAGGGTATTCAATACTCCAAAGTGTCCTGCAGTGTTGTTGTAGTGTATTTCCCAAATGAGATTCAATCGGTGCTCACTTTTCAGTACACAAAGTTTTCTAAGATTGTATGGCAAGGTATCTTTCAGGAAATAGATGATAATGGATTGAGTGTCAGTTTGAATTTGGTGATCAATCATAGAAAATCTGGAGTCTAATTAATACAATTGAGTCCAAGTAGTGGTGTCGTAACCCTACATAATCATTGCTATAAAAAGGAGATTAATGGGTGCTCAATTGAGACATTTAGTTGCGGCATTGACTTTACCTTTTCCATACTTAATTTCCAATTGAAATTGTTTCATGTAGTTAATCCACTTGATTTGTCGAGTTGTTTGTAACTTCAAATTGGATGGGGTGAACTGTAAGGGCTTATGTTCAGTAAGAATGACCGTATCCTTGATAAGAACATAATGTCTCCATTTGTTAATGTTTTCACAATGGCATACAATTCCTTTTCATATGTCAAATACCTTTTGACAGTGTCGTTGAAAGTTTCGAAATGAAAATCGACTGGGTGACCAGACTGAGTGATCATTGTGCCCAAGGCCTAGTATTATGCATCTATCTCAATCTTAAAAGGCTGATACAAATTAAGTAACGTAAGTACTGGTGTAGTACAAAGCTTGTGTTTGAGCTACTCAAAATATTGTTGTTGTGTCGATGTTCATTTGAAGACAACTTTCGCATTTCCCTTAGTCAACTAATTCAAAGGCCAGGCTATGTGACTAAAGTCGAGTATGAATCGTCGATAAAAATTCTCCAAACCAAGAAAACTTCTTAGTTCATGAATGTTTTGAGGAATGGGCCACTCTTTAAGGATTTGTCCTTTGTTTGGATCGATGGGAATGCCTGCAAAGTCAATTACATACCCCAAATATTTGATGATGTTCATCACAAAAGAACATTTTTCCATGTTCAATTAGACATTAGAGGAAATTTGAGGTCTAAAATGGGCCTCCTAAGGAAAATAATAAAATAATATTTATTAATTTTGGAGAAAGAAAGAAAAACTACTTTTTTTGTTCATATTTTCAACATATCTCCCTTTGTTTTAACTCAAAGTTCGAGCAGGGGGGTTCGTTGGATGTAGAATTTAATTCTGCATCCAACGAGTACCCACACTGCATAATTTTGAAGGATCCTGCTACCCAAAATATAAGAAATTCCTAAAAAATGTGATGATAATGTCAGCATCACATTTTTTTCATGTATTTCTTATTTTTGGGGTAGTGGGGTCTGTCAAAAGTATGCAGTGTAGGTACTCGTTGGATGAAAAAATAAATTATGCATCCAACGGGCCCTCCCATTCTAAATTGGAGTAATAACATAGGGAGATGTGTTGAAAATACAAACAAAAAAGTAGTTTTTTTATGACAAATAGGTCAAGTCAACCATTATGGTTGACTCATTTCATTGAAATTCTATTGGTTATTGAATTCCAACTCACAAGAATTTATTGTTGGCTCATTTTATTATAAGGCCCATTTTAGACCCCAAAATTCCTCTAATGGTCGATGCTGTCAAACAGTGTCAAGGACTTGTCAAATTTTTCGGACATGTTATTCCCATGATGGACTGAAAATCAAGATATCGTCTTGGAAGAAAATGAAACACTTGTTAATGAAAGGTTAAATAATGTCATCCATATATCGTATGAAGGTTGCAGGTTCATTGGCTAAGCCGAAAGGAATGACTAACCATTAAAACAATCCTTCCTTGGTTTTGAAAGCAGTTTTCCATACATTGGTGGGCTTGATCAGAATTTGAATATATCTCGATTTGAGGTTGAGCTTAGTAAAGAATTTAGCACCTTTCAGACAGTCGATTAGTTCATCTATCCTTGGAAGAGGGTATCTATTCTTTACCAAAATCTTGTTGAGATTATGGTAATCAATGCACATGTGCCAAGCCCCATCTTTCTTTCGAATGAGGATGAATGGAGTTCCACAACGAGAGAAGTTGGGTCGGATGTAACCTTTGTTGATCAAATATTGAATATGTCTGTGAATCTCTTCCTTCTCGATAATGGATCTTCTATAAACATATGTGTTAGTTAATGAAGAACCATGAACAATTTCAATGGAGTGTTTTACCTAGAAATGTAGACGTACTTCGTATGGCTCTTGAAATATGTTTCGGTATTCATCAATAATATTGTTGATTTATTGCTGTTGTTGGGAGCTACACTGGTCGGTGAGTCGACTATTTGTTGCATTCTTCCTGGGATGCGTAGGCTTAATCATGATCAATGCAAATATCTAAGCATTGTTGATGAGATTTTTTTATAGGTTTATCAGATATCATTGCAATTGTTGGTGCAGTTCGTCACTCTGGTATACCATACCATTGGTTCCATATTTTTGCAATCACCTTCTAAGGCTATGACTGATAACTCCCATGTCGATCCCATAAGTAAGGTTTCCCAAACAAGGTTTTAGCTATGGAAATAGGTTCCACGTCACAGAGTACTTCATCTTCAAAAGGCTTAATGAAGTAGATGAGTTTGCATTGTCGGGTGATCCTTAGTTCTTGTCCATCCTTCATCCAACCGATATTATAAGGTTGAGGATGTGGGGTGGTGACAAGACCTAGTTTCTACACGAGATATTCAGAAACAAAGTTTGTATGGTTGTCATTATCCACAATCAAATGCAATGGATTGTTTTGAACCCAAATCTGTGTATGGAATAGCCGCTCTTGTTCCTCCTTGTCGAAGGTATTCGACGTTGTTAGGGTGTTCGATGTCGATGTCGATGTCAAAAATTATCGATGATTCTAGGTCAAATTCTACCAAGGTTTTATCGGACAAGTCGGAGGTAGAAAATTTTACCAAAAATGTCTTTTGATACTTGCATTCATACGTATCATGCCATGATGAATTGTGGTAATCACAGCATTTCCCGACTGGGGGTTGTTTTCTACGTTACCTTTTGTATCTCTAAGAGTGACTTTTTCCATGGTATTTCTTTTGTAGCGTTGGATGAGAAGGGTGTCTTGACTTGTCGAATTCGACTGGTGACTTCTTGTCAGATGTTTTACCTATCGGCTTGGTCACAAAACGTGTTTTTCCTTTATGTTTGGCTTCAATCTTACTAGCATAGTGGAATGCATCTAAAAGAATACTGACAGTCAGAAACTCCATATATTAATAAATGTACACGAAAAATCCACTGACATACTTCAAAATAAGCAATTTATCTTCTTCTTAAGTCTCAAGTCTCACCGTGAGTCGATAGAACTCGTAGGTGTAACTCTGCATGGACTGGTATTTCCATTTCCTTAGTTGTTGTCACTTCTTATACTATTGTTCAATGCACTTGGGTAGGTAGAAATCCTTCTGGTTGTACTCAAAAAATTTCTCCCACGTATCTATGGGGTATTTGTCTTTCTCCATCTTTGTCGATAGGTTCTCCCACTAGCAATGCACAGAAATCAACATATTTAAGGATGCAATGGTGACCTTTTCATCTTCTAGGAGTTGGTTCACATAGTAATAGGATTCCATTTTTTGTACCCAATTTTCTATAGATTCCACGTCAATATTGACTTCCAGATTCGGTGTGACCAAGTTCATTTTCACTTTGAATGGACTGATTTTGTCGAAGTTGGATCTTGTCGAGAATACTCCTGATGTCTAGGATAATCGCATGAGAATATCATTGCACCGAGTGAACATTTCATTTTTCTATCGATCCTGTGCTTTCTCTATGAGTTTCTTTGTCTCATAAGTTACATGTCTATTGCATGTTTATCCAACCATCTTCAATCTAGTGGTGTGAGTAGATAGATACTCTGAAGTACAAGGTAGTTTATGCTTGGATTGTTGCATTTGTAAGCGTGTTTGAACAGGAATAAATCATGTAACCTTGGTAGAAGTGTCTACACACAATTCAAGCACGAACAAGCTCCGATACCAATGATCTGGGTTCCCTAGTGAACGACAGGGACAATAGTTCGATTATATGAATCACGCATTGTTATGGCAGAAGCATATTAATAATAAGCAAAGCAGGAAATACACTACACACAGAAGCATACACACACATAGACAATATGCAAGAATTTGAACCAATATCTGTCAATTCATTACAACTTTATTACTTGTTGTATATTACAATAATGGACATGCTTAAATAGAGTGCTAAGAACGCTTGGGTTGTCTTCCTGTTACGTTCAGTTACAAGAGAATTTGGAATGGTTCTAGAATTTGAACCGTTACAGATGACTAGAAGACAGAAATACAATCTGTCGAAGTCATCTCAAGGTATTGAATCTGTCGAAGTCGATATTGAACCTAAAGTCGAGATTAAATCTATTGAGGTCATGTCGAGGTTCGAAACTTGTCGAATTCGATGTTGAACCTATCGAAATCAATATTGGCATCTGTTGTCTCTTGCAAACAATGCCAACTATTGGATGGATCACTAGAAGTCGATTGACCATCCAATTGGAACCAAACCAATTGGTTGCAAGTGGGTATACAAGAACAAACACAAATCAGATGGCTCACTTGACTTGCACAAATAAATCCTCTTGAAAAAAGGATATACACAAAAAGAAGGAATTGACTATGAAGAAAAGTTCTCCCCTATAGAAAAATGGGATACCATCTGCACCTTACTCTCTCTGGCTGCACAATAGGGTGTAAATTCCACCAAATGGGTGTAGAAAAAACCTTCTTGAATGCATACTTTAAAGAAAATGTCTTCATGTCTCATCCAAAAGGATTTGTTGTGAAGGGACAATAACACAAGGTATGCAAACTTTCCAAGTCCTTGTATGGCCTGAAACAAGCACCTCAAGCATGGTATGAAAAGCTAACTGAGCATATTCTAAAGATAAATTTCAAAACATCATAATCTTGATGACACAACATTGTTTGTAAAGAAAGTTGGAATATTTGTTGTGTTTCTTATGGTGTATGTAGATGACCTTTTGATGACAGGGAACAATGAAATTTATATAGCATCCATAAATAAACATTTGAAGAAATTATTTGAAATGAATGATCTAGTACATATTCATTACTACTCAGGAATTGAAGTGATTCAACATCCTAAGTACATATTCATATATTATAAGAAGTATGTTGGAGAAATGTTGAACATATTTTGCGTGACAGAATGAAACCCTCTCTCAACTCCAATGGAAAAAAAAATGAAGCTCACATCAAGTGAAGGTAAGGAATTTGACTAAGTGACTAAGTACCAACAACTTGTAGGAATCCTTATCTACCTTACCACCACCATATCAGATATTTCTTATTTTGTTGGCATCCTTTCAAAGTTCATGCACAAACCTTATGAAGGACATTGGTTTGATGCAAAACACATTCTACAATATTTTAAAGAGACTCAAGACTTTGGACTCAAATACACTAACGTGGAAGACTTTAAAATCATTGGGTACACTGATTCAGAATTCAATTGATACAAAGAGACAAGAGTGTCCACTTCTAGATACACAATGAATATTGCATCAAAGGTTGTCTCCTAGAGATCATGCAAATAGTTAGTTATAGTAGATTCAACAATAGAAGCAAAATATGTGGTTGCTACAGAAGTAACAAAAGAGATTGTGTGGCTCAGGAAGATACTTGAATATTTGTAGAAGTAAGATAATTCCACTCCCTTTCTAATCGACAACACTAATGCAATGAATTTGTCTAAGAATCCCAAATTACATGATCAAAACAAGAACATCAACACAAAGTATCATTTGATTTTACATCATGCAGAGGAAAAGACAATCCATTTATGACATTATTCCATGAACAAGCAAATTGCAGACATCTTCACCAGAGCACCTGGACAAGAAAAGTTTGAAAGGTTTATAACCATGCTTGGACTCACAAACGCCCCTTTGGATTAAGAGGGGGAATTTTGGAAACCTAATCCTAAGGATTATGGTTCCACATATTTTGTAAATAATGTAAATACAAAATAAGAATACAAACAGTCTCTATCGGAATCCAAGAGGCATGTTGGAAGGTGAATCCCAACAACCATATAATATATATAAATAAATTCTTTTGCAAGCTAATGAAATCAATTATGGAATTATCCACTCAACAAGTTCTACCAACTTCCATGTCCCATTCCTGATTAGCACATCATATTCATTATTCATGGCTCATTTCCTCTCATCTTGAAAAAAAACTTCTTCAAAGGAAGTTGGTTCAAGATTAGAAGATAAATTTAATTCACAATCATATGAAACATAAATATCACTTGAACTTGAATTATTTGCATCTCCTCCACCTTATTTCCTTATCGAGCTTCTGGTTTTAGTCATTATGATTTCATCAATATGTACACTTTCAAGTATATTTGTGACCCACTTTGGAACTTTTCTTGAAGGTCCAGTTTTCTCAGTTGGTGGTGCGTCATTTTATTCAAGATTCAGTCTTCCAATCCTCTCAATCACATCATCCATTTGAACATCATGTTTTGTGAAGCAGCGAGAACTTATTCACGAGGGTGAGATGGTGCTACAAAAGAGTATTCCAAATATTGATCCAAGATAGGTATCCTCCCTTCAATATGTGTAATCTCATTGTGAACTTCATGAAATGTCTTTACATGGATAAATTTACCCAAATTATCAAGTTGCCTCTCAATAGTCTTGTCATTTTTATTCATTTCAAGAAAAATGACATGTTTGGAAAGTATACAATTTTTTTATCTCATCGTAGAGACGATATGCCTCAATGGTGTTTGAGTACCCCAAGAATATGCATTTTTGACTCCTTGCACTGAGTTTGTTTCTTTGTTCCTTTGGAATTAAGGCATAAAATGTGGAACCAAAGACCTAGATATGCCTCACTAAAGGAATGCAGCCATACCACAATTTGTATGGAGTCTTATTTTCCATAGCATGATTTGGAATTATATTCCTCAAATGAACTGCACCTAAAACTACATGACCCCAAAACATCAACTTCACATTCTTGGAAAATAGCATAGAGCGTACCATATTCAAGAATTTTATGTTCATTATTTTTGCCACACCATTATGTTGAGGATTGTATGGAACTAAAGTTTGATGCTTAATCCCATGTTGATGAGGATATTTTTAATTTATTAGAAGTGTATTATTTTCTATTATCAATACGAAGAGTGTCAATGTGATATTGTGCTTCATTTTCAATTCATACATGAAATTTTTTTAATGTTTCATATGCCTCAATTTTTTTCTTTAGTAAGTATACCCAACACATCCTAGTGTAATCGTCAAGAAAATCCATCATGTATTTATTATGATTTGCAAAAGGAACAAGAACGGGGTCATACATGTCAAAGTGTATAAAATATAGTTTTCTACATTATCTTAAATTCGACTCATTAAAAGATTGCTTCCTTTGTTTTCCAAGAATACAAGCATCACATTGTTTTAACCTCTTTTAAATGGTGGGAATACCAAAGACACCATTATTTGTCAACAATTGGGAACTATCATAGTTGATGTGTCCATATCTAGGATGCCACAAAATGTTGGAATACAATGTACCTTCTTCATGTTGAGAGAAGTGGGAAAAAATTTGAGCTCTTGTAGATGTTCCTCTCAACCTTAGTAGTTTCTCATATTCATATTTGGTAATGATGACCTGGTTGTCAAAGGATCTGTGTATATCAACTATCACATTGAACATGTGGATTGAATGGCCTTGCAATTGAATGTGCACCAAGGATAGAAAGTTTATCTACAACTATGGAATATAGAGAGTAGTTTGAGCCTATTGAAGTCAATTCGTTTGGGATTGAGGTTTGGAATTATCTACAAAATACACTGCATTGTCTACATTTTCACCCAATTATTCAAAAAAAATCTTCTAAATTCCATGTGAGAGATTGCACCAGTGTTGAGCATCCAAGCACCTCTCCAATATACATCTAAATTAATGAATGTGACTTCATTTATTCCAACATTACAATGTGCAACAATAAATTGAGTAGATTCAGGAACTTTACCACTCTAATGAACTTTACTTTTGTCTTATTTCTTCTGGTTATATTTATCTATAATAATCTCCCATGGATCCTAATAATGATCTGCATCATGTCCAATCTTTCCACAACAACCACTTCTAAGATTGAGTCTTTTGTTGTGATTGTTTCTATCCCCCCCACCAACCTCTAAAATTATTTCTTCCATGTGCTCTCTTACTATTTTCTCCTTTAGAATAATCGTCTGTATAATTCTTCCCTTTCTAGACAAGGTATAAAATCTCTCTAGTGAACTGACTTGTCTTCTTTTTGAAGGCTTTCCCTCTTGCCACAATTTTCTCCACCAAAGAGTCAAAAGTAAGGTCTTTAAATTTACCACTAGATTGAAGCGATTCAAGTTAGTGTGAGTATGTGGGATAGAGGAACTTAATGAAGGTCATGAGAGAAATATATACCTTCACACTAATGGCATTGATTCCATGCATTATTTCTCTGATATCATATGCAATAGTCATGGGATCATTCCCCTTCACCTCTATGTTGAAGAGCTTCAACATCAATTGAATTAACTCCAATTTTGAATGTGAGTCATGCAGATATTTTAGCTTCTTTAACATCTTAAGAGGTTTTAGAAAGTGTTCTATGGCAACTCACCTCTTCACATAATGTAGTAGAAATCAATAAAAATGCTTCTTGTCTATGCTCTTCGATATGGAGAGCTATTTGTCTGTTGTAGGTTGCTTTGGTGCAATTATTATAAGGCCATTAGTTGTTTCAACGGTTTCTCTTTCACAGATGTCATCCCATGGATCATTGAAAATGGGCATGTGTTTGATCTTCCTCAACCATTCTAGGTATTTTTCCTTTTCAATGAGCATCACTTCGACAATAGAATCCAAAGAGTTAATCTTTGGAAAAACTCTGCAATGAAAAATACAGTCTTTACAACAAGAAGTGCAAATAATACAAGGTGTAAGTCTAAGTTTTTACAACCATTCCATAATACAATAATTTTTGCAATATGATTTGTCCAATATAATTTTTGCAACTCAATTCTATCTTTTTGCAAACCCTATAACTAAGGGACGTGGTCAATGAAAACATGACTTATGAGATGAGTGTCTATAGAGACTATGGTTTAGGGTTTCCCATGCATAATGGATTAGGGTTTGCAGGTAATGAGAGTGGATTCTAGGTAGAGGGAGCAAAATATCGCCTAGGAGACGTTGAGAAGAATTTGGGCTTGTGGGCAAACTGCAAAGTGCAATATTGAAGAGAAGGAAAAAAAACAAGTCTAGGAGGTCAGACAACCAAGAAAATCATCTGATTTATGAAAAAAGGGTAAGCCTATGATACCACTATCAAGCCTAAGGAATAGATCCAAGTGTGATCATTTTTATTAAGCATAAATCAGTTATTTATACATTGGTATGAATATTGGAGCTTCCAAGAGAATACGTGTGTGATTATTCACCTTATTCAATAATTGAAGAAAATATTTACAATAGTTTACAAAAGGAACCATAATCCATAGGATTAGGTTTCCAATAGTATTGACCAACATTATTGATATGTTAATCCCAAGAATGATGTCAACTTGATAGGCTTCAATGGTATCCAAGGTCATGTCTATGTCGGTGCAAGGTGTCGTTTTAATATAAAAAACACTATATGGTTATGACCCTCTTCCAAGTGACAAACATCTTGAACAGGCATGTTTTTTTAAGTGTTGGGATCTAGAAAGAAGAGCAACATGACAAACAAAAGAGATTATGACAAATGAGAGAGAGCCAAATAAATGCACTAAACCCGTATTTAGTTTAGAAGACATGGAAAATGGTGTTGAAGGATTTAATGATGAGGAAACATTTCTCATGTCCCCATTGATCGCACAATGTACCCTACCGATTGTGTCTTCTTATAGGGAATATTAGCATTCTTTGGATTAGCAACATTGTCAGCATGTTTTGTATATTACTTTTTATTTCCATTTTTACAATTGGTGTTTTAGAACTATGATGGAGTGGGTTTTCCATTGATGAATGGTCAAGGAATTCTCAATTTTGGGCTAATGGAGGTGTATTGACACATCTATTTGCAATTATTCAAGTGTTACTTAAATTCTTAGAAATCATTGACACAAAAAAAATTCGTCACATCAAATCACATGAGGATGGTGAATTTTATGAGCTTGTTTACGACTTCTCCAAAATGTTTTGAAAATGACTTAATTTCTAATAGATTGTAAACAATGACAAAATTATAGAGCAATATGGACTTATTTTTATAATTTTAATGGTTATAATATATCTTTAAACATTTAGCATTATTTCAACATAACCATAGCATTAGGATCACTAGAAGAAAGACAAGCACAACAAGACAAAAGAACACAAATATTTTCATCTCGGGAACCATAAGGGAGAAGACCCAACAACTTACTTAGTATAGATTATGTCACCAAGTGAAATTCCAACCAAGATAAGATAAACCCCAAAGAAAAAAAATTATACTTCTTCTCTCGATTGAGCCTCTTCTCTCTCTCTCTCGTGTGCACTTTCTTGAGTTGAGAGTGTGTCCAAATGAGAGGAGTGCCCTCTCTAATTATACTCATCAATTGAGTCACCTTTTTACCTAACAGGACTGACTTGTTACTCTTATAGGTTCGACTTGTCAAGGGAGATACAAAATAAAATTTATACAATAGTTCTTGTGGGTACTATTGACCCGACTTACAATGGAAGGGTTACACTAATTTTTACAAATACTTTTACATGAACAAGTAAATCAATAACATGTCCCGAAGAAGGTACAACAATATTACAATAAAATTAAAACAAGAATATATTTTTAAGTTACATTCTTGGCAACATTCCCTCTTAACAAGGAAGGTATTTTTCCATCACGGTCATCATCCCTGAACATCATCACTAGATCTCATCGCTACTGCTACAACTTGGTACTTGGGTAATTGACTTGTGACATATCTCGAATATATACATCATAAGAAGTGTGTACATTAACCATTCCTCTTTCATCTTAGGTGTACCTCTCTTATCATTTCTACCTATCCCTATTTTATGCTACGTACAACCCTCATCTTGGTGCTACACCAACCCAACTAGTTTCTACCCTCATATCTTAGTGCCACACTAGCTCACATTGGGTGATACCCTCATCTTGGTGATACAACCATCCCGACTAGGATTTACCCTAATATATTGGTGATACGACCAGCCCAGCTGGGATCAACCCTCATCTCACTGATACAACCAGCTCAGTTGCTATCAACCCTCATCTCAGTTATACAACTAGCCATGTTGGGATCTACACTCATCTCAGTGATACGACCATCCATGCTTGGATATACCCATAGAGTGACCATTCCTTTTTCATATTGGGTGTATTTCCGATACATCTTCCACAAAGCCATCCCTTTTTCATGCTAGAAGTGAATACCACTTGTCTTTCACAGAGATATCCCTTTTTCATGTTGTATGTGAATACCACTGGGACTCAACACTCCCTTTTATGATGGAAACTGATGTGGACAACTTCAAGGTTTTACCTGAAGTACTCAAACTTAACTCTCGCCAAATGCTTGGTAAATACATCAATTATATGATCGTCTGTCACAATATATTGAATCTTCAATGCTCCTCTCTGCACCATATCCCAGAGATAATGATATTGGATCTCGATGTTCTTCGACTTGTCATGGAACACAGGGTTCCCCAACAACATCACATGCCTCTGGTCATAACATAACACACAAGTTGTCTCTAACTTGAAATCGAACAATCACACGAGTAGATTATAAAGCCACACTGCCTCACAGCTTGTTGAACAAGATGAAATATACTCTGCATTGGTTGTACTTAGTGCTACACTCTTCTACTTCTTACTAAACCAGGAAATCATGCCAGACCCCAAAATGAAGAAAAAATCTGAAGTTCTCTTCCTATCAATAGCACTACCAACCCAATCTGAGTCTACATAGACTTGAAGACAAATTCTTTGATTTGTCGCAAATCTAAGTCCATACTCAATCGTACCCTAAGGTATTGTTGGACCTAGGAAAAGACAAGAAAAAATAACCAGAATCTTCTTTGAAAAGATGAATATTCGGGTCGCAAGACAAGCAAATATCATGATGGAAGAAGCCGCAATAAAAGAGGAATAAAGTAGGTCGAGATGAAGAGTTCTACCTATTTTTGGTAAAAATATAGTTAGACTAATAGTCTACTTTTGGGAAATAAAGCATGATTTTAAATTGGGCCACTAGTTCCTATTTTTAGATGTAATGAAGCAGATTAAATTAGTAAGAAGACCTGTCTATTGACAGTTGAGAATCAGTGGATAGGTAAAGAAAAATTTGTAAAAGCCTATAAATTTTCTCCAAGTTGTGTGCCGATGACAGGAAACATAGGGGAAAATAACATAACGATGATGTCAATTGAGAAAAGAGAATAGAAGAAGAAAAGCATGAAAAAGAGATAGAGAACAAAAACCAGAGAGAATGAGATGGGAAAACAAATCATTGATTGTAAAGAATATCTAAAGAAGAGTCTACAGGTTGTGTGCACAGACAAAAGGCATTCAATTATTACTCATTCCATATGAAGAGTGCCTTTGTGGTTTTTCCCAGATGGGTTTCCACATTAACCTCTGAGTCTTTGTGTCTCTGATAACTGTGTCTATGATTGAATGAGTATTTGTTGTGAATGAATCTATTAAGTATGTTAAACATCTAATTGATATAAATGATATGGAATGTTAATGCATGTTGAATAACAGAGACTATATGATGTTAATGTATGTCAAAAGACCAATATGTTATACTCTTTGATGATGTATGTATAAATACATAAGTATATTTCATGGTTTTTTTCAATTGACCTGATGGTGCTATGATAAGATAATCCCCTGAAATCACTGCAGAAAGCTAGTTTTGGCAGTCCCCATAGATGTCTCAGGTGAGACCTCATCTGCATTGCAGGTGTTGTCGATCCAAGGTTATGCTATGTTGGGAAAATATCTTGGGATTTGTTGATGAATAAGGGATCTAAACTTGGGTCGATGGAGAATTAAGCCAACAAATGGTTTCATTGTTGGGACTGTGAATCATTGTGACAGGGATATGTTTTGGCACCCAATGAAACCCAAATTTCAAGATTGGGTTGATTACAAGGAACAAGAGTTTGCGGAAGAAGAAATTCAAGGATCACAACTAAGCTCGACATAATGGTTGGAGCAATACCTTTATATAGAAATTCATGGTATTTTATTTAGTGAATCTCCCATCATATTGCATGAATGGTTGTCGAAGCTAACAAATTAGAAGAAACATTTTCAGGGCAGAGAACCCACGAAGTGGATTCCTCAGTTGATCCAATGGTTGAAAAGAGTTAGTAAACCTATATCTATTTTTGTTGACTCCTGGTTTGATATTATTATGGAGGGATATATCACGGAGATTGCAGTCAACATGATAAATTCACACATTGAAACAGAAAGAGAATTCTTTCAAGAACCTAGAGGTCATTATCTGAAATATTTGAAGTTGTGGATAAATATGTTGGTATGTTAAAAGGGGATCTTAAGAATGGATGAGAATAGGATGAGATGTTTCCTCATGATAGCCAGATTGAGCAAGAAGGTGGTCGTTTGAGAAGTGGAAGAAGATTTCATTCAGGAAAGAGAAGAAGGACTACGACCAGGATAGGAAGTTGCAACATGACCGAAAGAAGGGACTACGAATTGGCACCACATATCAACAAAGAATATTGCGACGAAGAAGAGGAATATTGACTTATATCTAAGGAAGAATAAGAAGAGGAGGTACTAGATCCAGATCAATATTACAGCATACATGCGATCCTGCATACATGTCTAGGACCTGATGTAAGATATAGAAACACATCACCCAATGGTTTTGTCTAAATAATAGTAATAGTGAGAATGGAATTCAAGGAAGCCCCACTAGTAGAACCTTTAATTCAACAATACCAAGAGTAAACATAATGGATAGAAATTATATAAAGTTACCAATATTTAATGGGAATGGGTTGGAAGACCCTAAGCAGCATTGGTTCTTATGTGAATTTGTATGAACAGTGAGACAAGTCCCAGATGAGGCTATAAAGAAATCCCAGATGATCACAACCCATATGTTAGGATTATTAATCCTCCCTTGTCCAATTTGGTCATATGTCTAAATCAAGAATCATTTCTAAATCGGGATTCCATCCAGTCTATTTTTAGTCACTAGCACCATTGGGTCAACTTGGCCTAATTGGGGCAAATGTTTCAGTCACTAAAGTGTGGGGAACACTAATTGAGGCCTACTTCCACTGATTGCACTTGCATGCACCATTTTAGGATCCTCCTAGATCAATTTCTACAATTTAGGATCCACTAGGAGTGTCGATACCAACCAAGGTCAATTGAGTTGAGTTGGTGGCTAGTCAAGCTCAGTTAGGAGTCAGTTACATTCAGTTCTAGTCCTCTACATTCAGTTAGCACTAGGTTTGCATGGATGCATGTAGGAGAGGCGCATTCCTCACCTACCACAATCGGTTAGCCTTATTTAACACTGAATTAGACACTCGAGTTGTGTTTTAGAACTCTTATGAACTCCGATGATGATTTGGACAAGGTCAGTTAACTATTGAGTCCTCCGATAGTGATTTAAACAAGGTCTTAGTTACCTAAATTCAAGTAGAGTCTAATCAATTTGAATCTCCTCATGTGGATTTGAATTTCTTGTGGCTATTTAGCCATTGTACTTCATTTTAATTATTATCTAATTACTTTTTTATTAATGAAAGCATTCACAGTTGCAAGCCATTTTTGCACTGTTTCATTCTTCAATTGCTGAGTAAATTGTGTGATCTATCTTGTGAGTTGTGTGTTTGTCCACAGATCTATGTGCTCAATTTAATATGGTATCAAAACCTCGGCAAACAAGGCATCGCTCCTCCTCAGATATCCAACTGGATCATTTTTTTTAGCAATTTGCTCCATTCCTACTGTGCACCAGAAGCAGAAGGTTTACCACTTAATACCCCAAGTTAAGGAATTGTTGATCAAGCTTGCTTGATCAATTATGCTAGGTGTGATGAAAACCTAAAATGTGCAGGTAGTCAACCTTATTTTGTATGTTTGATTTTGTGATTTACAGGTTATCAATTATTCTCACTGTATTCACTACAAACATCTCTTTCTCCTCACTGCATTCACTACAAGCAGGTCTTTCTCCTCACTGCATTTGCTACAGCAGCTAAATCTTCTTCAAAATGGCCTCTCCAATAGAGCCTCTCACTCCTTATAATTACCACCAATGGAAGGAGGATATGGAGATGCAGCTTCTCTCCAAACAGCTTTTCAGGCTCACAATGAATACAAAGGCAGAGTCAGTTCTTAATCATGACAAAGAAAAATATTTCAATAGGCTTGATGTAGCATATGGATGCTTGTGCCTCTCCGTCTCTCGAGATATTCGTTTCCACATCAAAGGATTGAAGACTCCTAAGGAGGTATGGGATAAGCTTGCTTCATTGTTTGATAAGTAGGATGATCTAAGGGTCTATCAGCTTGAGAATGAGTTGATCTCCCTTCATCCATCAAATTTTTAAACACTAAATGACTTCTTTACAAAATTCAAGAGCTTCTTGTTCGAATTGAAGCTGTGCAAGGTTGAAAAGGAGGATGATCAACTTATTCTTTCCATCTTCTCAAAACTTGGTGCAGACAATTCAGTGTTTGTGTTAACCTTTCATTTAGTGAAGCTCACTACTCCAAACTGGAAGATTCCCACTCTTAACAGCTTCATTAAATCTCTCACTCATGAGAATGACAAGTTGATTCAAATGGGGATCATACGATCTTCCAAATATCAAGCACTGGTTGCAAGATGAGGTAAGGTAGTGAATCATAAAGGAAAGCAAAGAGATGAGTCTCCTGTGAAGAAAGAGTAGTCAGATGAGCCTTCAGGTTCGAAGAGAAGAAAGAATAATGGAAAAGGGAAGACCCTTTGTTCCTAATGTGGAAGGGGATTTCATCCAGATAGATCTTGCATGAGAAGACAAATTGATGAAATGACTCTTCTTCTAAAGAAACATAACATTACTGCACCTGCTAGCACAAGGAAGGTTGAACACATAGAAGACACAAAAGATTGCTTCGAAAGAGGTCATGCATTGAAGGCCATCTGCTCAACAGCACATGCCTTCCTCATTGATTCTGGAGCTTCCAATCATATGGTTGCATCCAAAGAATCATTCTCCTCTTTACAATATTTTGATGGTCCTAGTATTCAGCTGGAAAATAACAGTAGAGTTCAAACCAAAGGGAATGGCTCTATCAAGATTGAACATGGAAGGTTCAAAGGTGTGTTGTATGTTCCCTCCCTAGATTCAAACTTGTTATCTGTATACTAGATGACTCATATTGGCTCTCCAAAGCGAGTGATATTTGGTCCTGACTCAATGGAGATCATAGATATTTCTACTGGAAACATCATAGCGAAGGGTGTTGCAAATCATGCCTCCAAAGCATATGAGTTCTCACACTTCATGCCATTTTCAGAACCAGTGCACTCTCAGTAGCCACTTGCAAGGGAAGGTAAAATCATTTCATATACTTCTTTTGCTGATTCCACTTGTATTGCAAATCTAGTTGTATCAGTTTATGAGATTGAGATTCAAGGTGATTCATGTCTAGATCTAGTCCCTACTTCCAAACTAGAAGCTAGGAACATGACTGGTAACCCATCTGACACTCAGAAGGGAAAGACCCTTGTGTTATGTCATGCAATCTTACCTCCTTTAAAGAGATGGAATAGAATCCCTATAAGATGTTACATGGAGAGGGCTCAATCTCACTACATTCAGAAGAATAGAGCTGATCATACACCTCTTCATCCATCAAGAGACAAAGGTTACATTCCTCCTTCCTTCCATCATCATTTTGGAAAAAGAAGGAGAAGTCTACATGTCAGGCCCCAGGATACCTGTGCACAGAACATCATGCATGCTACTCCACTAAATCACAAACATTGCAGCAACACATTTTCAAGTTTTTCAAACTTAAATCCTGATTCTATCTGCTTAGTTATAGGGGGGGGGGGATGGTTCCCATGTGGTTTTTTCCCCAACTCCTTGTATTGAGCAGTTACTTTACTCTACTTGATGTAATGGCTGACCTATGGTATTAGTTACTAGGGCCCACATATTTTCCTAGTTAGCATTTAGGGGGGGTGTTAGGATTATTAATCCTCCCTTGTCCAATTTGGTCATATGTCTAAATCAGGAGTCATGTCTAAATCCGGAGTCCATCCAGTCTATTTTTAGTCACTAGCACCATTGGGTCAAATTGGCCTAATTGGGGCACATGTTTCAATTACTAAAGTGTGGGGAACACTAATTGAGGCCTAGTACCACTTATTTCTTGCATGCATCAGTTTAGGAGCCTCCTAGATCAATTCCTACAATTTAGGAGTCACTGGGAGTGTCGATACCAACCAAGGTCAGTTAAGTTGAGTCGGTGACTAGTCAAGCTCAGTTAGGAGTTAGTTACATTTATTTCTAGTCCTCTACATTCAGTTAGCGCTAGGTTTGCATGGTTGCATGTAGGAGAGGTGCATTCCGCACCTACCACAGTCAGTTAGCCTTAGTTAACATTGAATTTGACACTTGAGTTGTGTTTTAGAACTCCGATGAACTCCGATAATGATTTAGACAAGGTTAGTTAACTATTGAGTCCTCCGATAATGATTTATACAAGGTCTTAGTTACCTACAGTCAAGTAGAGTCTAATCAATTCGAATTTCCTCATGTGGATTCGAATTGCTTGTGGTTATTTATCCATTGCACTTCATTGTAATTATTATCTAATTAATTTTTTATTAACAAAAGCATTCATAGTTGCAAGCCATTTTTGCACTGTTTCAATCTTCAATTGCTAAGTAAATTGTGTGATCTATCTTGTGAGTTGTGTGTTTGTCCACGTATCTATGTGCTCAATTTAATACCATATAGGTCATGTTCTTGACTGGTATATGAAATTCATTGTGGTTCCAATAAGGATTTCCCATAAATCATTAGATCAAATATGTACAGGACTGATAGATGAGTTTAAGAAATGTAAATCTGATTCGTAATGCATTACAGAGTTAAAAGAGTTCAACAGTTATCGACTGAGTCTATTTTCGTTTTGACCAAAGATTTGAAAGTCTGGTTTCTAAAGTGAGTTTTCAAATGTCAGATGTCCAACATAAAGAATGGTTTATTGTGGAGATTCTACCACATATATGTGTTCCTTTGATGCAACAGGATATTGTATCACTGAGCGGGGCTCTTGAGCTTGCTATGAATTTGGAGGCTACACTAATCGAAGAAAATTGTGAGGGAATGATGTAGATATAGTCGCAGCTTTCCAACCTCACATTACAACTACAGGATATCAAGAAAGGGAAAGAAGGACAAAAATAACTATGGTGTACACAATGCAGGATGGCAGGCCATCATAAAGATTCATGTCCAACATTTATGAATTATCTTCTATCAAGCAAACCAAACCTCATAAATACACAAGCAATTCCCTAGTGTGGAATTTGTAAGAGCAGAGAACATCGGTCGGAAGAATGCTTATATTTAGAGAAAATAGTAAGTGCACCAACCATCTTATATTGTAAGTTATGTTGATCAGTGGGACATGACAAAAAATATTGCAGGTCATATCAGTTGTTGCAAGAGAATAAATTTGACACATACTTGATGAAGAATGACGAACATATGCAAACCGAGCGATCTCAGGAACAATACCCTAAAGCACAATATACTCAGGAACAATACCCACAACCTAGGAGGGTGGAATTTTTAGAGGTCGAGAAAAAGGAGTAGGATTTGGTCATGGAAGGGGATAATTCATTTGTTATAATTTTGGTCAGCCTAGACATTTTTCTAGATATTGCACTAATCCAACATCGACATGTTCGTATTGCAAACCATTGGATCATATTGTTGAAGAATGCCCATAGTTGACTGCTAAGTGGCAGGATAGAAACATGGGAAACCATAACCCATCTTAGAATTCTAATCCAAACATACAAAATATTTATGTTGAACCAAGGGAGCCTAATATTTTTTTCATGACAAGAGGAGGTGTTGTGACTAGAGGAGATCAAGAAGCACCATACGGAAAACCAAGAGTGCGACCAGCACAACAAAAGAAGGTGTTATTTGAGGTCTAGAAAGAAAAGGAATCATTCTTGGATGCTCGACATGACTTCATCAATGGAAATCAAGCATTGAATTTTAATGTTGTACCAAATGAAGGACTAATATTGGAAATGCCTCGAAGGTTTGAACTGTTATTTCAAAAGAAACTAACAAAAAAGGTTAGTAAGTTGAAAGAATTATTTACAAGTTGTTTAGAATCAATAAAAGATAAAGTTGCTATAGCAGAACTTTCACCTTTAGTTGAAGAACCTTAATCAGATGTGTGACCGAAAAGGAGATTTAACCACATTGGGAAAAGATTGAAACTGGTCACGAACTAAGGATGAATTCCCTGATACGTGATTATGACATGGATTATATTATTCAAGATTTAGATTTAGATGTTAATATTCTTACTGGATAGACATGGGAAAGTATGGGAAACTCGATACTAGTATGGTCTCCTGTCCAACTGAGATTAGCTAATCAGACGAAGGTTTTTCCTATTGGTTGATTAACACATGTTCCTGTCGAGATATAAGGACTTAGGAGTTCTGCATATTTTGAGGTGATAAATATTTTCGATGATATGAATTTATATCATGTACTTATATGGATTGAGTGGGCCATTGATAATAAAACTATTATCAATTTTAAGAAGAGGATATTAACATTTGAGGATGCATATCTAAGGGTGGTCACACCAATTGATCCTCTGGAAGGACAAAGGTATTCCCAACAATTAAATAATGAAGAACAAGATCGATATTTGGACATATCTACAATATTACTTTTGTGATGGATGATTATGTGAATCAAACAGCTGATGGAAATCTTAGTTGGAGAAGTGTTAGTTCCTTCTCATCAGATTAAGGAGAAGCTTTGGATAATTGACAGAACCAACTCCATCAAGTATCAATGCAAAAATGTGCCATAATTACAAAATATATGCGATGGGTAGGTACTGAGGTATGTGATATACCTATATATGAAGGTTTTCCTAGCTTGGAATCTTTTCTTACAGAGCTTGAAGAGAAACTAACTGAACCTCAGTGCTTGTTAGCCCTATATTTTTCATTGAAGGCTACACCCACAATATGGTGGGTTGCACATAAGCAAACTATTTCAGAATGGCCTCAATGTCGAAGATTGCTAGAAGTCTGATTTGGAGAAAAGATGCTCTAAACTAGTCTGAAATATAAAGAATTAACTAATCATGTCGATCATATTAAACATTGTCATGTGACATTGGATACACCATCATGGAAAGAATGGGTCCACCAAGTCATACACTCTTTGGACATGATACTAAGAAATTGGTATACGTCGTTTGAGTTGCGACGAGGAACGATTGAGTGGGAAGAGATAGTTGCTAGTTTCACCCATAAGTTTGAATTTTTTGATGATAATCCTTCAATTGATGCTCCTCTCAAATTAATCAAAACTAAGATGTTTGAAAATATTCCTGTGTTGGAAACAAGTTTCCATCAAAATGGTACGACATTCCATCATTGGATGGAGTGCTACATATTACAAGTGAAACTGATGATGATGATCCACGCAACATTAATATTACTGAGTTTGAAGGTACTCGTGTCATGGACGGGTCAGGTATATCAAGTGACAATTTTTTGAATCCTTTGAAAATAAAAAAAGTAAAGAATCCAAAATTTGTTAATATCGGGGACTATTGCGACTATGAGACCGTCGGGAAGATTACATACCTATTGCATGAGCTCCACCATGTTTTCCCCACTAAATTTTTAGAGATGAAGCAAATTGTTGGAGATCACAGAGAAATGAATATTTCCTTGAATCTTGACACAAACCTATCAAGCAGCGACCATACAGACTCAAACAAAGATACAAGGAGAAAGTCAAGAAAGAGTTAGATAGAATGTTAGATGCAGGACTTATAGAACCTGTTGAGGAATCTAAATGGATTAGTTGTATGGTGGTGCAAGACAAGAAGACTGGTGAAATCAGTATATGTGTTGACTTGAGAAATTTGAATGATGCCTGCGTGCATGACCCCTTTCTAACCTTTTTTACAGATGAAGTATTGGAGAGCATCGAAGGACAACAAACATATTCATTTACATATGGGTTCTTAGGTTACCATCATATAAATATTATAAAGGAAGATCGACACAATACAACCTTTGCAACATAATGGGGATGTTTCCAATATACATTAATGCCTTTTGGACTCAAGAATGCTCTTGCTATTTTTTCTAGACTAGTTGTAGCTACTTTCAAAGACTTCATCCATAAATTTCTTGAAGTATACTTTTATTACTAATATGTCTTTCTGACTCGGTCTTATTTCTCTCATGCTCTCTGGTTTATTCTTATATCTCCTCAAAAACATTTCTGCCACAAAACTTCATGTTTCTCCCCCAAAAACTTATGTCTTTGGCGTCGGCTACGCCACAGGACCAACCTTGTCCTAAAATTCCTTCACTATCTATTGCACCCTAGCAACTTCCTCAGTTACTTCTTCTGCCTGTGCGGCCAACTGTTCCACTCGGTCAAAATTGATATGTTCCAACGAACCTGCCTCTACCTACTACGTAATGGTTTCAAGTTTTTGTTGAAATGGCTAAATTAGACCTATGATCTGCGCTACTTCTGGCTGGTGCACCTCAACTTCTGCTTCGCTAGTCCTCTCTTGGTCACGAAGAGCTTGGAATTTGTACTACAGTCATTTGATCTCAGTCATCTTGGTCACTTTTTGTTGAAACAGAAGCTTCTTCATCTCTACCTTTTCCGCAGTGATTTTCTCCTCAACCTTGCACACGTTTTCTCTTATGTTCTCGGCAGTTGCGTCTTCCAAAAGCTCTTCCCATATCGTGGAAAATGATTCTACTTCCTTCGCATAGAATGTTTCTCCTTCAGTTATCTTCCCAGCAGCCTCAGACCCTGCTCTTCTTCACTCCTTGAGCACCTCAGGAGGTGTGCTCAGCACCTGTCTGTCTTGAAGCTCCTCAACCTGCTTCCTTAGTTCTTGTGTGATTTGCATGAGCGTGGATACCTTAGCTATTGAATCCTCATCTTCCTGGCCCACTTCGAGTGGGAATTCTATGATCGCACTTTTGATAGTCTCAGCTAATGCGACACAGATTTGTTCGCGTGCCACAATTTCCTATTCCTTCTCAGCAAGGAGGGTGATGTGCCCCTGAAGTTTTTTCTCTTTTTCCTTAAGAAGGGCCTTGCATGCCTTCACTTTCCTTTGTTGTTTTGTTTCCTGATAGGCAACAACATTCTCCCTTAGCCACATTTTAGACGTGACTACCTATTATACTTCATAGACTTCACTCAAGGGTGGCTTGGATAATTCGAACTGCAGTGTGGAAAAATCCTTAACAACATCATCAAAGGAACTTGTGCATGTCCCTGTTTCCAGTGCATGCCCCTAAATTTTGAATTTGATTGGTGCCACTAGCTTTGGTGTGACCAATGGGACATTGGTATCCACGCCATATGTGTTAGCCTCAACAGTGTATTTGACCTTGTTAATCACATCTACCAACTTGATCAGCTATGCTTACTTGCTAGTTCTTCAGAACGGTGAGGCTATCCTTGGTGACTGTAGCTACAGCTTCTGCTAGCATGCGGATACCCTCCTCAGTTAAGGTATCTGTGTTATCTGTCTTGCTAGCTTTCATTTTCTTGCGCGGGGGCTGTTGTCCTTGTTTTTGCATTTGTTGTTGGGTTGGGATATTCTCCTCACTAGGTGTGCACTCTAAATCACTATGATCAGATTTATTCATGTCCTCATTATCATATTTTTCTTCCTCTTCTTACGATCGATTATCCTTCTCGTCACCTCCTTCATTTCCTTAGCCATTAACTTGGTGCACTGGTGGGTCCTCTTTGTTTTGTCCTTCGGGTAGTGGCTCTACCAATGGGTCATGCTATCCATACTTCCATTCCTAGATGATTGCATCCACATCCTCATTCTTGACCATGAATCCAATGTGGTGTACTTTTCTGGTCAAGTCCTTCTTCGGCTCTAAAATCATGTTATGTGCACTGGCTTGGAAATTGATGAAGGTTGCGTACCTGTGCACCGTTGCAGCCCGGAATTGGTGATATCAGTGGACAACATCGCATAGTGCCTCTATGTGCAAAAAGAACTTGATTTTTTTATCCTTCTGTCGGATCTTGTCTTTCTTGTCTTCCCACAAGTTCTGGTAATTTGCGCCATGGAAAGGTAGTGGGACATCCACTTGTACATAATCTGGTGGGTTGGCCCACAGGGTGAACGAGATCAATACAAGAAGCTAGGAGTAATGAAATTTGTAGTTGGGATCCTCCTGGGCCTACGCAGTGTCATCTATCAGCTCATTCAGCAATAACCGGAACCAATTGAAAATCATGCCTAGCGCGCACATCTCTACAAGCTTGACTATTCCCAGAGTACACTGATTTGGCCTCATCTTGTGCATAAGCTTACAAGACAGGATCCTTGCAGTGAACCGCACACTTGCGTCTTCGATAGGGCCAATTAGGAACCCCTTTTTTGTGCATTGAAGCTTATACTTCTGCTTCATCTTGGTGTTGTTTTTATGGGCCAAGTATGGTGCAGGATCTTCTCCTTCCTTTGGCAGACTTGTTATTGCAGCAATAAGCTCGGCGTCGACCGGGTATGGCCAATCGAACCATAGGTGTCCTCTATGGAAACAGACCATAAGTTGTTTCATGTATGTGTTGACCTATATACTGTGGCCAAAATGCAGCATAAACAATAGGTTTATCAAACCTACGTGGACAACACCCTCATCCCATTGCATTGGCCTTAGAACCTGTGGTCCATTCGGGTCAGGATGATCTGGGACCATGCAGTCCGCTCTTTCCAACCCTTTTTTCTATCGAGTGTCAAAGTCCTCGAAATTCAACTTCAAAATCTTTGGGATTATGTTCATCAGTAGGGGAACGTTCTCAAGGATCTGTGGTGCTACCAGAGTTGTAGTGGCCTTCTTTGGAAGTTCCACTTCCTCCGCATCGACTCTCCTTGGTCAGACGTAATGAGGGAAATTTTTGTCATCATCCTCAACATCGGGTCCTCTTAGTGGTGGTGATTCTTCTTCCATGAGGTCATCCTCCTCTAGATCTTCCTCCATTGGTGCTTTGTCGATATTCCCCAGAATGGCCTTAGCCTTTTGTTTCCTTACCATCTTAGGCTAGGATGACTGTCCAGGTGCGCTTTGTCCAGCGTGTGTTGGCACTCCAAATGGTTAAGCAGCTGCAGCTGGCGATCTCTAAACTAGGTTTGGCACAGGGCACGAACCAGGGGTTGGAATATTGACGGGGGTGGTTACAGGTCGAGGAGCAACCATAGGTCTAGGTGCGGTCGATGGGGCAGGTTTCTTCCTGGTTCTCACCATCGTATTAGTGTCTAGTTGTAACTCTGGTTGTTGTACTTCTGGCAATTCTATTTCTTCTTCCTTGTCGATTGGACAACCCAAGATAACAGTTGCGTCTGATAGCTCGCTCTCACTGGGGATCTCAATTACCATAGGTGTTGGATTACTAACAAAGGGATGATAGGCTTCGGCTGTGCAAACGTTCAACTCTGGTTCTCTCTCATTTGCTTTGTGTTCGTAAAAGAATTCTTAATAGCAAAACCTTGCACTTATACTCTCCAACATATCCTACAGTCGTCATGCAATGGGAGGTTGATGTCTAATAATTCACATGGGCTTCTCAGCCAACGCGCCCCTTCATTAAGTCATTAACTTGAGTACTAACTTGTACTTGTCAGAGCAGTTATGGTAGAAACGTCATATGTGACCCTAAAGTGTGTCATAATTCTCCTAATATCTCATCGAATTAACGACGCTTATATGTCATAACCGCCTCAATCTTCGCTAGATATTTGCACTTTAATGTCGGCCAACCTGTCATTTCCAATTTTTGTAGTACTTTCCGCTTTTTACTATGCTTTTTTCTTTTTCTTGTTCTTTGCACTGGTTCTGTCACAGATGTGCGACAGAACAATTTTTACGTCTTTCACCCTCTCTCTTTTTTCATCGCGTTGCACAGTTCTATCCATGAATGTTATGACCGTTGTAGTATGGTTTTGGGTGACTGTCATTCACCATACCCGCGACATATGTACCATCTAGCTTCTGCAGTTTTACTGTGCCCGCATCAGTGATGTGCACAATCACATATGGACCTAGCCAATGCATCTTCAAATTGCCTGAATGTTTGAAAAAATTGTTGTTATACAGCAACACAAGTCCTCCAACTTCGAATGGCTTAACCCTAATATGGTAATCATGCCATCCTTTCTGTCACTGCTTCTCAATTGTCTGATGAAATCCTGTGACGAAGCATTCCTCTTCCATTTGAACAAACTATGACAACCTCCGTTCAACAGCATCACCCTCAGTCATCTCCGTCAGCTCAGCAATTATTAGACTTGGTACAGTGTACTCCATTGCCACAACAGCTTCTTTTCCATATACTAGTCTAAATGGGGTGTGCCCTATTAGTCACTTGCAAGTTGTGTGATACACCCATAGCACAGTTAAGACTTTCTGATCCCAGTCACCTCACGCACATTGCATAACTTGGTCAATGCATTCTCCAGAATCTTGTTGAAAGCTTCAATCATTACATTCCCCTAAGGATGATAGGGAGTCATCTTCTTATGCTGGATCTGAAATTCTGCAGTTGGCTCAGCAATTACTTTGTTAAAAAAATGCATACCTTGGTCACTTAGTAGTATCTTTGGATAGCAAAATCTAGTGACTACATTTTCAAACAAAAAATTTTCCGCAGTCGCAGCGGTACAATCTTTAATAGGAGTAGCTTCAGCCCATCTAGTTATATATTTCGTCGCAGTGATAATGTAGTGCATGCCATTTCTCTTTCCTAGTGGGTTGATTGTTCCAAAAAAATAAACTGTCCACTTGTCAAATGTTTGAAGGGTTATTTGCGGTGCAAGAAACATCTCGTCGTGGCGCGATGGTTTTCCTGTTCTTTGGTAGATATCACAGCGCTTGCAGAATCTTTCAGTATCCATGTGTATGGTTAGCCACCATAATCCTTCCTGCAATATCTTACGCACGAGTGATTTTACCGTGTAGTGTCCTCCTATGACACCAACATGTGCTTCACTCATAAGACAGGTTCATTTATAGTAAAATACACAGTGACACAGTACTTCATCCGCACCCATCTTATACATATTTCCAGCGATCAATGTATAATCAGCAGCTCTGATGACCAAGTGTTTCTTCTTATTAGTTGGCATTCCTTCATGTGCATATCATGTTCTCAAAAAGTGAATGATGGCATTAAACTCATGGTTCTTATCGTCCATCATGTGGATCGCAAATAGTTGCGCATCAGGCAAATTATCTTCCAAGATGGTAGGCTCTTCACCACTTTCTATCCTTGACAAGTGGTCGGACCCGACATTCAGTCAATCGGGTTTGACAACTACCTCAAAATCAAATTTCTGAAAGAGGAGAATCCATCTGAAAATATTCCACCCCAATACTCCCTTGTTGACTAGGTATTTCAATGTTGAATAGTCAGTGTACATCTGAAAATTCCCACCCAACAAATAGTGTCTGAACTTTTGAAGTTCATAGACCATAGCGAGGCCTTCTCTTTCCGTCGTCGTGTAGTTCTTTTATTTTGTTGATAGTTTTCTACTAGAAAAATCAATAGGGTGGTCAAGTGCACCCTCTCCTAGTTGTGTCAAGACTATGCCAAGCGCAACAAATGTCGCGTCGACATGAACATGGAACTCCTTCTTCCAGTCTGGAAATACAAGTAATGGCGTAGTTGTCATTGCTTTCTTCAATTTATCCAAGCTTTCCTAGCAAGCTGTTATCCATTGAAACTTTGTGTCTTTCTTCAACAATTTCTCCATAGGTGCAGTGTTTACTACATATCCTCTAATGAAATTCATGTAGTAGCCTGTGTGTCCTAATACTAATCTCAGCTATGTGACTAATGTAGGCGGTGGTAAGTCAAGAATAATCACAATCTTTGCAAAGTCAACCAAAATACCGTCGCGACATACGACGTGACCCAAAAGCACACCAAACAGTGCGCAAAAAATACATTTCGTAGAATTGAGCGTAATCTGATACTGGAGACAATGGTCCAGCATCATGCACAGACTCTCAAAATAGTCTCTTACTAGACCAAAAATAGTCCAATTATCAAAGTAGACCTCAAGAAATTTATGAATAAAATATTTAAAAGCAGAGACTATTGTTCTAGAAAAAATAGCAGGTGCATTCTTTAGTCCAAAGGGAATTACCATATACTGGTAGCATCCCCATTCAGTGACGAAGTTTGTTTTGTGACGGTCCTCCTTTGTGATTCTAACTTGATGGTAGCCATAAAATCCAGCAGTAAATGAATACATCTCTTTCCCTCCGACGCTTTCAAGTACTTCATCTATAAACGGTGTTGGGAATGGATCATGCGTCGTTCAACTTCCTCAGGTCGATAGAGATCCTTACTTCTCCTATTGTTTTCTTATCCTATATCACTATAGGGATGATCCATTCTGACTCCTCAACGGGTTCAATGATTCCTGCGTCGAGCATGTGATCCAATTATGCTTTTACCCTTTCCTTATACTTGGGGTTCATCCTATATGGTCGGTGTTTACTAGATTTAGCATCTGGTCATAGGGGTATTTTCATCTCCCCTAGGTCTCCCACTATCCCATTCATTTCTGAAAAGTTGGTAGGGAATAGGTCCCGATACTCATGCAACAAGTATGTGATCTTCATGACTGTCTCTTCATCCCAATAATCTCCTATATAAGCAAACATTGGATTCTCTGGCGACCCAATGTTTGCCTTCTTGATTTTCAACGACTTAAGGAACTGGTCACTTGAAATACCACTCCCTTCTACTTCGTGTGTGCCTTCTAATTTTGGTATGTTTATGTTAGTTAGATCATCATCTGGGTCTCTGGCCAGATTTTAGCAAGCCATGCATTGCAGAATGGTCGCACTGCACTAGTGATAATTTACCTCTTCAACGAGAATTTCAGCAAATATCTTCTCCTTTATCGTTTGAAGCACAACATCTACTGTAGGGTGCTCATCAACAAATTCGAACATGTGCATGAACTTCTTAGTGAGCACTTCCCAATCCTGGGTTCCTTGTTGCAATTCCATATATGCATACCAAGTTCTAGGTGTCATTTCCAATGTATGTATGAAAGGATGGACCCACTCCTGTCATGGGTATTTTGCAAATACCATGCGACAATTGTTAAGATGTTCAACAGGGTTTTCAACCCTAAATACTTGTGGTTTACAAGGATGAATTATTCACCGAATATGACTTCCATCAACCTTCTGCACTGTGGCCAATTTGTTATAGACTGCTTGTGTGCACCCCACCATCTAGCGGGCGTAGCTTTTAGCAAATGATCCAGTGCCAATAAACGATGTGATTCTATTACAATTCCTTCAAACTCAATTAATAAGGTCTCAAGGTTAGGTAAACCCTCATAGGTGGGTATCTCTTGTAGCTCATTCTCCACCCATCACACAGACCTTGTAACTATTGTGCACCTCTTGATAGAGACTTCATGTAGTCTATTTTTCCAATTCTCCAAAGCCTCCCCTTAGTTGGATGTCCAGGAACTAGCACTATTCCAGCCTAGGTTTCCATCCACTGTTGGATTGATGTAGTCTTCTTGTAATGTAGTGACATTGTAGATCTGTTCAAGATAGTCAACCTATCCGTCATTGTACACAGGCTCAACATATCTTTGTCCCTCTAATGGATCAATTGGAAACACCACTCTCATCTCATTATCCTCGAATGAGAGGATCGTTTTCTTGAATTTTATAATGGTATGGTTGTCTATAGCCCAATCTATCCCCAGAAATGTGGGATATGGATTTGTGTCATCAACAATGTTAATGACATCAAAGTCTACAAATTTGCGCAACCCTTCAATGTCGACTGGGACCTAACTCAACCGACCAATGGGTAGGACCTTCGTCTGATTTGCAAGTCGCAGCTAGACAGGGGACTAGTCCAAGCGCAGCTTGCCCATACTTTCCCAATTTTTTCACGTCAAAATATTGACATCAGACCCCAGGTCTAAGATGATGTAATCCATGTCATAGTCGCATATTGCGCAGTCATTCTTAACTCACGCCCAGTTTTGAATTTCTTTCTCACTTGGTTAGCCTTCTTTCTAGGTCACGGATCTGTCTCTTCTATCATTGCTTGTAATTCTGCAATAGCATCTTTATCTTGTATTAGCATTAAGCAACTTGACAGAAAGGATTTGAGTTTACTAACCTTTTGTGGGACATTCTTCTGGAATATGTGTTGAAATCGTATAGGCATCTCCCTAATTTCTTCTAACGTCGATGGTTTTGTTGGATCCACAAACTCTGGTCACACGTCCAAGAATACTTCCTTTTGTTTCTGGACGTCGAATGACACCTTCTTCTGTGTCGTAGGTCATAGGTAACCTACGACTGTAGTTGTTCTTTCGGTTTATCTTGATCAGCTCCAGCCATAGCACCTCCTCGTGTTACGACAGCGACATTCGGATCTCGTGTCTCAACAGCAATCATCTAAACATTCATGTTGGGATTTGGGTTTTCATTCTGCATAACGTTAGGCCCTACGACAGCCCTTGCTTTCCATTTAGCGATCAACTAAGGACATTTCTCCACATTATGGTCCTATCCCTTACAGTATGAACATGTCTTTGCAAGTTCTAAGCAATATCTGGCATAGTGACCTGGTTGTCCATAGTTATAGCATGTAACTTGACATCTTCCTCTACCAAAACCTCCTCCTCCACCTCTTCCTCTGAAGTTTCCACCACCCCTTCCCTGCAGGTGTGGTTGTTGTGGCGAATACTGATTCTGCTGGTAGTGAGGTTGGTAGTAATTTTGTTGTGCGTATGGATGTTGAGGTGCGTACTAAGGTTGATATTGTTTTTGATACTAATTGGGTAGAAATTGGGAAAGATGATACGATGCTTGCACCAGTTCATCCTGAACATGCCCCTCATTTTTCATTAAGTAGGTATCGATGGTATTTTCCTTCAAGAGCTAGTATGCTCTGAAATATTTCTCTTCATGGCCTACTGACTTACAAAATTTACAAAAGATGTTTGTCGGGGTAATTACAACCTTTTGCAAATATAAACACTCATCATTGTGATTCCCTCTAGACTGGCATATGTGACATGGAGGTAGTCCATGGCCATTTAATGGGTTTGGTGCACCGGATGAGACATAATTCATGAAGGTCGAACAATTATCCTTGGTGTGTCCATCCATTATGCATTTTATGCACCATAAATCTTGTTATGCTTCCTTAACTTTATTGGTCTCCTGTAATTGTATCGTCATATTAGCCAGTTGTGACTAAATATACACCATTCCTGCGGCACAGTCGCCAATTGGAGAGGCTTCTAACTTCATTGCCAACTCTAGCGCTTATGTCTGCGACTCAATCTTTTGTTGCATCAATATCCCTCGGATGTGTGGTAATAGCGTAGCAATAAACCACTCTTTATGTTGAACATCCGACATTTGGAAACTCACCTAGGCCATCAAAGTTTTAAACCATTGTTCAAAGTCCCATACTGATTCTTTTGGTGCTTGCTTTATCTCTTTGATCTCAGTAATGCACTGCGACTCCGATTTAGGTTTTCTGAACTCAAAAATCATTGCAACTCGGATCTCATCAAGGGTTTTCTGCAAAATTTTGGCAAGTGTGGCATAGAACTTCATAAACCAATCTAGCGCATGACCCCTTAGAGTCGTGATCATCTGTTCCTTTCTTATGTCCGCATTATGGACTAAGTGAACCATCCAAACAGCCTCGCAGAGAAAGCAGTGTTGTCTAGGTCTTCTCTTCCATTCCCATTGAATGTAGGTAACTAAATATCCACCCCAGACATTGAGTTGGCATCTGGGTTCTCTGGTAAGGGATTCAAAGGGGGTGAAACCTCTTTCCTTCTAGTTGTATTACTAGCACTATCAGTATTAGCAGTCCTTTCGGGGATAAGGCTCTTGATCTTACCTCCGGTGATAATTCTGGTGTGATGTAGTTGCGTCCTGACCTTGGTGTCTCGGTAGATTCTTTTGATTCCTCTACTCCATCTTATATAAGGATATAGTCCTCCTTTTCGTTGCAAGACCCTTCATCTTCCTGCAATCGAAGTTCATGTTCACTCTCCTCGAACAGACTAGGATTTCGTCGCCCTCTTTTGGTCTTTCTTTTTTTCTCTCATCTGAATCTCCTTCCACTCCTTAGGAATCCAGCTTCTAGTTCAAGTTCTGTACTTCCAGGGAACATCTCTATTAGTTTTGTACCTAGGGAAGTGTTCCCCTAGTGACTTTTGCCTTAGTCACTTAAAGAGGGGACATAAAGTGACCCTTGCATTAAATGACTTAAGTAAAAGCATTTAATTTGACTTTAGAGCATTAAAGTCACTTTTTGATAAATTTAAGTGGGTGAGTGAAATTAATATTTTAGAAATAAAATATGAGCATTTAATTTCAGCCCTTGATCTAATCTAATCTCCACCATTAGATTAGACTCACCCTAGGGTTTTCTCAAAAAGGCATGGGAAAGGCATTTTGCCTCACTTTTGCAAATTGAAATGAGAAGAGAGAGCTAAGAGAGAGAAGAGAGAAAGTTTCCATTTTTCCTGAGCAAGAGGAAACATTCTGCAGCATGCAAGTCGAGGGAAAGGACAGCAGAAAAGAGCGCACATAAATTGAGGTGAAGACAACAACATTTATTGCTGGTCTGTACAGTCCGTATGGTACGGTTTTCAAGGTAGCAGGCACGATTTTTTAGGTAGATTTATGGGCACGATTTTCGAGAAAAAAATTGGGCACATATTTCGAGGTCCATACAGTCTCTACGGTTTGTATCGTCCGTACAGTCCATACAGTGGCATGAAAATCGAGGCAGAAAACAAAAAACAAAGTTTGATTTTTGCTGCTCACAACGCAAATCGAGACAGAAATTTATCTTCCGGGTTGAGATAAGTTGGTTTTATATTTTTTGTGTATTGCTATAAATGATAAACTTCTCCTGCAAAATAAAAATACTCTCTCTCTGACTGGTTTTTCCAGGGCCGTTTGGCTGAAACTTCTAAGTTTTGTGTGTGTGAATGAAGTGTTGAATATTTAGTTTCTGTCTGTGAAAGATTTAATTTACAGTAGTGTTTTAAGTTAGTGAAATTTATGTTTATTTCCTGCAAGTTAAATTTCTGAGATTGAAATAAACTGTGACAAAAATTTTACTTGAAACCGGTGGCTGGAAACTTAAGAAAAATCTACATGGTATCAAAGCGGGTTGTGGCATAAAATTAAATTTCAGCAGTGAAACAGTCATTTCCAAAATTCAAAAAAACATTTGTGACAGTAGTACATTTTGTTGAAACTTGTTCTTTGAGAAAATGACTTCCGTGGGGTTGAGATCTAAGGATAGGTTGGATGGGGCAGCGAACTTTGTCTCATGGAAAGCCCGGATTTTACTTGTGCTAATGGAGAATGAGTTGTGGGAGGAAGTAGTTAGAAACACTACAGCAAATCCTGTTACTATTCCTCCTTCTACTAATGCAGTATTACTTGTAGCCTTTAATAAGAAGGATATTAAAGCCATGAGGAAAATCTTAGATGTTGTTAAAGACCATGTTATTCCTCACATTTCAATGAAGGATCATGCACATGAAATGTGGACTGCTTTGACCATTTTGTTTGCTAGTACTAATGAAAACAGGAAGATGGTACTTAGAGAGAAGCTAAATAACATCAAGATGGTCAAAGGAGAGGCATGTATGACTTATCTTACTAGGATCTCTCAGGTGAGAGATGAGCTTGCAGCTGTTGGGGTGGCCATTGATGCTTCTGAGTTAGTGTGGACGTCCCTGAATGGGATGACTGCACCTCGGGTTGTGTTTGTTCAGTGATTGGTGACCAGAGAGAACCTACCATCTTGGGACAAAGTATGTGATGACTTTGTTCAGGAGGAGACTCGGAGGGGTTTCTTGCAGAGCAATGGCTCTACTAGTAGAGGGGATGAGGAGGATGTGGCATTGATAGCAAAGGGGAAGAAGAAGAGCAAGAAGGGTCCCAAGAAGGGTGGGGCCAAGCAGTAGCAGGATGGGCAGAAGAATGATATGAGCACTGTGAAGTGCTTTGCATGTCACAATATGGGACACTATGTTGCTACATGTCCGAACAAGAAAAAGAAGAAGCAGCAGATAGCCACTTCAGCTGAGATCGATGATTTTGCAACTAGATTTCAGAGTGAGTTTTCACTATGAAGTGGGCATGTTGAGAGAGAGGGAGCATCCATTCTCACCAATGCGGATGTTGACAGACAGAGGGAGTTTTCCTGTGTGATAGACCATTCTTACAGCGGCATCTACTTCCAGCACTTGGTACATAGATATCGGAGCCTCGAGCCACATGGCAGGTGCTCATGAGATGTTCTCTAAGCTTTCACAGGCAGATATAGATGTGGAGATTGTGTTGGGAAATGACACAATAGTCAGTGTGGTTGGACGTGGGACCATTACATTTTAGAGGAAATCCATGAGTCCCATGGTATTGCGGGATGTATTGTATGTACCTGGGCTGAAGAAGAACCTAGTGTCAGTTTCCATGATCGAGGATCAAGGTCTTGGGGTGTCTTTCCTAGATGGACACGTGCATATGTTTCCCAAGACTGCAGGGCCATCTGCTTCAGTTTCCATTGGAGCGAGATGTGGGAAACTATATAGGCTCTTGTTTCAGCCGCAGCATGCTTTAGCATATAGCAGCAGCAGTGAGTTGTGTGAGCTTTGGCATAGGAGGATGGCTCACTTACATCATCCAGCCTTGGGGTTGTTGAGGCACATGGTGAAAGGTTTACCGAAGTTCAGCACAGGGCAGGGTGATGTGTGCAGGGGGTGTGCTTTGGGAAAGTACACCAAGACTACTTTTCTGAGCAGTGATAGTAGGTCAGCTGGTACTCTTGACTTGATACATTCAGACTTATGCGGACCTATTTCTTCTATGTCCTTGATAGGATATGAGTATTATGTGACATTCATTGATGACCATTCTAGGAAGAATCGGATCTAATTTCTAAAGAGCAAGAAATCTGAGGAATTCTTGCAGAGGTTCCAAGAGTTCAAAGCTCTTTTGGAGAACCAAATAGGGAGGAAGATCTGAGTCTTGAGATTGGATAACGGGGGTGAGTATACCTCCAAGGAGTTTGATGGATTTTGCAGATAGGAGGGGATCATGAGACAGTTGACAGTGTCATATACTCTAGAGCAGAATGGAGTAGTAAAGAGGAAGAACAGTTCCATTGTTGGAGCAGCTCGAGCTATGTTACATGACCAGTCAATTCCTTTATTTCTCTGGGCTAAGGCTTGCAGCAACACTGTATACCTTCAGAATAGGAGTCCCCATCGAACAGTGGGGAATATGAAAACTGAGGAGTGATTTTCAGGAAAGAAGCCTAAAGTTGGCCATTTTCATATATTTGGTAGTCTGACTTACTCTCATGTCCCTTCAAAGAAGAGGACAAAGTTGGAGCCCACTGCAGAGAAGGGAATCTTTGTGGGTTATGATGAGACTGCGAAGGATTTCCGCATTTATATTCCCTCTCAGAGGAAACTGGTGGTGAGGAGGGATGTGAAGTTTGAGGAGGAGCAAGCCTTCAAGAGGTCGAGAGAGTCAGAGCAAGGAGAGAAGCAATTCCCTGCACCTCAGGTTGTGGCACAGGTTCCATCTACGTAGCAGTCAGGATCACAGGTTTCTGGGGTTACAGGACCATAGAGTGTTGGCACAGGTTCACCAGGTTCAGTGATTAGGCCAGCTAGGTCTTCAAGCATAGGTGATGGGTCTACTATTAAAGGTAAACCTTACAGAGGATCAGGATCAGGATTACAGGGTACACCTGGTGTTGGCACACCAGCTTCAGGTTCACAGGTGACTGGGGCTTCTAGCTCTGGTATTTCTTCAGATGAGGACAGGCCAATGTGGGATGAGCGTTCATGAAAGAAGAAGCCTAAGTGGATTCGAGAGACCTTGAAGGATGCCTTAAAGGCTGGGACACCCAATGATAATGTGAGAGCCATCAAGATGCCTGACAGATTGGGCATGGTGTTGGTGGCTTGTACATGAGATTCTAAGCCTTCTACTTTTGAGGAGGCCTCCCAACATTCGGTATGGAGAGATGCAATGATAAATGAGTACCATTCCATCATGAAGAATGACGTATGGGAGATTGTTCCGAGACGAGAGGGTAAGTTAGTGGTGACTTCTTGTTGGCTTTACAAGCTGAAGCATGCGGCAGATGGGAGTGTGGAGAAGTACAAAGCCAGGTTTTTTAGCATGGGGGTTTTCACAACTTGAGGGCATTGATAATGATGAGACTTTTGCATCGATTTCTCGTTATACGTCTATCAGGGCATTGATTTCCATTGCGGCAGAAATGGGTTGGTAGATCCATCAGATGGATGTGAAGACCGCATTTCTCAATGGGATCATATAGGAGGAGAGTTACATTGAGAAGCCCTAGGGATTTGAGATACATGATAGAGCAACACATCTATGTAGATTGAAGAAGCCCCCTTACGAGCTAAAGAAGCTCCAAGAGCTTGGTACTCCAGGATTGATTCTCACTTACTGCGTATGGGGTTTCAGAAGAGTGAAGCAAATCCGAATCTGTAATTCATCATGGTTGGAGATTATCTATTTGTTCTTCTGCTATATGTTGATGACTTGTTTATCAAAAAGAGAGAGAAACCCATTGCAGCTTGCCAGAAGTATCTTCCAGCAGAGTATGAGATGACTGATATTGGGCTGATGCATTATTTTTTGGGATTGGAGGTTTGGTAGGATCCTGGACATATTTTCCTGGGGTAGGGAAAGTATGCGGTTGATATTTTGAGGAGATTTCAGATGGAGGATTAGAGGCCTATGTCGACACCTATGATCACCAACTAGAAGAAGCTTCATGCTTCTAAGGGAGAGTTGGTGGTGTTGCAACTGCAACAATTTCCCAAAATTCCAAAAAAATTTAGGACCCTCCTTTGCTTTGGATTAGTTGATTTTCTTCTTTTTGTTTTCTCAGAATGATTGAATTGATTTACCACTTGTTTGGTTTCTCCTTTTACAACTTGAAGTAATCCACTACTCATGTTTGATAAGACTTTTTCGCTCCCTTTAGATGCATGTTCAGCATGTCTGAATCAGAAAAGTGTTTGGTTAAAGCCTCCACCATTGCGGCTGAATAGCTAGTATTAACTTTGGTTTTGCTCCCGATACATTGGTTTTTAACAGCTGCCTTTTTGGTTTTGCATCGGAGCCATTGTGACTTCTTCTTTCGTCGTTGTGGATGGATACTAGGTTTGAGTTCGATTGTTTTTCGATTTCTTTGTTTTACGTCGGATGCTTTTTGGTTGTGCATCAGAAGTTTTTATGATTATTTCCTCCGCCGTTGCGGACAGCAAACCGTTAACTCTTCTTATTCATGTTTGGTCTCCGATTCCCGCTTATGTATCCTCATTGGTCTCGTGAGTCTCGGGCTCCTGCCATTGCGGCTGCGAAAGTTGTTTCACTTCCATCGTTGCGGCTGCCGAGGTCTAATGCCTTCCGATGTCTAGCTGTTTGTCTCCCGATTCAAACTTTTCTCCCATTTTGGATAGATTTGTCTTTTGTGGCTCCACCATTGCAGTTATTGTTTCACTATGGTCCCGATGGGTTTTTCTTCTGAGGTTCCGTTACGGTCATCCCCACGGACGATTTTATGTTTTGGCATGCCGCCGTTGCGGAAGAAGTTATACTTCCAACCTCCGATTAGAAAACTCTCCGACATCCGACCTTTTGAAATTTTACCCGCCACGTGTTTTTTTGTGGATGGCTTAGCCCTTTGACCATCCGCCGTTGCGAAAGAAAGTACGTTTTCAACTTCCAATTCAAAGCTGGCTCCCGTTCGATATGTTACCCATCACACGTGTTGACCATTTGTATATATGGAGTCCGAGCGCGTTGGATTATTCTATCATTTTTTCGTTCGAACTGTCGTGATCATTCATTCCAAGTGCGTTGTCGACCTCTCGAGCTTGCAAGGACCACAGTGTCGGTACCCACGTCCAGGTGGCAGCTGTAGAAGCCTAACTGTCATCGCCCCGCCATACGCGTCGGTTAGACATCAGTGCCAGGTAGGTTTCGTTTTCCTTCCCCTTTTCGTTGAACATTTGATGGTTATGCTTGCTACGGTGGTTGGTTTTCCCGGCCGTTTACTCGACCCCGTTTTCATGCATAAATAGTGGGGGGTTTATAGCATAGCTGGTAGTGCGGACGTTTTTACCATGGTTAGGTTATTTGCTGTGTGATTGCGTCTATATATTGGGGATTTTCTTGTGGTATTTCTAACCATGGGGTGGGGAATTTTAACCTCGGCGTAGTATTTTTCCCGCGGCTTTCCGTTTGCAACCCCGCGCGTAGTAGATGGGGGTTTGGTGCAGGCGGCCGTTACGACGTCTGCACCAAGCTACCCTGTGTGTGATGATTGGTTTGCAAGGGGAGGTTTTTGTGGTTCTTCTGCAGCATTTGGTGGTTGCCCCCTTTTTGTTGAGGTTTTCATATTACTCATATCCTTGAACCCTAGCCATTTTTTTTTCATACGCGGTCCCGCGCAACTCAATTCGTGATCAATGTCGAACCTGGGCCGGGGAAGAGGGTGTACCACTGCTCTTAGCTTGTTGACCCTAAGTATGTAAGCATGGAATAGTTGATAAAACCCGCATGGCTACTGTCTTTCCCGCGCAACAATACGACCATGGCGTGCGCAGAGAACCGAGATTTGTTGCACATTAATGTAGATTTGTTGCAGTCTTGAATGTGATTGATAGAATTGTTTAATATCCTACAGCAGTGGTAGATTGCACATTTTACTGTATATAACTTGTTTATATCAGGATAGATATAAACAAAGTCTCTGAACACTGCCCATTTGGTTTAATAATTCTATTGGTCAGGCCATTTCAGTCTATACATGCATATACTTGCTTCATTGATTGATTGCTCTCATGTTAGAACATAGAAGAAACCACACACTGTACATTGATGTATACAGGTTTTCCACTCAGCCAAAAGGGCTTAATGTTACAATGTTATGGCAGGAAGAGCTCACCATGTCAAAGAGACAAAAGAAGAAGGCCCATGTGGTCGAGGAAGAGCGAGAAATAGAAGTTGTAACTAAGACATAATACATATACGAGGACACGAAGTGCATTTCTGGCGTTGAAGCTGAGTACCAGTGGGGGGGAATCTATAGATTAATCACCCGAAGAGAGGTTCCCGACATGGGCTTAGAAGAAGAGTCCATATATGCATACATAGAAAGATCTTCATTGATGAGAATCGCCACCAGACCTGAGTTATTCCCGTGCACTGAAGTAATCGGTTGGATTCTGCCCCGGGAAGATGTCACAACAATGATCCTAGGGGATGATAACAAACAGGGCTATGCTGCATACAGCCCCGGATATGTTTCTATGGCCTACCACTTGCCAGAGATCCAAGTGTTCTTATCTCATGACTGGTTAAACAACATTAGAATGGACTTGGTAGAAACCATGAAAAGAATGATGTTAACTAGAAAACATTTCAGGACCAGAGTAATAGGAGAATATGATACTGCAAGTTTAAGAGCTCCATACAGATTCATAGCCTTGATGCTCAACAGAATATTTGGAAGAGCTCATGGCAGGTTTTTCAAACTAGAATGGATACCTATTATTTTTTATGTTGCAACCCAGGGGACAATTTTCAACTGGGCCAACCTTGTCTCAAACAGTCTCTCTGCTTGCTTGGCCTTAGCCTTGGGAGGAGAGTCCCAGAAAATATCAAACTTCTATATGAGCTCCATGCTGATAGACTGTATATTATGCAACCAGCCTTTCGTTGGTCTCAAGTGCATCTGGGACAGGGAAAGAATGCCTGTCTATGCTGCTTACAAACCATTGTGGGCACATAAATATCATAGCCATTACAGAGAAATCTGTGAACACCTCCTTATGCCTCTATACACGCTCATTTTCCTAAAGGAGTGTGATTGTATGTCGAAGGAGACCATGCAAGTGATAGGAGAGTACGAAGATTACTACTTGACTGAAAATGGCCTGTACTTCAGGATGTTTGGAGGATCAAGAGCCCCTTCCCTGCTGCCCAAATACACAACTGATTACAGTATCCACAAGGAGGCAGTCAGACAAGTGTTCCTGGATGGAATAGGCAGCTTTCTATTTGAACATAAGAATACTGCTTATCCTCCCTTGCCCTTCAAACTAGGAAGTTACAGGTTCACTAGGGTGAAACAAGCTAATGATTTCGTAGAAGAGCTGCAGAGGTTCCACTTTGGTGAGATGCCCTACCACAGAAATGACTCCCACGGTAAAGTGGTGGAACATTGTAAAGAAAACAAGGTGCATTTTGAGTATACCCACCATTTCGATAGGGAGGAGTCTGTCTTCCGAAATGCCTCGAACATGACAGCACTGAAGAGAAGATTCAAGAAAAAGATCACCACCAAAGGTGGAAAGGGGGATGAACAGGCTAAGGCTGAGGAAGAAGCAAAGAGAAGAAAAGAGGAAGCCCAGAGATTGGCACAGGAAGCTGCAGGGTGGTTGCACAGCGAAGAGGAAGGGAAAAGAAAAGCTGCCCAAGAAGCAGCTAAGAAATCCTGGGAAGCAGCTAAAGAAGCAGAAGAAACAGCTAGAAAAGCAGCTGAAGAAGCGAAGAGAAAGCTCGATGAGGAGCTACAAAAGCAAGAAGCAGAAAGGCTGAGACTGACACAAACAGAGACAAAACAATTAGCCACTGGTACAGCTGGAGGGAAAACTCAAGATAAGGAAAACCCAGAAGTCCAGGACCCACAAGTGCCTGCTGCTAGCACACATGTGGGCTCCACACTCAAGCTAGTTAGTTTTGTTCAGAAAAAGGGAGAAGAAATCCCTGATTTCAACACTGTCAATTATGATAGGGCAACAAAGAGAATAATGAAGAGAACAGAAAAGAAGGTTGAAGCAGGAGATATGCCTAGTAAGATGATAACGGATACGGCTGTTATGTTGGGAACAGACCAAGATCCGATATTCACCCTGAGAGCCGGGACTGCACTACTCCATGCCTCAGAAGACAACATGGATAAGGTGATGACCGACTTGGAGCAATCCAAGAAATCCTCCGCTCAGTTGAAAGACACCTTGAGGAAAGAGAGGGAGGAAGGAAATAGGCTGAAGGGAAAATATGAGGACATGCAGAAAGAAATGAAGGCTTCAAAGGCTGATTTGCAGGCCCTCTACGGAGAAAGACAGGTTATGGAGACTACCCAAGAATGCTTGGAGAAAGTACAGAATGAGTATCAAGAGCTGAAAGCGGAGAAAGATCGACTACTGGAAAAGGTAGAAGAACTAGAGGAACAGCAAAAGATCATCTTACAGGCTAGTGAGCTGCACTCCCAAGAACAGAGAGAGAAACATCAAGAGCAGATTTCTTCTCTGACCACTGCTCTGGAGGAAGCAAGAGAACAGCAGGTTAACCTCCAGCCATTCAAAGAGCATGTCTTGGCCCAAAAAGATAAGATGCTGCAGCTACAGACTGCTGTTGAAGAGGAGAGATGTAGAGTGATGCAGATCGATGGCCGATTGGAAGAGATATTGGAAACTGCATCTTATTTTGTGGACACATCTCGGGATGTCTTCGAGGTCCTGACTGCAAGATGGCAAGGCTGGAAAACAACGAAGAAACTCCAGCAGAGCTGCCATCAAAATATAAACAAGCCCTCAAGCGGGACTATAACTTAATAGAATTTGCTATTAACACCGCAGAAGATTTCAAGAAAGCAGTCAAAAAGACGAAGGGAGCCTGCACGGAATTTTTCAGAAGAGTCCTTATCACATACAACCGGTGCCAGGTAGAGGCCGAGCAGAGGGTGGATGATTTCCCAGAACACGATTCATTTATGGAGATGTTGCAGAAAAGACATCAGGATGAAGAAGCAAGAATGCAACTCATTAAGGCCATTGATGACTAGATCCTGAGAAGCGAAGTAGGCCATTCAGCAGTTAGTGTGCAGCTTTTGGAAGACCAGCTTCAGTTAAGCGCTGCCAAAGTGGAGGCTATAAAGAACCAGCCTGAAAAATTTGAAATCAACATTCAGTTTTTGGAACCCTGCGCATTTGAGGGCCTTGCCTCTGAGGCTGCGAAATGGAAGAAGTTTCTAGATGCTCAAGTGGGACCCTCCTCGTAAAGGAGTAGTCACTTTTTTTGCAATGTGTAACGATTTTGTAGATATTTGAGGAAGAGTAAAGTTTTGGGAGGCGAAGAGTTGGGAATCCCAAAAGGCACTTTTGGGCAGCCCAACAGTTTCACCCTTTTTGTATAAATGTAATAGACTTGAGGGAAAGAGGGGGCTTTTTCCCAGTTAGACTAGAAAGCAATACTGTAAGAATAACTATTTCTCTTTGCAATAAAGAAATATGGTTTGCCTATTGGAGGAAGATTGGTGGAATGTCCAAATGTTACGCTGTGGATGGCTAAAAGATGAACTATTTTGTTTTCCAGTTTTTGTCCATTAACCGTGAGATCGTTCTAACCCTTTGAACCTATGTTCTTGTTTAAATGATTTCTGCTTTATTTTGTGGAATGACCACCATGAGTAATGTATGCGGTTCATAAAACAATTGGATATCTGGTTGTTGAAATATCTTTAATCGTTCATGCATTGTGGAAAGAAATATTAGCTAACTGTAGTTTCTCTTTATATTGCATGTACAATACACATTACTCACAAATAATTTACAGTTTGCTCCTCGGGGATAGATAGATAGATAGATAGATAGATAGATAGTTAGTTTTATTTCTGTACATGTGATTTAGATGCTTGTGAGCCTAAGACGAGAGGTAAGAACCTGCGCATCACATTGTGAATGCTCCTTGCATCCTTATCACCCTGCATAGTTAATTAGGCATATGCATAGCATACTTAAATAAAAAACTACAAAAACATACACGGTGGATCGGGCCGCAACCGGTAAACCTTTGTTTTTGTTACTTTGACCTACGGTAGTCAGACCGCAAACCGGACGGATTCCCTATACCAAACAGTCAACGTGCTAGTTGGGAACGTTGACTGGGGAGAATCCCTTTCTGTTGTTTCCTGCGAATTTCGAGGCCTCAACAGAACTGGTGCTAGAAGGAGGGCCGCCAATGTATGGCTGGCCATGAAACTTATCTTTCCCAAGATTACCTTACTAGCAGATGTTTTGAAGCTTTCAACCTGACCCAAGTACTTACAGGTTTCAGTTAAACCTTTGAAGTAAGAAATCCTGTTCTCATCCTACGTTGCTCTTTACTCAAACTTTGTTCTTTTTCCTGTGCTCATGGCTGGTGTAATTGTGAACCAGCCCAACCCATTACCTACTTGGAGAGCTAGATCACCTTTGAACCTCATGCCTCCATTGCACAACTTACCTCAGGCTTTTGATAAGCTGTTTCCTAAGTTTGACCCTGAGGAAAAGACTATTGTAGATGATCATTTGCAGAGTTTCTATTTAGCGGTAGAAGGGTTAAGGGATGGGGAGTACGAAGACGTTGTCTGTAGATTATTCCCTCATACCTTGAAAGGGGCAGCTACTTCATGGTACTTTGCCTTGCCCGCAAACTTGATCCCCGACTGAAATACTTTTGAAAGAATATTCAGAAATAAATATGCAGCTCAGAAAACTCATGCCTCACTAATGAAAGGTCTTGGTTTGTTAAGAAAGGATAAGAATGAGAAAGTATGTAGTTTCACTCAAAGATTTTCAATATACCTAAAGAACTTTTCTGAAGCTGACAGACCCTCGAACAAGGTCTTAATTGAATAATATACATCTGCCCTAGGGCCTGAGTTAGCTATGTTCGCTAAAATGAAAGCCAAGCCTACATTGACAAAGACTTATGAAGAGGCAGAAAGGGTAGAAGCTGAAATGGGAAGTGTAGAAGATTATCCTGACTTACCTAGAGAGAAGACTACAAATACAAGAGCTTTACTGTTGTCCAAACCTAAAGATGAACAATCATATGATTATCAAGGAATGTTGAAAATGATGCAGAATCTATCCAACAGAATAATAGATCTGGAGAAAGGGATGGAAGCTCAGAAAAGTCACAAACCCTACTACCAAAAAAGAGAGGATAACAACCAACGGAAAATACCTCCACCAAATTTACCATCAGTAAACATAACAGAAGTAGGGGGTGATAATTTCTGCACTTTTCACCAACAACCTCATTCAGAAAAGAAGTGCCCTCAATGGTTGAATTTGATGGCACTGGTTATGAATCAGCTGCTAGATTCTAAATTAACCAAGAACAGTGGCAAGGAGGAGAAGAAAAACCAGGCTATGGAGAAACAAGATAATGACACTATGTTTTCATGGAATGGTATCTCGCTGTTTGACACTGAAGAGAGCGCTCTCAAAACTGAATGCACACCTACAGCAACAAAGGACATAGATTTAACAATTTCAAAGATCAAAAGACTGCAAAAGAATGTCAAGAGATAAGTAGAGGTGAAGGTTCAGGACAAAACACCTAGAGCCAATACCCTCAACCAAGAGGCAGAGCCAATCACTGAGACTATCAAACCTGTAGAAGAACCGATAGGTGTAAGTGAGGAAAACACTAATGAAATTGGAGAGCATGAAGAGGATTTGCCTACTCAAAACCAACCAGGAGAAGAAGACATAGAACTAGGTTGGGAAGAGAAAGCTGATACCCCACCTTTTCTGTTGACCCTAGAAATGTTGAATCACAATGTGCATAATTGCTTGGTACATTCTAGTTCAGCGGTGAATGTTATGCCTCTGGATATTTGCAAAAAGATTAATGGAAAGCCAGAGTCCACATTTTGTGAAGTAACGCAACTAGACAGCACAGGGGTCAAAGTAGTGGGAGAGATGAAAAATGTCCTCATTCGTTTGTCTGCAAACAACAAGATTTGTCAATTTATTGACATTACTGTGGCTGACATACCTAGCGGATATGGCCTTATTCTCAATAGAGATTGGTCTGCCAGGTTAAAAGGCTATTTCGCCTCAGATTGGTGTCATTTATTGTTGCCTCTCACGGGTACCCCAAATAAGATTAAGATTTTGAGAGAACCTTACATGAAGCATATTGTCACTAAACTGGGAGAAGGTAATGATTTTATTGATTCTGTCCTGGGGAATTATCTGATTGAGCTTAAGATAAGACATCTTACAGAAGGAGAAGCCAGTTCTAAGATTAACTATCAGCCCGAGCTCCTTCAACTCCCTCAGGCTGAAAGGGATGAATGTAGGATTGAAGACATGTGTTCAATTTCAAAAATAGCAGAGCTAGACCATGGTTAGATGTCTCATGTCTATAATCTAGCCCACCCTTTAACTCCCTAAGATTAAAGATATTCAGGAGTGGGCAAATTTTTCTTTTCTTTTCCTTTGTACATAAATAAATTGATGTCGTTTTTCTTTGATGCTTTGATGTTGTTTTCTTTTTTATTATTTGATTTGATGTTGTTTTCTTTACTGCTATGTTTTTGAATAAAGAGGCAAGCTTTTGGTTGCAATGGAAACATCAGGGTTCTTTATTAACTAAAATATTGAGCAAAAGACTGTGCTTTAAAGTATAGAATGTCTTCTAGTAGCAGTGTTCCTAAATGGCCATGCATTTATTGAAGCTTTATTTAACCCCTGTAAATAACTCGGGAGTAAAGAGGTCTGGAATACTATTTCGAGGCTCCATCCATTGCACATCTTAAATATCCAAGGGGGTGACAGCAAAAGACCCATGGAAAGGAAGCAGGGTAAACGGTATATCATATATAAATGATCCCATGCCATAATTTCAGAAAAGCTAAAAAGCTATCAAGAGTCAAGACTCCTTAAAAGAAACAAGACATGTCAAAGCAAAGTATCAAAAGTATAAGTACTAAATTGCCAAAATATCCTCTCCGTCCATGAGCTGAAACATAAAATACACCGCTCACACAAAAGAACACTATGGGATAAAGGATCCTGAATTAAAATTCAGTAAGAAAGGCAAATGGAGGACTCACAGGAACTAAAGTTCAAATGGCACAAAAGTGCAATTGGCATGGGAATGAGGAACAAAAGGATAATGTTGTTTGCTATCTGTTACAATCCTGTGGTGTCCAAGCCTGAAACTACCTAAGGACGGGTAAAACGAACCTCATTTATTAATCCTCAAAAGAGTTATTCAGACTTGCAATATTTCTGTTGTTACCATTTCCCGAAGAATGGACTACTTCTCAATGGTTTAAATGCTTAAGTTGGCCAGCCTAGGGATACAAACATATAGAAGATTTCAACTTTTATTCAGACGGTCTTGCACTAGGAAGGAGTTAATTCAGAAATCTGGGGTTCACCAGGTAGTCGCCAATTGTTGCAGCTGCAACAATTTCCCAAAATTCCAAAAAAATTTAGGACCCTCTTTTTCTTTGGATTAGTTGATTTTCTTCTTTTTGTTTTCTCAGAATGGTTGAATTGATTTACCACTTGTTTGGTTTCTCCTTTTAGCACTTGAAGTAATCCACTGCTCATGTTTGATCAGACTTTTTCGCTCCCTTTAGATGCATGTTGAGCATGTCCGAATCGGAAAAGTGTTTGGTTAAAGCCTCCGCCATTGCGGCTGAATAGCTAGTCTTAACTTTGGTTTTGCTCCTAATACATTGGTTTTAATCGGCTGCCTTTTTGGTTTTGCATCGAAGCCATTGTGACTTCTTCTTCTGCCGTTGCGGATGGATACTAGGTTTGACTTCGATTGTTTTTCCGATTTCTTTGTTTTACGTCGGATGCTTTTTGGTTGTGCATCGGAATTTTTTATGATTATTTCCTCCGCCGTTGCGGAAAACAAACCATTAACTCTTCTGATTCCTGTTTGGTCTCCGATTCCCACTTATGTATCCTCGTTGGCCCCGTGAGTCTCGAGCTCCCACCGTTGCGGCTGTGAAAGCTGTTTCGCTTCCGCCGTTGTGGCTGCCGAGGTCTAATGCCTTCCGATGTCTAGCCATTTGTCTCCCGATTCAAACTTTTCTCCCATTTCAGATAGATTTATCTTTTGCAGCTCCGCCGTTGCGGCTATCATTTCACTATGGTCCCGACGGGTTTTTCTTCCGAGGTTCCATTACGGTCATCCCCGCGGACGATTTTATGTTTTGGCCTGCCACCGTTGTGGAAGAAGTTATACTTCCAACCTTCGATTAGAAAACTCTCCGACATCCGACCTTTTGAACTTTTACCCACCATGCATTTTTCCGCGGATGGGTTAGCCCTTTGACCATCTGACATTGAGGAAGAAAGTACGTTTTCAACTTCCGATTCAAAGCTGGCTCCTGTTTGATATGTTACCTGTCACACGTGTTGACCATTTGTATATATGGAGTCCGGGCGCGTTGGATTATTCTATCGTTTTTTCGTTCAAACTGTCGTGATCATTCGTTCCAAGTGCACTGTCAACCTCTCAAGCTTGCAAGGACCACAGTGTCGGTAGCCGCGTCCAGGTGGCAGCTGTAGAAGCCTAATTGTCATCGCCCAGCCATACGCGCCGGTTAGACATCAGTTCCAGGTAGGTTTCGTTTTCCTTCCCCTTTCCGTTGAACGTTTGATGGTTATGCTTGCTACGGTGGTTGGTTTTACTAGCCGTTTACTCGACCCCGTTTTCATGCATATATAGTGGGGGGTTTATAGCATAGCTGGTAGTGTGGACGTTTTACAATGGTTAGGTTATTTGTTGCGTGATTGTGTCTATATATTGGGGATTTTCTTGTGGTATTGCTGACCGTGGGGTGGGGCATTTTAACCTCGGCGTTTTATTTTTCCCGCGGATTTCCGTTTGCAACCCCACGCGTAGCAGATGGGGGTTTGGTGCAGGCAGCCGTTACGCAGTCTACACCAAGCTACCCTGTGTGCGATGATTGGCTTGCAGGGGGAGGGTTTTGTGGTTCTTCTGCAGCATTTGGTGGTTACCCCCTTTTTGTTTAGGTTTTCATATTACCCGTATCCTCGAACCCTAGCCTTTTTTTTTTGCCTACGTGGTCCCGCGCAACTCAATTCGTGATCAGTGTCGAACCTGGGCCCAGGAAGAGGGTGTACCACTGCTCTTAGCTTGTTGACCCTAAGTATGTAAGCGTGGCATAGTTGATAAAACCTGCATGGCTACTGTCTTTCCCGCACAGCGATACGACCATGGTGTGCACAGAGAGCCGAGATTTGTTGCACATTAATGTAGATTTGTTGCAGTCTTGAATGTGATTGATAGAATTGTTTAATATCCTACAACAGTGGTAGATTGCACATTTTACTGTATATAACTTGTTTCTATCATGCTAGATATAAACAAAGTCTCTGAACACTGCCCATTTGGTTTAATAATTATGTTGGTCGGGTCATTTCAGTCTATACATGCATATACTTGCTTCATTGATTGATTGCTCTCATGTTAGAACATAGAAGAAACCGCACACTGTACATTGATGTACACAGGTTTGCCACTCAGCCAAAAGGGCTTAATGTTACAATGTTATGGCAGGAAGAGCTCACCATGTCAAAGAGACAAAAGAAGAAGGCCCCTGTGGTCGAGGAAGAGCAAGAAATAGAAGTTTTAACTAAGACAGAATACATATACGAGGACACGAAGTGCATTTCTGGCGTTGAGCCTCAGTACCAGTGGGGGGGAATCTATAGATTGATCACCCGAAGAGAGGTGCCCGACATGGGCTTAGAAGAAGAGTCCATATATGCAAACATAGAAAGATATTCATTGATGAGAATTGTTGGAGTAGGGTCCCGCAGCTACAGAAGAAGCTGCTAGTTTTGGCGGAGAGGTAAGTTTTAGCGGAAAGAAGACAAGATGGAGCTACGACACCGTAGCACGGTTCCAGCTGCAGAGCAGAGCCGGAAACCATGACTTTTTGAGATACGAAATTCAAAGAAAGGCAACGGTACCTGAGCGGCCGAGAAGGGAGAGCTCACCCACTGCATTGAAGGCAGCGGCGGAAGACAGGAGGGCTCAGCGACCCTCATAAAGAAGAAGAAGCAACGAGGCTCAAGCATTGAAGACGAAGGACAGAAAGCGAAGCGGTGCATAGTACCCATGATCAGTGCCAGGAAGCATGGAAGACTGCAGAGAGCTGTGGTGTGACGGGAAGCGGCTACCTCAAGGACAGAGAGGACCGACTGTCACTAGTTAGGTTTTGGGTTACTCTTGGGACAGGCCCACAGTGTTTTAATGGCACGACCTTCGGGCTGCCTATATAAGAATATATTTTGTAATGTAAAGGGTTAGCTAGTCAGTTAGTTAGCCAGTTGGTTAGATAGAGAGACAGTCGTGATCGAAATAGGCAATAAGGATAAGTAGACTGTTGTAAAAGTCGAGCTCTGGTTCTGGTTCTAGCGGTAGCAATCTTACTAAAACCAGTAGCCCGCTTGTAGAGCATGCATGTAACGATTCGCAGGGATAGACTAAGGGGGAAGAGTATGTTGTAAGAGAGACAGCATAAAGGTAGAGAAGAAAGATCTAGGAGAGAATATCTTGAGCTGCACATGAGGCGCAGCAGAACTGTGTTTGCCTTCCCTTAAGCTATAATAGAGAAGCACAGTTTTGTGGACGTAACTCCCATCCTGGGGGCGAACCACGTTAAAATCCCGTGTTCTGTGATTGATTTGCATATTGTGTTTATTTGCTGCATCTATCCGATTATGTTATGCACTTTGCTTACAGTTGATGTATGAATGAGTTGTTTAGTTACAGCACTACAGGAAGATATATACAAGTTGAAATCCTTAGCACGCCGTATAAAGATTACTTATGCTTGCCTGAGATAGTTAATTAATCACAGTAAGACAGTCTGGGTATCAGGTCTTGCGCGTTGACACGAACAATGCTAAGTGCGCTAAGCTGAGTTTGGAGGGTATCGCAAGAAGGAGATACCGCACCGGCAGAGGAGCTGCGGTGCGCGACTCCGTGGGTTGAGGTCTTAGCGTTGAACAGGAGTTTCGTGTCGCACGGTGCGCGGTGATGCAGTGAGATTGGGACTATTGTGAGGAGGAGGAAGTCGTGCGATGAGAGAAGAACCCGTGTGATGCGCACAAGGGTAGAGACGTTGCGGCTAGAAGAGCTGCGCGATGACGGGATTGCACGGCGCGAGTAAGAGGTTGCGCGACGCACAGACACAGAGGGAGATCTTGCAGCTAGAAGAGCTGCGAGCCACCAGTAGGATTGCCACAGAACCTGGTCCAAGACGCTTGAGTCCTTGGCCAACCCATTAGATTCACTTCGGGTGAGACTTCAGACCACCTTGCGGTCTGTCGCCGAAAGGGCCAGTGAGTTAGGGGTGTTGTTGGTTGATTATAGTAAACCCGGGTCTGCCCATGCAATCAACAAATGGTTCCATTGCCGGTTTAAATGACTGGGAGTTAATGTTCTGTTGGCATCCTACCAGAGAAGAGTTTCACCAGTGACTGGATTCAGACTTACAGGAGTTCGCCAAGAAAGAGAATCGGAGTCCTAGACTAAGCACAGAAGCCTGGTTAGAAAAGCATATCACTTCAGACATACATGCTATATTTTTTGCAACCTATGGAAACGAGCTTTTCAACTGGTTATCCAAGTTGACAGATAGGAACATATTCAAGAAGAAAATATATATTGTCTGGACACCGGAGCTGATTCAGACCATACAGAACCTCGACAATCCGATTACGAGAGTAGTGGACTTCTGGCTGACAAGTGTGCTAGAAGGCTTTGTTACAGAATTTGCAGTTGACCAGAGAAAGAGCTTCAGCGCAGCTGAATGATACTTCTTCAGAGGATACCATGGTAAGTACCTAAGATCTCTAAACTTGTCCCTTAAGATGCTGCTATATGAAAAAGGAATAATGGATCTAGTTTCAGATGAATAAGTAAAGATAGTAATGTCACAAGAGTTTGAAAGTGATTTTGATGACATTGGACGAACATGTAGTGGAAAGAAGTATAAAGTAGATTTTAGCTCTCCTGTATTTGAAGACAGTTCAGATAGTATTAGACAACAGAGTCCTAGTACCACAGACGAACCAGAGGGGGGTATCCCTTACCACCCCTACACCCCACAGAAACAGACAGGGACTCAGAATAACCCCGTAGGTACTCCATCTAGTAGCTCACCGCCAGTACCTACTCCCGCTGCATCACCTTCACCTACACCGCTGAGTGGTAGTAACCCAGTCAGTCAGAACCCACCACAGAGGAACAGAATGGGAGATGACATGAAGCTACCTATTTTTAAAGGAACAGGAGCAGAAGATCTGGAACAGCATTGGTTCCTGTGTGAATCCATGTGGACCATTAAAACAATCAACGATGATAACCTTAAACTTGTACAGTTGGTCACCACACTCAGAGACAGAGCCTTGACATGGTACATAAAGTATACTACATTACCCAAGACACTTGCCCAGGTTAAGAACACCATGATAAAAGAGTTTAAGAAACCTAAGTCTGAATCTCAGTGTATAACAGAGCTCAAGGATATTAAGCAGCTTCCATCAGAATTAGTATGGGACTTTGATCAGCAATTCAAAGCCCTGATAGACCAAGTAAGCTTTGACTTTGCACCAAAACATCATAAGGAATGGTTTATTGCAGCACTGCTCCCTCACATCAGACTACCACTAATGCAGCAGAAACTCACTACTCAAGATGAAGCGCTGGAGATGGCAATGAAACTGGAGGCTTCACCTCTAGCAGAGACTACCACAGGCATGACAACCCTACAGAACCAGTTGGCCAACCTCACGTTACAGATACATGAACTTAAGAAAGGGAAAGAGGTTATGCAAGACATATGGTGCATAAAGTGTAGAGCACAGGGTCATACCAAAGACAACTGTCCAGTCTTCGCAGAATATTTAGCATCAGGGGCTCCTAACCCCTTACCAAGAACACAAGGGCCATGGTGTGAAATATGTAAAACACAAGGACATCCACCTCAGCAATGCCCTTTGCTTCAGAAGCATGTACAGACACCTAAGAACCTATACTGTGTCTTCTACAAATCCGTCGGGCATGATGAACAGAACTGCCGAGCTTATGATCTCATGTTAGATAAAAAACATGATGTGTACAGAGTCCAATCAGAAACACTGGGGCCAGCAGCAAGACCACAGCCGGATCAAGCTTACGGAGACCATGCAGGAGGATTCAGAGGACGAGGCCGAGGAGGAGGCTTTGGCCAAGTTCGTGGGCCAATCACTTGTTATAATTGCGGAGTTGTAGGACACTACGCTAGGGACTGTCAGAGCCCCACTACTACTTGTAATTACTGCAAATCTTATGACCATACCATAGAAGAGTGTCATATCCTAATAGCTAAGATCAAAGACGCTAAGCCAGCGGTACATCAGAACATCTAGCTTATTGTTGCTGAGCAGGCAGAGCCAGAACCGAGAGTCAATATTGTGACTCGTAGCGGTGCTTCCACTAATGGAACATCGCAGGAGACCGGAAAGAACACAAGTCAGGAGTGGGTACGCAGAGCTCCTGGTAAAGCAACAGCACTCAACCTACAGAAGAATAAAGAGACATTTCATGAAGCTAAGGCTTCTTTCGACGAACCTACACAACCAGGATCACAGGTACCACCATCTAGGGGCGTACCGCAGCAAGCACCTTGTAGCGATAGCCCAAAACAGATACCACAAGCCACCACATCGGGAAGATGCGACAAGGATGAATCGACAGAAATTATACAATCCTTCTTGCAAAGTTGTTTGAAGCTCTTGAGAAATGAAAAATCTATCGGAGAGCTACAGCGCATCATAGATCAGTGTCAGCAACCTTCTCTATCGGGCAGTGCACACCGCGCTGTTCATAATATTACAGGACACACAAGGACCGGAAGGGAGATGAAACTCACAGCACCAATTGGAGAGTTCGAAATGGACGAAGTCGTCTTGGATTTGGGATCAGAGGTGAATGTGCTAACTAAGCAGACATGGCAGCAGATGGGTAGCCCTCAGTTAGCCATATCACCTATCCACCTGAGATTAGCTAATCAGCAGCGAGTATCACCACTGGGTCGACTACCACAGGTGCCAGTTGACATTGATGGAGTTCGTACTTTTGCGGACTTCGAGGTTATAGAAATCATTGGCGACAGTCGACCATATCCAGCACTATTAAGTATTGATTGGGAAATTGGTAGCAAGGCTGTCATTGACCTAAAGAGAAGACAAATGACCTTTGAGGATGCGCAGATCCGGGTCATCGCACCGCTGGATCCTTACCAAGGTCCTAGATATATTGAACCCATAAGAGCAGAGGAGGAAGCACATAACATGGATAGCCTTTACCAGATGACTGCGAACCAGAATGACTACATCAACCCAACCGTAGACGGGAACATCAGTTGGCGATGCGACAGCTCATGTGCATCAGATTCTGATGTTGGCCTAGAGAACTGGCAGAATAGACTTTACGAAGTCTCAGCTCGCAGCTGTGCGTTTATGAGTAAATCACTGCGATGGATTGGGGCGGAGACCACTGAGATTCCATCATACAATGGACTGACAGATATCCAGGACTTCCTTGAGCAGTTTGAGCAACAGATGCCGTACGAACAGAGAATCACAGCTATGGACCTTGCAGCACGGGCCACACCTACAAGATGGTGGTATGCACATAAAGAAAATATCGCATCATGGGATGATATTAAAAGATTGATGGCGATCAGATTTTCGGTCGACAAAGAGTATGTTCAGCAGAAGTACACAGGAGAAACTGATCCTAGAGCACACATTCAGACATGCGAACAGAGCTGGTCGGACATTCCATAGGATGAATGGGTACACAGATTCATTCACACATTGGACACAGTTCCAAGGAACTGGTACACAGAGACTGAATTACGAAAAGGGACGACTACATGGTCACTTATGACAGACAGTTTCCTGCTCACCTTTGCGTTTGAATCAGAACATCCAAGTGTTGCTCAGGCCCTAGACATAATCAAGACCAAGATATTTGAGGATTGCACCATCTCAGTGCCAGCCCAACCTGAGTGGACTATCCAGCTAGAAGAGGCATTGGAATGCTATAATTTCACATCAGAACCAGAGGAGGGGGAGGAGGACCCTCATAACACTAACATTCCGGAGTCAGAAGGAACTCGTGATGTTGGAGGACCACAGCTAGAGACTCCAGCAATCACTGAGCCCATCAAGATTAAAAAGGTCAATATTGGCACAGATGCAGAACCTAAGTTTGCCTCTATTGGAGACTATTGGAACGATGAAACAGTTGGACAGATTGCAGATTTGTTACATGACTATCAGGACCTATTTCCCACCAAGTTCACGGAGATGAAGGGAATAGTCGGAGACCTGGGAGTTATGAGGATACCATTGAAAGAGGATGCTAGACCAGTTAAGCAGCGCCCATATCGATTAAACCCGCGTTACAAAGAAAAAGTCAAGGACGAGATCGATAAGATGCGAGCAGCAAGCATCATTGAACCCGTAGAAGAAAGCGAATGGGTTAGCCCCATGGTCGTCCAAGAGAAGAAAACAAAAGGGGACATCAGAATCTGTGTCGATCTGCGAAAACTCAATGATGCATCACTTCATGATCCATTTTCGACACCGTTCACTGATGAGGCATTAGACAACGTGGGAGGACAGGAGGTCGACTCCTTCACTGATGGCTTTTCAGGCTACCACCAGATCAGAATACATCCAGAAGATCGATCTAAGACCACCTTTGCAACAGAATGGGGCTCGTTCCAGTATACGGTAATGCCCTTTGGTCTTAAGAATGCACCAACTATATTTTCTAGAGTAGTAGTTGCTGTATTTAAAGAATACATTCATAAATTCTTAGAAGTATACTTTGATGATTGGACTGTATTTGGACTAATCGATAAGCATGTAGGAGACTTAAGACTGATGTTAGAGAAATGTAGGCAGTACCAGATTTCTCTAAACTTGAAAAAATGTATATTCTGTGCACCATTTGGTATCTTGTTGGGTCACATTGTTTGCAGACAAGGCTTGATGGTAGATCCCACGAATATCGCCATCATTGTAAATCTTCCAGCACCCAACTCAATCAAGCAACTCAGGACAGTACTCGGTCATACCGGGTACTACAGAAAGTTCATCAAGGGCTACGCAAAGATTACAGCACCAATGGAGAAATTGTTGAAGAAAGATGTAAAATTCCTATGGAATGAGGAATGTCAGCAGAGCCTAGACATACTTAAAGAAAAAATGGTTACAGCACCCATCCTAGTGTTTCCAGACTGGACTAAGCCATTTCATGTACACGTGGATGCATCTGGCATCGCACTAGGAGTCGTCTTGACACAGCCAGGAGAAGGGGATCTTAACCATCCCATCGCATATTCCAGCAGAAAGCTATCGACAGCAAAAAAGAACTACACCACAACAGAAAGAGAAGGCTTAGCTATGGTGTATGCGCTGCAGAAGTTCAGGCACTACCTATTGGGCGCCTCGTTTAAAATGTTTACTGACCATTCTGCATTGAAGTACCTAGTCAATAAACCAGTGTTAGGGGGGAGAATCTGCAGATGGTTACTCCTCTTCCAGGAGTATGATTTTGAAATCATTGTGAAACTAGGAAGACTGAATGCTGGACCAAATAATTTTTCGTGTATAGACTCAGGGGAAGAGCCCAGTAACCTAGATGACAACCTACCAGATGCACCGTTGTTCTCTATCCAGATCGCAGATGACTACTATACCGACATTATTCAATTCCTAACTACAGGAGTAGCACCTGATGGGTTTACTAAGCAGCAAAAGAAACAGTTGGTTGTTAAGGCAGCAGACTTCACCCTCATTGCAGGATTCCTATACAAGTTAGGCCCGGATGAAGTTCTACGCAGATGTGTAATGCCGCATGAAAAAGACGTTATTATCAGAGAGGCACATTCAGGAACCACAGGAGGTCATTTCGCTGGAAAGCCGACTGCACAGAAAATCCTGGAGGCAGGATTATGGTGGCCTACGTTGCATAAAGACACCAAGGACTTTTGCAGATGCTTCGATATCTACCAGAGGGTGAGAAAACCCTCTCGACGCGATGAAATGTCGCTGCGACCGCAGGTCACGTTGCGTGCATTTGACAAATGGGCTATAGACTTTGTGGGTCCTATCAACCCACCAGGGAAGCGCACTGGTGCAAGATACATTATCACTGGAACAGAGTACCTCACCAGATGGGCAGAGGCCAAAGCAGTAAGAAATTGTGATGCTGCTATAGCTGCACAGTTCCTGTTCGAAAATATCATCAGTAGATTTGGATTCCCAGTAATTTTGATGAGTGATCAAGGCACACATTTCTTGAACAGCACTATTGAGGCATTGACAGAAGAATTCCAGATTCAGCACTATAAGAGCACTCCCTACCATCCGCAGGCTAATGGTACGGTGGAGGCCTTCAATAAGATTCTAGAAAATGCTCTTACTAAGATCTGCAATAACCAAAGGAATGACTGGGATCTCAGAGTTAACGTTGTATTATGGGCATACAGAACCACATGCAAGAAACTTACGGGACACACACCTTTCAGCTTGGTATATGGACAGGAGGCTGTTATGCCTATGGAGTATATTCTTCCCAGCTTAAGAATCGCTCAGATTACCGAGATGACTGACACAGATACAGTCGAGGAAAGGTTGGCACAGTTGCTCACCTTAGAAGAAGATAGATTCATCGCCGGATTCCATCAGAAAGTGCAGAAAGCATGAGAAAAAGCTTGGCATGACAGACACATTAAGAATAAGACTTTCTAGATCGGAGACCTAGTACTCCTCTATGACAGCAGATTCATTAAGTTTCCAGGGAAGTTCAAGACACATTGACTGGGCCATATCAGATACAGCAAGTTACAGAGGGAGGTGACGTTCAGCTTAGCCAGTTGAATGGGGAGCTTCTTCCCACATGGATCAATGGCAGTAGGCTTAAGCTCTATAGCGATAGCCACCTCGCCTCTCAAACCTAGCTTAAACCAGTTTATTACGGTGCAGATGTCCAGTGTAGTTGAAAGGAGGCATCGCACCGGGAACGAGTCTACACTGAAGAAAAAAAAAATGTAACGTTGTTTGTTTGCGGAGTTGCATCGCAACAGTGCGATGTTTCCCCCTGCCATGTACCTAGTTGCAACCGACAGTGGGCTAGTCAAGTCACTGTCTGACAGGAATTTAATGAAGAAATGACTGGTATCCCCTACCGTAGATTTGGAAACAGTATAATAAATTTTTCCATATTTGGTAAATCTCTGACGAGACCGGCGCCTATACACACACGTCTCGAGGAAAATTCTATCAAGATTTTAGCATTAATTGAGGATCGGATGACGGGTCTGGTCCTATCTGGGCAATTAATATGACCGGCGTGCCCAGTCTAGACGACAGTTATGTCCGGGATTAGCGTATTTGACATAAAAGCAGAAAGTATTCATTTGGGACGGTTACGCTTGCAGAAAAACCGAGAGCTGGAGAATAAGTGTTAAGCATTCCCTGTGTCGAGCTAAGTTGTTACAGAGTGCTGTGATTTTCAGAAGTTGCAGCCATTGCACGTCCGCCATTTTACGCTGAGTGGGTCCTGTCCGAGGACGAGCCTCTAGAAAACATTTTGAGAAGATTTCAGCGTCATGGCCTTGCAAGAGCTATGACGTCGCCATCTACAACTAACCCACCGAGCTCCTCCCGAACCAGAGAACCACCCAAGACGAGAAGCCATTCCCAGCTCATGGAGGAATCCGGTTCCGAGCAAGAAGATGAAGTCCGTAGTGCAATGGACTACCTCATACCACGAGTCGAAGGCGCTCCAGACATCAGACTTTCCAAGAGCGGTAAGCTCCCTGTGCCCATACCGCCAATAGATTCTCGAGTCAAGGAAAATGGTGATTTAGTAGGATATGCTGCTGTTGTCAAATTTATTGATTACAACTTGGGGGACGGTAAGACGTACCCTCACTTCAAGCCGGATGCGTATCTTGTGCTTGAGACGAACCTGAGGACAGGTAGAGACGAATTCGTCCCCCTGCCGCATGTCCAGATTCTTGAGCATTCAGGTCTGCTCAATGTGTTGAGACTACCCCATTTTGGACGTAGCGCAGAGGTTAATGCTGTGGTGCGTGTCCTCATGTCGTGTGTACATGGAGGCTATCTCTGGATAGGTCACAAAATTGACCTCAATGTCGACTTGATACACCGTGTTACCGGTATGTCTAAGACTGGTAAAGATCCCGAGATACAAATAACAGGAAGGACCAAGGACTCCAAACTGCCAGCAGCCTTAGTGAAAAAGTATCAGCTACAACAAGGAGGCAGTGCTTACGATATCATGAGCTTACAGAATGAGACACTCAGATTTACCGCCAGTCTGCTTGCAGGCAGACTGCTTACCAAGGTCCGACCGAAGGAAGTCACAGGATCGGTGATCAATCTGGCCATACAAGTTACAGAAGGAGAGCAGTTCAATTGGTCGTTATTTTTATTAAATATGTTTCAGGAAGATTGTTTGGTAGCCCGAGATCAAGCCAACCACCCTTTCCACTTCTCATGGCTTCTTATACTGTGTGCATTCGTCGCATGGAAGGAACCCCCCAACAGCCAGTTTCCACAAATTGCAGGAGGAGCGCCCAGGGGAGTGCGCTATGCCAGTTTATGGGACACCAGCAGTCCAGCAAGGAAACAGGTTAACGCGATAGTATTTTATGAATACTATTTGATGTTGCAGAACCTTATCCAACAATCACCAAGGATCAGTACAAAGATTGTGGACGCATATGATAACCGGCTTAATTTTATGGCAGACAGCCATAGAATCTACCTAAGGCCTAAAAGGACTAAAAGGGACGACTAGGCTCACGGCTGGTTCAGAATGACAATGCAGGACATTGAGAATGTCATCAAGGGCTTTGATGACCAATGGCGACAAGAATACGAAGATACTACGCCATTGCAAATGGAGACCGACCAAACAGACCCTCCAGAAAAGGGCAAAGAAAAATTGGACACCCAGGCACAAGGTACAACAGAAGTGCCACCGCCACGCGACAAGAGAAAAGACCTACTAGAAGATTCAGCAGAGACACCTATGACAAAAGATGGAAGCCAAGGGACCATAGAGACACAGCACAGAAAGAAGCAGAAAACTTCAAAACCAGTCCCACATACTGCACTAACAGATGATGACTATGAACTAATCGCAACAAGGACGTGCGACATACTAAAGGACTCAATTGATGCGGTGAAGTCATCGCAGGAAAAGATGCAGAGCACAGTAGAAAAACAGCTTCTTGACTTAAAAACATTTACAAAGAATACTGCCATGCTACACACTACATCAGTAAAGGCGACCGTCGGAGAAACTTCGCAATAGCCACTATCCCACGAAGAGAGCATAGCAATGGATCGCCTCAACACTGTGTTGATTCCACCAGGGAGTATCTGATTCCCTACGACAATGAAGGACCCACCAGTTCAATTGGGGCAATCCATTGAGGTTAACCTTGCGGAATTCCACATTGACCAATTATACATGATCCAGCAGCAGCTAACCGCAGAGCTCAAAGGAAGAGAGCTCGCGACTTACAAGCAAAACATGCAGCTGAAGAAGCAGAATGCAGCACTCACTACCAACTATCAAAAAATGGTAGACGAGTTAAAAACATGCCAGGACAGGGATCAGGAACTCTCTCAGGCACTACAGAGTATTTCCTTGGAGCTACCCAAATGTAACATTGAGTTCGCATTACCTACCCCCCAAAAGCTCAGGAGAGTAGTAGACAGAGCAAAGGCTCTGGAAGAAACTGTGGTTAGAATGGATGAAAAGGTGGCCAGGTTGAAGTCAGAACATGAAGTACATATCGTCGAGCTTGAAGCTCGTATACGAGACACCTCGAAGGCAGACTAGAAAGAGCGATTCGAAGCCTTTCGACTCACTTCTGCACAGGTGAAATCTCACATTGAAGGAGCAGTGTCGATACTCAAGGAAGCAACAGACACATGGGCCGAGTTAGATGAGTTGTCGGAGAGAGCAGAAATCCAACGGAATATTCAGCGGGTAGAGGCTACTACAACGGCCATGAAAGAAGAAATTAAGAGCGTAGCCGCTCTCCAGAAGATGAGGAAGACAAAGGAGATGAACCAACTGCAGCAGGAAGCGCAGCGGCTAAGAACACAGGAGGCCCACATTAGTGACCTGCTTCAGCCCTATCAGGAGCAGATCACTGAGCTGGTCGACGCAGCTGAGCAGAAAATGAAGGAGTTCACCACTATAAGAGAAGAAATTGATCAGACAGATGACTCCAAAGTTGATCAAGCCCTGATTGACTCGGCAAGAGAACGTGCCGAGATAATGAAGAATGAAGTCAAAGGACTTCGGCAGAATTTGCAGAAGACTTCGCAGGAAGCGAAGGAGAAGCTACAGAAGGAAAAACTACAGCAGGAGAAGCCTGTTCCAGGTGGCTCGGGGACGAGCCACAAGTAAGTGTTAGGGGACTGTTGGAGTAGGGTCCCGCAGCTACAGAAGAAGCTGCTAGTTTTGGCGGAGAGGTAAGTTTTGGCGGAAAGAAGACAAGACGGAACTATGACACCGTAGCACGATTCCAGCTGCATAGCAGAGCCGGAAACCATGACTTTTTGAGATACGAAAGTCAAAGAAAGGAAACGGTACCTAAGCGGCCGAGAAGGGAGAGCTCACCCACTGCATTGAAGGCAGCGATGGAAGACAGGAGGGCTCAGCGACCCTCATAAAGAAGAAGGAGCAACGAGGCTCAAGCATTGAAGACGAAGGATAGAAAGTGAAGTGGTGCATAGTACCATGATCAGTGCCGGGAAGCATGGAAGACTGCAGAGAGCTGTGGTGTGACGGGAAGCGGCTACCTTAAGGACAGAGAGTACCGACTGTCACTAGTTAGGTTTTGGGTTACTGTTGGGACAGGCCCACAGTGTTGTAATGGCACAACCTTTGGGCTGCCTATATAAGAATATATTTTGTAATGTAAAGGGTTAGCTGGTCAGTTAGTTAGCCAGTTGGTTAGATAGAGAGACAGTTGTGATCGAAATAGGCAATAAGGATAAGTAGACTGTTGTAAAATCCGAGCTCTGGTTCTGGTTCTAGCGGTAGCAATCTTACTAAAACCAGTAGCCGGCTTGTAGAGCATGCATGTAACGATCCGCAGCGATCGACTGAGAGGGAAGAGTATGTTGTAAGAGAGACAGCATAAAGGTAGAGAAGAAAGAACTAGGAGAGAAGATCTTGAGCTGCACATGAGGCGCAGCAGAACTGTGTTTGCCTTCCCTTAAGCTATAATAGAGAAGCACAGTTTTGTGGACGTAACTCCCATCCTGGGGGCGAACCACGTTAAAATCCCATGTTCTGTGATTGATTTGCATATTGTGTTTATTTGCTGCATCTATCCGATTATGTTATGCACTTTGCTTACAGTTGATGTATGAATGAGTTGTTTAGTTACAGCACTACAGGAAGATATATACAAGTTGAAATCCTTAGCACGGCGTATAAAGATTACTTATGCTTGCCTTAGATAGTTAATTAATCATAGTAAGACAGTCTGGGTATCAGGTCTTGCGCGTCGACACGAACAACGCTAAGTGCACTAAGTCGCGGTTGGAGGGTATCGCAAGAAGGCGATACCACACCGGCAGAGGAGCTGTGGTGCACGACTCCGTGGGTTGAGGGCTTAGATTTGAACAGGAGTTTCGTGTCGCACGGTGCGTGGCGATGCGGTGAGATTGGGACTATTGTGAGGAGGAGGAAGTCGTGCGACAAGAGAAGAACCCGCACGACGCGCACAAGGGTAGAGACGCTGCGGCTAGAAGATCTGCGCGACAACGGGATTGCGCGGCGCAAGTAAGAGGTTGCGCGACGCACAGACACAGAGGGAGATCTTGCAGCTAGAAGAGCTGCGAGCCACCAGTAGGATTGCCACAGAACCTGGTCCAAGACGCTTGAGTCCTTGGCCAACCCATTAGATTCACTTCGGGTGAGACTTCAAACCGCCTTGCGGTCTGTCGCCGAAAGGGCCAATGAGTTAGGGGTGTTGTTGGTTGATTATAGTAAACCCGGGTCTTCCCATGCAATCAACAAGAATCACCACCAGACCTAAGTTATTCCCGTGCGCTGAAGTAATCGGTTGGATTCTGCCCCGGGAAGATGTCACAACAATGATCCTGGGGGATGTTAACAAACAGGGCTATGCTGCATACAGCCCCGGATGTGTTTCCCTGGCCTACCACTTGCCATAGGTCCAAGTGTTCTTATCTGATGACTTGTTAAACAACATTAGAATGGACTTGGTAGAAACCATGAAAAGAATAATGTTAACTGGAAAACATTTCAGGACCAGAGTAATAGGAGAATATGATACTGCAAGTTTAAGAGCTCCATACAGATTCATAGCCTTGATGCTCAACAGAATATTTGGAAGAGCTCATGGCAGGTTTTTCAAACTAGAATGGAATACCTATTATTTTTTATGTTGCAACCTAGGGGACAATTTTCAACTAGGCCAACCTTGTCTCAAACAGTCTCTCTGCTTGCTTGGCCTCAGCCTTAGGAGGAGAGTCCCAGAAAAGATCAGAATTCTATATGAGCTCCATACTGATAGACTATATATTATGCAACTAGCCTTTCCCTAGTCTCAGGTGCATCTGGGACAGGGAAAGAATGCCTGTCTATGCCGCTTACAAACCATTGTGGGCACATAAATATCATAGCCATTACAGAGAAATCTCTGAACACCTCCTTATGCCTCTATACACACTCATTTTCCTGAAGGAGTGTAATTGTATGTCGAAGGAGGCCATGCAAGTGATAGGAGAGTACGTAGATTAGTACTTGACTGAAAATGGCCTGTACTTCAAGATGTTTGGAGGATCAAGAGCCCCTTCCCTACTTCCCAAATACACAACTGTTTACATTATCCACAAGGAGGCAGTCAGACAAGTGTTCCTAGATGGAATACGCAGCTTTCTGTTCGAACATAAGAAGACTGCTTATCCTCCCTTTCCCTTCAAACTAGGAATTTACGGGTTCACTAGGGTGAAACAAGCTGATGAGTTCGTAGAAGAGCTACAGAGGTTCCACTTTGGCGAGATGCCCTACCACAGAAATGACTCCCACGGTAAAGTGGCGGAACATTGTAAAGAAAACAAGGTGCATTTTGAGTATACCCACCATTTCAATAGGGAGGAATCTGTCTTCTGAAATGCCCCAAACATGAGAGCACTGAAGAGAAGATTCAAGAAAAAGATCACCACCAAAGGTGGAAAGGGGGATGAACAGGCTAAGGCTGAGGAAGAAACAAAGAGAAGAAAAGAGGAAGCCCAGAGATTGGCACAGGAAGCTGCAGGGTGGCTGCACAGCGAATAGGAAGGGAAAAGAAAAGCTGCCCAAGAAGCAGCTGAGAAAGCCCAGGAAGCAGCTAAAGAAGCAGAAGAAACAGCTAGAAAAGCAGCTGAAGAAGCGAAGAGAAAGCTCGATGACGAGCTACAAAAGAAGGAAGCAGAAAGGCTGAGACTGACACAAACAGAGACCAAACAGTCAACCGTTGGTACAGCTGGAGGGCAGACTCAAGATAAGGAAAACCCAGAAGTCCAGGACCCACAAGTGCCTGCTACCAGCACACCTATGGTCTCCACACTCAAGCTAGTTCCTTTTGTTCAGAAAAAGGGAGAAGAAATCCCTGATTTCAACATTGTCTATTATGATAAGGAAACAAAGAGAATAATGAAGAGAATAGAAATGAAGGTTGAAGCAGGAGATATGCCTGGTAACATTATAACGGATACGGTTGTTATGTTGGGAACAGACCAAGATCCGAGATTCACCCTGAGAGCCGGGACTCTACTACTCCACGCCTCAGAAGACAACATGGGTAAGGTGATGACCAACTTGGAGCAGTCCAAGAAATCCTCCGCTCAGTTGAAAGACACCTTGAGGAAAGAGAGGGAGGAAGGAAATAGGCTGAAGCGAAAATATGAGGACATGCAGAAAGAAATGAAGGCTTCAAAGGATGATTTGAGGGCCCTCTACGAAGAAAGACAGGTTATAGAGACTACCCAAGAATGCTTGGAGAAAGTACAGAACGAGTATCAAGAGCTGAAGGCGGAGAAACATCGGCTACTGGAAAAGGTAGAAGAACTAGAGGAACAGCAAAAGATCATCTTACAGGCTAGTGAGATGCACTCCCAAGAACAGAGAGAGAAACATCAAGAGCAGATTTCTTCTCTGACCACTGCTCTGGAGGAAGCAAGAGAACAGCAGGTTAACCTCCAGCCATTCAAAGAGCATGTCATGGCCCGAAAAGCTAAGATGCTGCAGCTACAGACTGCTGTTGAAGATGAGAGATGTAGAGTGCTGCAAATCGATGGCCGATTGGAAGAGATCTTGGAAACTGCATCTTACTTTGTGGACAGATCTCAGGATGTCCTCGAGGTCCTGACTGCAAGAATGGCGAGGCTGGAAAACAACGAAGAAACTCCAGCAGAGATGCCATCAAAAGATAAACAAGCCCTCAAGCGGGACTATAACTTAATAGAATTTTCTATTAACACCGCAGAAGATTTCAAGAAAGCAGTCAAGAAGACGAAGGGAGCCTGCACGGAATTTTTCAGAAGAGTCCTTATCACATACAACCGGTGCCAGGTAGACGCTGAGCAGAGGCTGGATGATTTCCCAGAGCACGATTCATTTATGGAGATGTTGCAGAAAAGACATCGGGATGAAGAAGCAAGAATGCAACTCATTAAGGCCATTGATGACCAGATCCTGAGAAGTGAAGTAAGCCATTCAGCAGTTAGTGTGCAGCTTTTGAAAGACCAGCTTCAGTTAAGCGCTGCCAGAGTGGAGGCTATAAAGAACCAAGCTGAAAAATTTGAAATCAACATTCAGTTTTTGGAACCCTACGCATTTGAGGGCCTTGCCTCTGAGGCTACGAAATGGAAGAAGTTTCTAGATGCTCAAATGGGACCCTCCTCGTAAAGGAGTGGTCACTTTTTTTGCAATGTGTAACGATTTTGTAGATCTTTGAGGAAGAGTAAATTTTTGGGAGGCGAAGAGTTAGGAAGCCCAAAAGGCACTTTTGGGCAGCCCAACAGTTTCACCCTTTTTGTATAAATGTAATAGACTTAGAGGGAAAGAGGGGGCTTTTTCCCAGTTAGACTAGAAAGCAATATTGTAAGAAGAACTATTTCTCTTTGCAATAAAGAAATATGGTTTTCCTGTTGGAGGAAGATTGGTGGAATGTCCAAATGTTATGCTGTGGATGGCTGAAAGATGAACTATTTTGTTTTCCAGTTTTTGTCCATTAACCGTGAGATCGTTCTAACCCTTTGAACCTATGTTCTTGTTTAAATGATTTCTGGTTTATTTTGTGGAATGACCACCATGAGTAATGTATGCGGTTCATAAAACAATTGGCTATCTGGTTGTTGAAATATCTTTAATCGTTCATGCATTGTGGAAATAAATATTAGCTAACTGTAGTTTCTCTTTATATTGCATGTACAATACAGATTACTCACAAATAATTTACAGTTTGCCCCCTGGGGATAGATAGATAGATAGATAGATAGATAGATAGTTTTATTTCTGTACATGTGATTTAGATGCTTGTGAGCCTAAGACGAGAGGTAAGAACCTGTGCATCACATTGTGAACACTCCTTGCATCCTTATCACCCTGCATAGTTAATTAGGCATATGCACAGCATACTTAAATAAAAAACTACAAAAACATACACGGTGGATTAGGCCACAACCGGTAAACCTTTGTTTTTTTTACTTTGACCTACGGTAGCCGGACCGCAAACCAGACGGATTCCCTATACCAAACATTCAACGGGCTAGTTGGGAAGATTGACTAGGGAGAATCCCTTTCTATTGTTGCCTACGAATTTCGAGGCCTCAACAAGTGGATCCTACTTTATACCATCAGCTTATTGGGTCATTGATGTATCTGGTCAACACTTGGCCAGATTTGTGTTTTGCAGTGAACACTCTTAGCCAGTTCATGGTTGAGCCTAGGAGTGTGCATTGGGTCGCTGCAAAACATGTGTTGCGCTATCTTTCAGGGACAGCGGATTTTGGTTTGAACTACAGGAGGTCAGAGGGGATCAGATTGGTTGGCTATACAGATTCAGAGTGGGAAAGCAGTGTGGCATACCAGAAGAGCACTTCCAGATGTTGTTTCAGTTTGGGCTCAGCAGTAGTGTCGTGGTTCAGTCGGAAGCATAAGTCCATTGCATTGAGTACTACAAAGGCTGAGTACATGGCAGCCAGTTTGGCCAGCTGCGAGGCCTTGTGGCTTCGTAAGTTCTTGGTGAATCTATTTGGTCAGGAGCTTAGGCCTACGGTTATTTACTGTGACAATCAGAGTTGCATCCAACTCTCTGAGAATCTAGTTTTCCATGACAGGTCAAAGCACATTGAGATCAGGTATCATTTCATCCAAGACTATGTTCAGAGAGGGGCAGTGATGCTTTAGTACATTTCCACTGATGAGCAGGTAGCAGACATGCTGACGAAGTCTTTGGGGAGAGGCAAGTTTGTCTTCTTCAAAGACAAGTTCGGAGTGGTGCAGAACACCTTCCTTGGTAAGAGCCAGTGTTATTTTTGTACCTAGGGAAGTGTTCCCCTAGTGACTTTTGCCTTAATCACTTAAAGAGGGGACATAAAGTGACCCTTACATTAAATGACCTAAGAAAAAGCATTTAATTTGACTTTAGAGCATTAAAGTCACTTTTTGATAAATTTAAGTGGGTGAGTGAAATTAATATTTTAGAAATTAAATATGAGCATTTAATTTCAGCCCTTGATCTAATCTAATCTCCACCGTTATATTAGACTCACCCTAGGGTTTTCTCAAAAAGGCATGGGAAAGGCATTTTGCCTCACTTTTCCAGATTCAAGTGAGAAGAGAGAGCTCTAAGAGAGAAGAGAGAAAGTTTCCATTTTTCCTAAGCAAGAGGAAACATTTTGCAGCACACAAATTGAGGGAAAGGACAGCAGCAAAGAGGGTACGAAAATTGAGGTGAAGACAAAAGCATTTGTTGCTGATCCATACAGTCTGTACGATATGGTTTTCGAGGCAGTGGGCACGATTTTCAAGGCATATTTCTGGACACAATTTTTGAGAAAAAAATTTGGGCACATATTTCGAGGTCCATACAGTTTATCCGTACAGTGCGTACATTGGCACAGAAATCGAGGTAGAAAACAGAAAAAATCAAAGTTTGATTTTTGCTGCTGGGCACGCAAATCAGGACATAAATTTATCTTCTTGGTTGAGATAAGTTAATTTGATATTTTCTGTGCATATAAATGATAAACTTCTCCTGAAAAATAAAAAGACTCTCTCTCTGACTGGTTTTCCCCCAGTGGGTTTTTCCAGGGCCATTTGGCTGAAATTTCTAAGTTCTGTGTGTGTGAATGAAGTACTGAATATTTACTTTCTATATGTGAAAGATTTAAGTTTCAGCAATGTTTTAAGTTAGTAAAATTTATTTTTATTTCCGACAATTTAAATTTATGAGATTGAAATAGACTGACAAATTTTTTACTTGAAACCGGTGGCTGGAAACTTAAGAAAACTCTACAATCTCAACTCACCCTTTCCCATTTTCTTAATAATTCGTCTACGACATAGCCTCCTCCTCGGGTGTGTGACTCAAATACTCACCTGAAAGGTACCCTTCTCATAGACGAGCATCCTAATCCATGTACTGATAGATAGAAAATATCTTCTTCGGGGTCATTGGAAAAAAATTCTTTCATCCTCACTATATGAGGTTATAATTTCTACTACAAACTAAGTGATATATCCTTGCAAGATACTTTCAACCCAAAAATCAACAGCTCTAGAGATGGTGTTACTTACACTGGTTACCTCGTGAACCAACTGATCACTCCATTCAACGGCTTCTCTTCTCTATAATTTTGTCTGTCTAGTCACCAATCTTGACAACCACTCGTGCAGTATAACATGGAACTCTGCAAAAAATCTCTCATGGATATCAGAGTATATATACTCGTCTACCTAGTTTTATGTGCTCAACCATGATCCTGCACTCTCTTCTTGTGCGAATACTAGCATCTTAGACTCCAGACAGTCCTTTATCTCTTTCTTTGTCAGATTCCACAACATTTCCCTCGACTCAAATTATTCAGGGTCCCGGCAATGAAACCATTTGTTGGCGTCTTTCTCCTTGTCTCAACCCATGGATCAACAACAACACAATACCCACAAGACATCGGGCCAACAGATCAAGCTCAGTCAGCAACACCTACGAGGCAGGTGCAGTCCCACCTGAGATATCTAATGGGTAACTTCCAGAACCATGTTTTCGCAGTTGGCGAGGGATTATAGCCCATTGGTGCACGTCCAAGGCGCTCAACGAAGGAAACAAGACAATGGATTCTATTACTGCACGACTGGGAACATGACCCTATCCTTAACATTAAAAACTGGGGCAACTGGTGCGATGCAACTGATTCCTTGTACTGATAGACAGTGTGTGACTTATGCTTTAACTTAGGAAATTAACAATAAACTTATTCACACATTCCAGAAATGATTTAACAATCATTCATTCATTGATTAATAATATGACTCCATACATTCAACATTAACTCATCAACATACAATAAGCAAATACTTGACATTCACATAAACATTCAACATTAATCAATCATTCAACACAGGAAATAACGTGGAAACCCATCTGGGAAAAACCACCAAGGTGCTCTTCATCGGGCATAAGAAATGGATATAGCACCTTGTAGTCTGCGACCTGCAGACTAATCTTATGATATGTCTTTCTGCCTCGGTCTTCTTTCTCTCATGCTCTCTGATTTATTCTTCTATCTAATCCTATTGATCCGCACACAGCCTGGATCGACTCTTCTACCTACTATCTGCACACTCAGTTGCAGATTCCTTCTACTTCTAGCGGTCTGTGCACACATCTACAAGATCTACGGCTCAACAACCTTCTACTGCTACCAGACTCTTCTCTGATTCTTCTTTCCTTCTAACCCTAACTTCCTTAATAACTAGACAAAACAGCAAAACGAGGGACTCCCAACGGATGACCAAATCCAACCCTTATACAGAACGGGTTCTTCATATTTATATCTTCTACAGGACCACGTAGGGTCGACTACATACTTCTCATTAGTTACAAGTCGTGATCAGCCATCAAAAACGGTTACAAGTTGTCATGGACTGACACAATGCACTATCGGCTTGACTTACAAATATTCCTTCATACATGCGTTGTCCATTGGCTTATGCCGACTTTAGCGGCAACGATCTTCCTGACTTGTTGCTTTCTAGCCGTTACTCGCCTACATGCTTGCAAGCTCATCTTTCCTCCATTGCGCACATGTCATATCCTTCTATGTCGGTCCCTTTGCTTCCTTCATGACCTACTTTCCTTCTTGTCCCAGGTGCAACTTTCCTTCCTTGCTTGTGCAACAGCTTCTTCTTTATGCACCTTTCCTAGACCAACAGTGCTATAATAAGAGAATCCCCTGAAATAGCTGTAGAAACCTAGTTTTGGCAGTCCCCATATGTATCTCAAGTGAGACCTCATCTGCGTTGCAAGTGTTTCTGATGGGGTTATGATCTTTCAAGCCAATATCTTGGTATTTTTTTACGAACAAGGGTTCTCAACTTGAGTTCGCAGAGAAGTAAGCCAACAGGTACCTCAACACATGCTTTGTTGCAATCATGTGAGCACGAATTGACTCTACCATATATTGACTCAACTTTTTCACCACAAAGCAAATATATTTCCTGGTGTTCGTCAAGTACATCAACGAACCAATCATCTGCCTATAAACTATGGAATCAATTGTCTCTAGAGTAGTATCACACAACAACTTCAAGTTCGATGCCATTGGTGTGGCCATGGCCTTGCAATCCATCATCCTAAATCTCTTCAACATCTCTGCCGCATATTTTCCTTGACTCGAAAAACTCTCATCTATATTTTCCACACCTCAAGACCTAATAAATAGTGCATCATACCCTGGTCTTTCATCTTGAACTCTACGTCAAGCCTCTTCTTCGTTTTTGTTACAAGCTTCTCATCACCTGTTAAGAACAGATCATCTACATACAATAGTAGTATTATTTTTTTCCTGCCCTCAACCTTGAATTAAAGGTTGGAATCCACTTTACTCTTGGTAAATCCCAAGCACATCAAAAACCCATATATCATGTTGTACCATGTATTGCGTGCTTGTTTCAAACTATACAAGCCCTTATTCAATTTGCACACATGTGTATGTTTGTCATGTGACTCAAATCCTAGTGGTCGATCCATACACTTCCTCTTCTACCATGCCATTTAGGAAGAATGTCTTTACATCCATCTAGTGTACCTTCCACTTCATCACTGCATCTATTGCAAGAATATCCCTAATAGAGGTTTATCTAGATATAGGATAAAAATTCTTCTCATAACTATGCCCTCTTTCTGGGAGAAGCCATGAACCACGAATCTTTCCTTGTGTTACAAAGAGAAATTTCCTATGGCTTGGGGTGTACCACAACAGAGTGAATGACACCATAAATCAAAAATTCCCAATATGCAAGAGCAATAAATACATATAACACTAAGTGATATGAATCATACCTTATTCCAGAGAGTTGATGTAGATCCCGGTTGAGATTTCCAACATGCTTGCATTCACAATTCCCTCTCAACAACAACAAACAATATAAGCATACTATATATTCAAGTGTTAGGACTACTCTAGCATATATAATCAATCATTTATAAGAAAATAAATACATCCATGGATACAATATTCACATGTATGCACATGTATTGGACAAGAAATGGATATTTTTATTAATAAAAACATAAATACAATAGTGACAACCTCGGTTGTCTCTTCTTCGAACCCTAGAAATTGAGCCCTCCACCTGGGCCTCCACCACTTCAATCCTCCATCTCTCAATGGAAATCTTACAAAGAAAAGACAATCTTTGGAAGATAGGCAATGTGTGCTCCAAAGGGACAAAGGGATGCAGACTCAAGCATAACAAGTGAGGAAACAATGGACTATAGTTTTCTTGCTCTCAATTTTCTCCTCCTTCAATGTATCCAAGAGGCTCAATATATAGCACTCCAAATAGGCAATGGAGGGTCGAGTCCGAGCGTTCTCGAGGCATATGGAAGGCCAAGAGTCAATATATTCGAAACTCTATGAGGAAAACTCCAAAAACTTTTGGCTTTATGCACATTTCCCTATGTATGTGGGTTTTGGCTCAAAAGCTACGTATACATGTGAGTATAGCTTTAAAAGTCGTGTATAGGCATAAACAGGTGTTTTGGGGGGAACTTTCTTGGAACATCAAAGTATAATATGGGAAAATGGGGTCCAAGGAGTCTACAGAGGGACATGGAAGGCCATAAATATGTGATCAACTAGGTGTGGTAAAATTAGTTATAACATATGCCCCCTAATATGTGAGGTCAGAGGGGTAACATGATGGCCGAAATACATTATATCCATCCCAGAAGTGGAGTAATGAAGACCTAGGTGGAAGAACCAGCCACACATCAGTACAACACAATGATCAATATTTGCATATGACTGCAAATATACATATAGCAGTCCCGGATACATAAGAGTACAATGGCCATGAATAGGCATGATATAGAAATGTCATGTGTGGTCATCGACATGTACAATATACGATGAATCAATATCTCCATAATGGATCAAGATATCTAATATACACTGGAATCTGGTTACGAGAGCTGACGTCTCATGAATACTGGCATGACCAAGGAGATAGCATATGTGGAATGCCACCAATCTCGGAGGTCTTCTACGCAAATAGCTACGAGTACATGTCCTACCATGTGAATAAAGGTGTCGATGTCGAACATAGTAGTCTATCGTCTAATTACCGGTCATTGATGTATACCATTAACAAACGCGAAATATCCCACCGATAATGATAATGGGAATCAAGGTACATAGTGCAATCTAACATGTGAATAGGTGTGTTGAGGTTAAACACTTGAAAGAATCCATTGATCAGGGGACATTGATGTATTCCCAAAACTGTTAATGGCAAGAGAACCTACCACTAATGACTGTAAGTCTCAAGGCACTCAAATGGACTCTAGACTCCTATTCCATAGTAAATTATCTGAATTCGATGGAATGGAATCCACTGGAAGGAGGGAATTAAGTCATCCCCCATCAACCAACATGAGGTACTCAGTAACGTTGGATAATGTGGAAGAACTCAAACGAACAATATGTTAACGAACCAGTAACTCTACCAGGAATGGCCGACATGCAAAATCAAGATAACTGAGGAATGGTCAACTGAGGCTTCAACTTCCTTCGAACAAGAGCATAAGGAAAGTGGTGACTGAAGGTAGGAAGCATAGACTCGATATGCAAACTGGGACATCTCTGTGACACAGGAGGAATCAACAGAGGCTCCATAGGAACTACAAGCATAACCAGTCAGTGGAGAAAAACTCAGAGTAACGAGTACAGCTCCTAAAGTCATACTAACAACCCAACCAATGGATGTGATATACAATGCTCTGTTTGAAGGTGACATGAATCGACAACTGCCAAAGATAATATCATTTCCCATCCGGCTTTTTATGTTTTTTAAATTTTATTTTTGGACTTTTTCAGATGTTGAAAAGCTTGAAAAAGAAAAAATTTCTTTATAGTGTACAGTTAGGAGGAGACGAGTGTCGTCGGCAAGCAAACTAGTTCCAATCAATGGAACATACCTATGTTGAATGCAAGGAAGCATGTGCAAGATAAGGACACTCGAGGGAAGGTCTCCTCCCGGTAAATGGGGATCAAGCTGCAAAGGATATGTAAAAGGCTCTTCTTGGCTAGGATTGAGACAAGCTCGGGCTACATGGATTATAACTCTGAAGCGGGGAGCCGGCATAAAGCTCAATAGGGAAATAAAAACTCATGAAATGCATTTAAAACTTGATATACAAGGGAGTCCCTGTAGGGAATGGCCAGCATAAAGTTCAAAAGGATTATGAAGCTCTTACTCAAGGATATGGCGGGACTATAAGGGACTCCCCAAACCTAAAGGAAAAATCTCAGCATGGGCACCAAATGCAAAACGGGATCTAACTAGGGCTCCCATGTATAGAAAAGCTCTACCACTTACATAATGTCACTTCTAGTAGCAGTATGAAGGTTCTGTGACATCACAAAGTGGGTTCGTACCTAAGGTCAAGATGAAATGAACATAAGGCAAAACAAAAATGCAAGAGGATGTGAAATCCTAACCTATATGTCAGTTCAACATTATACCTGTGATGGGAACAAATGGTTCAAAGACTCAACGAGAGTGTACAAAAAATGGACTCTACATGACGATAATATTAGTCCAAAACAGCTCAAAACAATTAGTAAAGAGTCCAAACTATAGGATACAGGGAGGATTGATCATGACAATTGTATTCAAAGGAAACAATGCGGTGAACGATGGGACATAAGAAGAAATGTAAGGTGTAGACCTAACGTTCACGTATCCACTACCACCCTCATGAGAGTGAACACTAGTGTTAAGACCGGATGAAGGGAGTGGAAATCCTATGCAAATGGAGTAGAGGATGGAATATGACCACTCTCGAATCTATGAGCAAGGTAAGGGGTTGTAGTGCCCCCCAGTCCAACACCAGGGTGCGCACTAGGACCCGGAGCGAGTGGCGGGATACTAGTAGTGATATCAGGCATGCCGAACATAAAAGGATCGAACTAGTGATTGTGATCCCAAAATCCAACTAGCGCACAAAGAGAACACTCCTAAGATAATATAAAGCCAAAATGCAAGCAAGCCAATGGGGAGGATAAATGAGCTCCTAAATGCAGCAGATATGTCTCGCCTAGGAGAGGCCTGAAACTCCCATACACTACAAGTGGAGGTGAGTAACAAATTATAGTGGCCCTCAACTTCAACATGTAAAGGGACTGTGTTGTCCAACCCCTACCTGGCTAGGACACTCACAGAATAACCTCTACAAGTAACCCCTGTGATACCTAGGTAAGGAAACTAAGGTCACCCCAATATAACCAATGCTCAGGCGGACAATCGCAAGAAGGATCAACCGTGTGGGCAAGGTAGCAAAGCTCGAAGCTCGAAAGCACCAACTAGTACCTCAAAAGCCCCCAGATACGAATACGGTTCTGGAAATATTTCTGGCGCTCACAAAAAGTGGCCATGGGATATCCCAACCACAATCGTGTACGTTTCCTCATGTTTAAATCCCGTGTAAGAGGACCCTCCTGAGAACACTAATTATACCAATTATTTCACTCTCTCACCTGGACTCGACCATCCATTGCATTCTCGAGGCATATGGAAGGCCATGAGTCAAGATATTCGGAACTCTATGAGGAAAACTCCAAAAACTTTTGGCTTTATGCACATTTATCGATGTACGCGGGTTTTGGCTCAAAATATGTGTATACACGTGAGTATAGCTTTAAAAGTCGCTTATAGGCATAAACATGTGTTTTTTGGGGACTTTCTTGGAACATAAAAGTATAATATGGGAAAAGGGGGTCCAAATAGTCTGCAGAGGGACATGGAAGGCCATAAATATGTGATCAACTAGGTGTGGTAAAATCAGCTATAACATATTGTATTTCTCGATGTTGGAATATGATGCATGCTTGATCTTATAGATCCACTTTGATGACAGTACTGACTTCCCTTCAGGTCTCAGAACCACACCCCAGACATCATTCTTCACGATCGACTGGTACTATTTTATCATAGAATCCTTCCACTCTTTACGTTTTATTGCTTCTTTATAATTGGAAGGCTCTGCATCAATGATGTCACATAATTGGAGTGTGTACGAGTCCTCTTACTTCCTCTTGAAATCTCATCTTGAGCACCATACTTCTCTGCATCTTAGATGATCTCTCATTCCCAAGCTGGTATTCTCTTGTGTGTGTTCACCTCTCGGGGTGGATCTATCAATCTCTATGGCTCAATCATATCATGACCCTCATATTCTTCTAAAGTTCTCTCTTCCATCATCGTGTCTCTAATTCTGGGAACTTCAAATACTTCTTCATGTACATCATCGGAGTGAATCTACCTTGATCTGCTGAAGTTTGCATCCTCATCGAATGTAACATCTTTGTTAGTCTCTATCTTCTGAATCCTACTATATAGACTCTGTAAGCCTTCGATGTATCACAGTATCCAATGAATATGCCCTTCTTTTCTAAGGATCCAACTTTGTCCTCTTTTCTTTAGGAACATGTATGTAAACTAGATAGCCAAATATTATGAGATGGCTGACTTTTGGTTTCTCTCATGATAATACTTCTTCTGGAGTCTTGTTCTCTAGCACACGATGAGGTGTTATGTTATGGATATAAACTATTTTTCTAGCTACTTCATCCCATAAGTTCATCGAAAGATATTGATCATGGATTGTAGGGAGGGCTCAACCCCCTCTTAATCCTTGATTCTTTACATAAAGATTTGAATTTTCTGAAGTAACTTTGTCACTGTTATATGATCTCAATGTCTTTATTTTCTTTTCAATTTGATACTTTACAAGAGATTTGAATTCTTTGAATTTACTAAATACTTCATATTTTGTCTTCAAAAAGTAAATCCATGTTTTTACAAGAGTAATCATCTATAAAAGAAACATAATGTGCATACTCGCTTAGAGATTTGGATGGCATAGGTCCACTTACATCTAAGTGTATAATCTCCAATATGTCCCTCACTTTGTTGTCACTGCTTAGAAATGGTTTCTTCGTATTCTTCCCTTGTGCACACCCTTTGCAGACACCTTCATGCTTTGTCTAGTGCTCTGGTAGACCCATCACCACTTTGCTTGCAATTGGTAATGCCATGTAGTGTATGCATGCAAGTATCATGTGCCACAGTTCACTTTGTTCTTTGATCTGGGAGACCCTTGTGAAGTAAGATTGTATGCTTTTTGAATTTTGTATCTTCGCACCCTTGAATTGAGTCCTCAAGGCCATCTTCCTATTGATGTTCTTTCCTTCATATAAGTTGGTCAAGGCATCAAACATCTCCTTAGGAGTCTTCAAGGATACATGTGGTATCAAATGATCCTTGATAGAATCCACAATAATCCTCTTGGCATTAACCAATTTCTTCTTACGCTTAGCTTTTCCTTCATCTCCCTCTAGTTCTGTAACTTCTCCTTTGACATAGTTCTCCAAATCATGCTCTTCTAGTATAAGAAGTATTTTATACTTCCATGCCCGAAAATTCTCAGCTTCTTCAAGCTTATCCTCAAGCTTGGTATTGTTTGTCATCTTGATATAATGAGAACTTCAAATGGAAATAAAGAGAATAGCTCTTACCAATAAGAGTGCTTCCCATGGATGCTTGCTTCAATACTTTTCTACAAAGCTACTTCTAGATGACCTAAGGTTTGACAAAGAAACCCTAGTTTTTCAACTTTGGTGACTTGCAAATTTGATTGGATAGAAAGATGTGCCTCCTGAAGGAAACTTGAGTAGTGTACTCCTTTTCCGAAATCTATGGATAGAACTACAAAATATTTGATGTTGTAGTTTTCCTCGTTGTAGTGTTAGGTCAAAAATTGAAAATCCACAGAACTGTAAACTGTCTCCATAGAAATATGTTCCCTCAAAGGGCGAGTTAGATGGTCCTCCTTTTTCAGTTGATCTATGGAGGGAAGTGCTCGAAATAGGAAACCCTGGTTTCCAACTTTCGTCAATTACGACTGCACTAATACTTCTTTTAGGGTACCTCTGATACCATGTTAGAATATTCATGGTTATACTATATCTTTAAACATTTAGAGTTATTTCAACATAACCATAGCACTAGAATGTGACTGAAAGAAAGAAAAGTACAGCAAGACAAAAGAACACCCACCAACTTCTTTAGTATAGATTATGTCACCAAGTGCAATTCCAACCAAGATAAGATAAACTCCAAAGACAAAAGCAGCTACTTCTCTCCAGTGAGTCTCTTCGCTCTCTCTTGCACATCTGCTTGAGTTGAGGTGTGTCCAAATGAGAGAAGTGCCCTCTCTATTTATACTCATCAAGTGAGTGACCCTTTTACCTAACAGGGCCGACTTATTACTCTTATAGGGTCGACTTGTCTAGGGAGACACAAAATAACATTTATATAATATTTATTATGGGTACTATTGACCCAACTTACAATGGAAGGGTTACATTGATTCTTACAAATAGTGTAACCTGGCGAAGTACATCAATAACATCTCCCAAAGGAGGTACAACAATAATACAATAAAAGTATAACAAGAATATCTTTCAAAGTCACATTCTTCAACACTTATCAAAGAAGATATACATTTCAATTGAATTTGATCCTTAGGAAAGGAAAATGGGTAGCATACGTTCAAATTTAGAAAATGTGTGCATGTATCACTGTGATATACAAGTGAAATGTTTTGTTTTGACCATTTAACATTCTAGATATCATAAATGAATGTAGATTTCGCTATAGCTTCATGTGTATCATTGACAATGTTTTGGCCTATAACGTCAAAGATTATATCCACCATGAAACCAATTTACCTTTCCTAACAAAGAGAAAGCAAAATTTTCATGTTTTCCATCCCTAATTTTCATCAAAAATTGGAGAGCAAAGGTGATTTTGGAATCTCAACTACACCAAATAGAGTTGCACCAAATTGATACCTAGGTCCAAGCTGGATGGAAGACTTATGTGTCTAGTTTCGGAAAATTGTAACATACATACAAACTTGGCACCCAAAATGAAACACATTATCTTCATTGTAACCAGTAGCGGAATGGCTTGTTAATTTACCCATAAAAATCAGAAGTAGACACCATGCAAAGAAGTTTATAGCTATCCTATGCAAATGACAATAACAAAGTCATCGTTGCAACCAGAGAAGCTATGTGCATTATAAATCTCATGTAGAGGGGGGCCCAAGTGAAATTCATGTTTGTGTGAGATGGCATATTAAAATTAAATTTGCATGCATTCAATATGGATAAATTGAACAATATAAATCCACTCTGACATGCACTTCCAAGTCGTTAATATGTATTGAAACTCCAGATATACCTTTAAAACCAACGATTGCGTATCAATCTAAGTTTGCATGGATGTTTGATAGTGTCAAATCATGTATAGCACTACACTATCATAAATCCTAGGATCAAAACATTAAAGGTGGCTTAATAGATCTTGAGATTAAGATGGATCAAATTTTTATATATGCAAAAAAAATATTGCCACTCTTGGATTAATATTAGACCATGTATGGTGAATAGTTGTAGGATGTATACTACATCACAAGAGTGTAAAATACTACACCATTCATAGACAACTTAACACAAGGTAGTGGCAGTTAGTGGAATATCTAATTGTGAACATACAGACAAAAAGATCTTGAATAGGTATCCCATTCAATTGAACAAGACAAAGAGAGCAAGATAAAGTGAATATTGCAAACAAGCTACTAGTTGGGAAATAGGATAAATGAGACGAAAAATGTGGGGAGTTAGTGAGGACTACCATCTTCGAGGACACAATGACAACATGGCAACTAGCCTGACACTGTTTGTTCTCTCAATCTTTTGATGATCACAAATTTGTGGTACTTCCATTCCCTAATGACATGATAGTAACAAATCAACCATGTCTTTCCCCCTTTTGATTATTGTAGCATCATGGCATGACATGCAAGGAAACGTGGTTGATTTCAACCATGCTTGGTAAACCAAAAGGGGAAAATATAGGTTTATTGTCAAAAAGTAGTTGATTTCAAGCGTGCTTGGAAAACCAATAGGGTGAGATAAAGGTGTATTGTTGGAAAGTGATTGATTTCAAGCGTGCTTGGAAAACCAGAAGGGGGGAATATAAGTGTATTGTCTAGATTTGCACTATTTTTCTACAAGGTTATGCAAGATAGAGTACAAAATACGAGTACGAGTACCTAAGAATAGAGGTTTATGCTCAAATTTGGTTTAGTTGTGTTGTTTCTCATGGATAGCAATGTTACAAAAACTCAAATGGTTTTTCTCAATTTCCAAGTCATCAAGTTCTAACTTTTCTAAGTTAAGTTTGAATGTTTTATGGAGTAAATTTGACAACTGTAATTATGATTAGTTAATGACCCATTATTTTTTTCCTAACTCTTTGAAACCCAAAGGGATAGTGAACCTAGGAGTTTAAACAACCCTTGGAACTTTTTTTATGGCATAGTAATTGGGCATTGGACTAACCCAAAAATAACTTTCGATGATGAATTTATGAGCTTTGTGGTACAAAGAAGGTTGAGGATGAGCCCAAGTTCATTCTAACTAACCATATCCTTAATAATATAAGACATATTTACACAATTTCACAACTTATATACCTTCCAAAGTCTCACCTATGAAAACTATAATGATTGTGGTACTATCATTTCCACCATGTTCAAACATAGATATGTACTTTCATTTCTACCATATTCAAACATAGAAATGACATTCTAAAGACTATTTACTCTAATACTCTAATTTGGAAAATAGGATAAATGACAGAAATATGGGGATTAAGGGACGACTACCACCTTCGAAGTCACAACAACATCATGGCAACTAACTTGACTCTATTTGTTCCCTCGGTCTTTTGATGATGATGGGTTTGTGGTGCATCATTCCCTAATGACATGATGGCAACAAATCAACCTAGTTATCTCCCCCTTTTGATTATTGCGGCATCATGGATTGACATGCAAGGAAAAGTAGTTAATTGCAAGAATGCTTGGAAACCCACAGATATCATGGAAGGGAGTAGCTATGAAGGATTGAGGAAAATATAGATGCATTGTCTGTATTTATTCACTATTTTTCTAAAAGGTTATGCAAGATAAAGACTGGAACATGAGTATAAATACTCAACCATAGAGGCTTATTCTCAAACTTGGTTTAACTATGTTGTTTTTCATCAACAGCAAGTTACATAACTCGAAGTTTTCAAGAGTGTTTCTGGTTTTTTCTCAATTTCCAAGTCATGAAGTTTTCCAAAAATTCCATGTTTAGATTGAATGTTCACCAAGGGTTTTCAGCAATTTTTATTTTGATTTCCTAAGTTAATGACCCTACTAGGTTTTTCCTATCTCACATTTTGCAACTCAAACGGGTAGTGAAACTAGGAGTTTAAACAAACCATGTACTTTCTTTATGTCATAGTAAGTGGCCATTGGACTAAACCAAAAACACCTTGAGATGATGACTTTGTAAACTTTGTGATACAAACAAGGTTGAAGAGGAGCCCAATTTAATTTTCACTTGCCCTAGCCATAATAATAGAAGACGTTATGCAATTCCATAACTTACATACCCTTCAATGCATCACTTATGAAAACTATAATGATCTTGCTATTTCAATTCTACCATGTTCAAAGATAAATATGTACTTTCATTTCCATCATATTCAAACATATAAATGACATTCTAAAAAATAATTACTATTATACTCTTATAATGTTATGGGAATGTTTCTCGGATGCGGGTGAGCAACAAGAAGAGGACGAGAGGCAGGATAAAGGGCAGGCACAGGCAAGGACAACTGCCAGCCCTTCCCACACTCATCAGCATGCATAAATACACGAGCGAAGGCGCTTGGAGTGACAAGGAAGGACAGGGGAGGTACGCTGAGACGATCTTGCATTGTGCCAAGGATATGGCTGGCAATTCAGGCACTAACGGTTATGTACAGGTGAGGTACTTGCAAGCCCATAGCGACTCCCCAACCATGTCGTTAAGTACTTGGCTCAATCATCAGGGGATTCTGCAATGGTGGATGAGTAGCTATATGGGGAAAGCGTAGAGGGAGAGAATGACACTCAAAATTCTCAAGGTTGTCTGGGACAAACATCACTGCGTGGGTCTTGTTACCACCTAAGTTGTACTTAGTGGTTTTTTATCAAGTGAACCTGGTGAACTGGACAAAGATTTTTTGTTCGGACTCCAGAAGACCTTCGGAAGTGCTTCTGGGAAGTGCTTGTTGTACTATATCACATGTTCATACCCCAAGGGGGAATTGTAATAAATGTTCTAGCATGATAGTGTCTGTAAAAGACTCAATATCTTAGAATTTATTTGTCAATCCGATCAGCCCAGGGTGATTTTTCCCTTGGTTATTATTGGTTGTTGAATAAACAACTGATAATTTCTGAGTTTTTCACTCCATACCTCCAAAGTTGGGGTGGTTGGCTTGGCATTTAAGCCTATTAAGGTTATTAGAGTCTATGTGTCGATATATAAACATGCTAGGCATCATGGTCGAGTCATATGAACATGTCTAAGTCCCCTTAGGTTTTTTAACTTTTTTAAATTTTTAATTTTTTCAGTGTTTTTTATTAAAATTTAATTTTTCCAAAACTTAGGCTATTTTTTAATAGTTTAATTGGAAAAATTGGTTTTGTAATAAAAGTGGGCCCAATAATCAATTTCAGTCATGTAGGTGTTCATTTTCAAACTAAGAGTACCATGTAAACCCATGGTCCCACTTTTTTCAGGTTTTGAGTGATTTTCCATTACTCAGGTCAGAAAACCCCAAAAATCAATTATTGATTATTTTAATTAATAAATTGATGAATAATGGAGCAAATCCAAAATCCTAGATCAGTGGATTCTCAGCCGATTTGATTGAAATCAGTCAGATCTGAACCAGATTGACTGGATCTGACAAATCCTTGACTGAAGGAGGTGATCAGCATCCTTTATGGGGAATTACGCCCTCTCTCTCTCCTCCACACGTGTGGGCTCTCCTGGAAGCGCTGTGGATTGATGTGTCAGTGTGTGGGTTGATGTGTCAGCTCAATTAGCCCCCCAATTGACAAGTAGGCTCATTTCAGCTTCAGATCAGCATTAATTGACTCTCCCTCAGCTGCAGTGGTCTGTCTCCTTGGGATTTGCGCCCCCCTAGGCTGGATCTCCTGTTTTTTGTATAAATAAAGCTCAAGTTGCCTCTTCCAAGCTAGGTTCCTGAAATCCACGCAGAGTCTAATTTCTCCAGACTTTTTCCTTACTGGTACCAGATTTGACACCCACTCAGAGTGTCTAACTTTGAAGATGATTCGAGCATCCAATAGTTTCTTCACTTCACTCTGGATCAACGGCTCCAATTTTGGATTCATTTTCCTTAGTGGTTGCTGATATGGATTGATGCCTGCTCTAATGGGGATGACGTGTTTGATGATACTAGTATCATACGTTTTCAAGTCTTCGTACGTCCAGGAGAAAACGTCTTTGTATTGTTTGAATAGACTGATAAATTTGTCTCTTTCTGTTGACGAACAGCTTTTGCCGAGATTAACAAACGTAGGAGTCGTTTCAGTCCCCAAATTTATCAGTTCGAACTGTAGCGATGAGCTATGTGTCTGTACGTTGGGTGGTCTTCTGAATTTTTCATTTAAATCAAACATTTTTTCCAACGTTCTGACTCCTTTAGGAATGAAATTATCGTATTTCATCTCAGCCTGATGCTCTTCATCGTCTATGATCGCTCCTTTAAACACCTCATCGTTCGTTAAACATTCTATGATCTGCTGGTCATCATCGAACACTCGTAGGTTCGTAATCATATCAGGTACAAAGGGCCTGAAAAGCAGTTCAACAGAACATCGATTATTAGTGGGTACGAGTCTAGCGGCTGATGTGACCAATAGATTAGCAGTTGCGTTTTTCATTCTTGGAATTGAAATAATGTTAAATGCATTAAAATATTTCAGCAAATCCCATACCTCATTCTGGTAAGCTTTTAAGTGGGGAGAAATACAATGTATCTGATTCCGGGTTTGTTTCACAATTATTTCAGAATCCCCAAAAACTTTTAGATTACTTACCTTTAATTCAATTGCCTTATTTAGTCCCTGCACCAGTGCTTCATACTCAGTTGTATTATTAGTACACTCAAACTCTAATCTACATGACAGGAAATGTTTATTCTTCTGTGGGTCAATCAGGACACAGCCAGCGCCTGACCCTTCTAATGTCTTAGAGCCATTGAAAAATAAAGTCCAAAAATCATTAACTACTGGAAATGAATCTACTTCTACTACTAAGTCTACTATTTTACAGTCAATCTCATCAGCCTGTGAGAATCGAAGGAGATCAGGCTGGGTATCAGATGTGTTGCTGGCTTCTTCTGCTTGGTAATTACCTGGTTCCAACTCAATAAAATAGTTTCCCAATACAGAATCCACTGGTACGTTCTTCTCCTCCAGTTGAGTAATATTGTACTTCATGTGAGGCTCTCTTAAAATCTTGATCTGATTCGGACTTCCTTTGTATGGAAACCACAGGTGCAACCAATCTGAGGTGAAATATCCATTTAATTTGGCTGACCAATCTTTGCTTAGGACGAGACCGTAAGCATATGGTATATCAGCCACCACGATGTTAATAACTTGGCACACTTTGTCATTAGATGCCAGACGGACTAAGACATCTTCCAGCTCACCAATAACCTTCACATCCGTTCTGTCCAATTGAACCACCCTCCACGTGGACGGCTTAGGCTGCCCATTGATCTTTTTACAGACTGATATGGGCATAACATTTATTGACGCCCCTGAGTCTACCAAGCAGTTATGTACATTATGATTGAAAATCTCAAACGTGAGGAGGAAAGGTGGATGTTTGCTTTTAGACTTACCTTCAACGCTGGTTTCTCCAATTTCTTCCTCTTCCTGAGGTTGGTTACTCGCGAGCAGCTTCTCATCCGATGTTTCCAGCGCTTTCAACAGTCTTTCCTTTTGCTTAGGCACTTTACACATTTCGAATAGTGGAACAGTTGCTTTTATCTTCTTTAAATCTTCCACAATGTCATAATCCATGGGCTGCTCAATGGGATGGGGTCTTCCAGCAATTTCTTCACTGGGGTCGGCCTGCGCGTTACTCTGCCTAGTATCTTGGCTGGTGACAGTGAACTCTGGAATTTTATCAGCCAATGATTTGTCTTGAAATATCTTCTTCACATTTCTCTGCAGCCTCTTAATCTTGGGGAGTATTAGACTGTCTTCCCTAATCATCCCTTGGCTCCTCGTGGCTACGTTGGTTTCCATAACGCCTTTACACCCCTGAGTCTTTTCTTCTTCAGCATCAAATAGTGAGACAGAATTCCATAAAGCCAAGGTTTCCTCTTCCTGTTCCTGAGTAGACGTGGAAGCAGAATTTTCCTTTCTTTCCTCGTTTCCCTCTTCTGTCAATCTAGAATCTAACAGCTGATTCATGACCAACGTCATCGAATTTATCCACTGCGAACAATTCTTCTCAGAATGTGGTTGTTGGTGGAATGTGCAAAAATTATCCAAGCCCACCTCTGTCAAGTTCATAGATGCAGTATTTTGAGGAGGCGGTTGAGAATGGTGGTTATCTTCTCTTTTCTTATAATATGGCTTAAAAAACTTTTGTGCCTCCTTTTCTTTTTCCATATCTATGATTTTATTGGAGAGCTTCTGCATCATCTTGGCCATATTTTCCAGCTCTTGAGACTTTTCTTCTTTAGGCTTAGTAAACAATAAGGCTTTTCTTCCTATACCCTTTTCTCCAGAATGTTCTGGATAGTCTTCAATGCTCTCTCTTTCAGCTTCCACCACTTCTGCTTCCTCATAGGTTTCTGTCAGAGTAGGCTTGGCTCTACCTTTGGCAAACATGGCCAAATCAGGGCCTAAAGCTGAGGTATAGTATTCAATAAGAACTTTGTCTGAAGGCTTATCTGTTTCAGAGAAATTCTTGAGATATGCTGCAAACCTTTGAGTGAAACTGTGCACTTTTTCTTTTCTTTCTTTCTTCAACACGCACAGCCCTTTCATGAGAGCGGCAAGAGTCTTCTGAGTTGCATACTTACTTCTGAACATTCTTTCGAAGGTATCCCAATCAGGGATAGAGTTAGCTAGCAATCCAAAGTACCATGACGTTGTGGCTCCTTTAAGGGTATGCGGGAACAGTCTGCATACCACGTCTTCATGTTCCCCGGCCCTTAATCCCTCAATTGCTAAGTAAAAGCTTTGTAAGTGATCATCTACATGCATTTTCTCATTGGGATCAAACTTGGGAAACATCTTGTCAAAGGCTTGAGGTAGGTCATGTAAAGGAGGTGTAAGGTTTAATGGTGATCTGGCTCTCCATGCAGGAGGTGAATTAGGTGGGTTAGGTGGTTGATTAGCATTAACTCCTGCCATGAGTCTGGGTGGAGAGTGAGGAGGTGAACCAACTGGAGTGTGAACAGGAGAGCTGTGAGGGGTTTCTAGGCCTTCTTGGTTCAAAGGTAGTACAACCTCTTGTAAAGCAGATTCTACAAGCTCTTCCAAGTCTCCCACCAACACTGAGTCTTCGGTTACAAGACGATCTTTCTTTTTATACTCTCTTCTGGGCAATTCAGGGATGATTGGCAATCCTCCAATCTTCTTTACATATGCCCTGGTATGCCTTCTCAGATCATTAACAATTTCGTTACCGACAGAATATAGATGTTCTCTTTCTTCCGGAATTGGATTACGGAACCCACTGCTTTCAGAACCGTTACCGGTGGAATATTCTCGGGAAAACAGGTTTCCTCGGCCAGCCATACACTGGCAGCCCTCCTTCTAGCGCCAAAACTGTTGGGGCCTGGAAATTCGCAGGCGACAACAGTAAGGGATTCTCCCCAATCAACGTTCCCAACTAGCCCGTTGACTGTTTGGTATAGGGAATCCGTCCGGTTTACGATCTGGCTACCGTAAGTCAAAGTAACAAAAACAAAGGCTGTATCGGTTGCGGCCTAGCCCACCGAGTTTTTTGCTATTTTTTGACTTAATGTATGATATGCAAATGCCTAACTAACAATGCAGGGTGCCAAAGATGCAAGGAACAGTCACAATGTGATGCGCAGGTTCTTATCTCTCGTCTTAAGGTTCGCAAGCATCCAAAAACACATACAACATAACACAAATAAACTAACTACCTAAACTATCCCTAGGGAGCAGAGTTATCATTCATTAGTGAGTAATACATTTGTACGTACATCATGAAGAGTTATAGATAGCTGGTACTTCATTCAAGACACATGAACGATTACAGATATTTAAACAACCAGATAGCCGATTATTTTATGAACAACATTTATTACTCACTGTGGAAGATATCCCAAAAAATACTGAAGAACACTTAACAAGAACATAGGTTCAGGAAGTTAAATACTCTCACAGTAAATGAAACACGGCTGAAAACGAAATAGTTCCTCTTCAACATTATTTATTTAGTAGCATTGATACATTCCACATTTCACTCTCTCCAGCAAGCAAAAAGTGCACTTTCTTACTGTAAAACGAAATAGTTCCTCTTACAAGCAAAAGAGTTTACAAATTTTTCAGGGAAAAAGCACTTTCTAAGTCCTATCTTTACAATATTTAAACTACTGCAGCCAATCGCTTGGGCTGCCTCCCAGTTCATGACCTTTCAGTTCCCAACGCTTCAGATGCCTTTCTTCTTTTGCGGGTACTCACGAGCAGTTGAGTAATTGCTGGACCTTTTGGTTCTGCGTTTGGTTGTCTTCAACTTTGTCCTTTTCCTCGCGACCTTACCGGCATTTCGTCCTACCTGCAGTCAATGGCTGTGCATTATCCTTTGAAAAAGCGTGTTAAACATTAGCATTATTCATCTGAAACGGCTAATCATAAGAAAACAGCCTGGCTCCTTTGTCAATCTAGAAAGAATTTCGACTGAGCCTTGAGCGGGAAATATCTAAGTCGGCAGTCGGAAGGTTTTGGAATCGGACGCAGAAACACTTTCCTGTCCGCAACGGCGGAAGGGAAAAGAGCTAAAGTGGTGCGACAACGCGGGCTAGAGGGACTTAAATCAGAAGTCGGACGGCTTTGGACATCGGACACGGAACGACTTTCCCAGCCGCAACGGCGAAAGGGAAAAAGGTTAATGCACGCGAGCGGGGAAAACTTCACATCGGACGTCGGAAGTGTTTGGACATCGGAAGCTGAATCGCTTTAGGAGCCGCAACGACGGACGAGGAAGAGGTAGTAGCTTCCGATCCAACAAAGATAGAAGCACGACCAAAAATCGCTAAGAGTTTTAGATAGCTTTAAATTTAATCAAACAGAAACCTGGTAAACTTTTGTAACGACGATCCTCCAAAAACACACCTGGTTCAATCCACAAACTTAGGGAGTGCGACTCATTCCAACATGGCAATTTCAAACAGATCGGCAATCAAACTTCAAAGCCACTGAAAAGACAACGTGCTCAAAGGCTCAAGAGTTCAAAATCAACAAATAATGCTAAATCAAGGAAAGGGGGCCCAAAATTTTAATAAATTTTGGGAGATTTGTTGCAGCTGCAACATAACTTAATAGAGTCTACCCCCCTTGGCTTTGTTAGGAGTTGAGCTTAAACGGAGGAATCAAGAACAAGGTGACAGCCTTGACTCGAGACTTGCCCCCAAAAACACATCGAGTGGCTTGAAGATTTTTGCCACGTAACCCAAGTGTGTGAAAAGCAGCAACAGGTCTGAGGAAAAAGCTAGTAGGTAGAACGTCAGTTAGTAGACTTAAGTGTTGTCGTGCCAAGAATCGAAGGAAAATTCCCAAGCAAGGCCACTCCATCGGGTTCCTCTGCTTTGTGCCAAGCATGGTGACGCCTGGGGAGGGAGGAAATGATGTGGACTGAGAAGCTATGTTCAACTAGGAAACTCCAAAGCACATCCGTAAGTCCATAGCGTCGATGGAGAATGAGATTTTCGAGGAGTTTAGGCTCAGGCTCAGTCGCAACGTGACCATATCCAACTACTGGAGGTTAAAATTCATTATATCCCGCTCCATGAATGAAAGAGAGAGCTTCGCGGACCTGTCAGGATCACTGTCAATACTTTCAAAGAGGATGCAAAGAAAGCCCTGGTTCATATGAAAACCTGTTGCAGTTTGTGGAACCTCTGCTTCAACGAGGTACTAAGGGCAGCAATGGCGAGGAGGCCAGTAACGCCATTGATGATGAGGCAGAATCCACCAAGAAGGCATAGCCTCTCCTCATGCTCTCTTCGGGTCAGGCCCTTCTTAGGCCATATCTATGTCTACTTTCCTGTGTAGGCTTTTAGAAGAGAGAGACTGCCATTGTTCAGAGATTGGGCAGCTCTCACACTGTTTAGACACTTTGTTTGGTCGATTTTGTATGTTTTTTTTTTTAACTACAAGACCATGGTTTGACTCCATGTTTCAGGAGCCAAAAGTATGTATGTATTATGTTTTGTTATAAAAAATAATAGAAAAAAACCCTACTTACCAACAACAACAAAAATGTTATGGGAATGTTAAACATCATTGTAAGTGGTAAGAGTATTATGATGAACGTGGATTTCATTTTTTTATGATCCTATTAAGACTCCATTACTAAAGACCTAAGCCTATCTTAAATGCTAGAATAGTATATCTATACATTTTCGTATAAATTTCCTTTTATTCTAAACAAACGAAAAAAAAATGGTTCCACTTCCACATTTTGAATGAAAAACATGGATATCTTTAAAGCAAAATATTATTTTCAAACAACAAAAGTTGAATCTTAGAAACAAATTAAGAACCTACTGTTATTTTCAAACAACAAAAGTTGAATTCTTGAAACAAATTACGAACCTACTGTGATTTTAGATCTTTGCAATGCATTTTCCATTTGTACATTTTTTGTTGACCCCTAGAAACAAATTAAGAACCCACTGTTATGTGAGTGTAGATCTCTGCAATGCACTTTCCTTCTGTACATTGATATGGTCCTTTATTCTTTGCCAGAAAGAACAATTAGGTTCAAAACGAGAACTAGAATAATGTTTAAATGATAGGAAAGCAATAAACCATGCTGGGTAAGCAGAACATAAGATATTATCCACTAACGCTGAATGATAAAATAACTTGCTGACAGAAATTGCCAAAGGCCTTGTCTATATAGGGATCTAAAACACCTATCTTAAAACATTTAAATACCCAGTCGGTATATCTTTACTAAGAACTTTAGAATTCAAGTCCAAACAAGCAACTTGGCCGCCATCATCTGAAGAAAAACAATAGAATGATTCTAACTAATAATTGGATACCACCAGAAATCAATAATACAGTAAATTAATATGAATTTTAACAAAATAGTCATTACTATATTGCCACAGGTTTGAGCTGTACAATATTTGAGTGATCGAAAATTTTCCTTGTGTCCAGCCTTTGCAACAATTGGATATTATCAAAAATCAGTATTACAATATATTAATATGAATTTAAACAATTGCAATTACTATAATTGCAACAGGTTTGAACGGTAGAAGATTTGAATGATCGAAAATTTCCCTTTCTGTCCAGCCTTTGCATCAAAAAATTTAACCTCCAACATCCAGAGATCCAATACATGATTGCTAATGCATGGTCCAATCTCAGGTAAAAATTAACCTCACATGAAAGAATATTAGCAAGTACACCTCATCTCTTTTATAAATGAATATTGAACTTGAAATGATTGCTGGCATAACCCAGATGCAGTTTCAAATTTTCAACTGTATTGCAAATAATGACTAGAGAGGAAATCCTGAACTTATTTTCCCTTCAAGGAAACATTTAACTTTTCTCATTTTGATGCGAAATTGAAATGTTGAAGTCAAAATTTTAACCAGGTAGTTAAGAATGAACTTCCAAAATGACTGCACGTACTCCATAAAAATTGCCTTCAAAATGGTGCATGTGTGCAACAACTTACATGAAAATACTTATTTCATTGAACATAATAATTGCTGGATAAGGAAATGTAATTGACGTAGAAATATACCAGAAGCTTCTTACTCTGGCTCACGATTTTACATAGCCAGAGGTGAGGTACAATACTAATTAATCTTACAGACATGATAGCGCCTTGGAACCCTTTGGGTTTCAAAGGTGTCCTTTGCACTCCGCTATATAACGAATATCAGACACTAGCCTTCACCGAATAATTATCACTGGAGCAACAGAGTTCCCATTGCCCAGATTTGAGTAGTAGTTATCTTCCGTGAAGGGCAATTTTATGGCCTTCCAATAATCTTCTGAAAGAATTTGAACTAAAGAGCTAATCAATTTGGCTGCAAACAATAATACAGGACGAATCTACTACAAAGGTTAGACAAGTCATTGAACAGAGCAGATGTGTGAAGTGATGGATAGTTGTTTGACAGGAAGCATATCAATCTGGCAAGCCAGAACTATTTCCTCACAAATGGTTTCTGACAGACAAGTAGCCTCTGCTCATTGTCGTGTTCGAGTTCAACTATACGAGCATCCCACCGCAATTGGGCAGTGATTGCTCTGGCTTCTTCTATTTTTTGAACTTCATCACGAAGTACAACCCAACCCTGCATAGATGACCAAATCATTCTGTTTAGTTCAACAATTAGGCAATACACCTATTACTTTATGAGCAATCAGTGATCCTAACTTTCACAATTAGAGTTCATGAAAGTGACAGAAAAAAGTGGGTATCCGCCTGCATATCATTACATTTACACCTGAATTTCAGAGAACAAAACTACTTATCTCAATGAACTCAGTGAACCAGCTTCAACAAACCCTTCCACTAAGGCAATAAATTAAAACAATAAAATGACTACGCATACCAATCACAGAAATACGAACAGAATTTGGGAAAATGTACCTCTGGCCTAAGTATCCGATCCATTTCTAAAAACAGATCGAGCATTCCACATTTATATTGATGATTGAATTCTTGTGATAGCAGACCTGCTGCATGAATCATATCATATGTCCTGGGATATGTTGGAAATGCCTCGCACCTGCAAACAAAAATACCGGAGGTTAAAAGGACTTGAAAATACAGCAAGACCCTGCATTTTTTATAAGCAGCTATTTCATTTTCATAAAATTTATATTTCATTCCTTGTGCAAGACATTTCTGAATTATATGCCTAATCTGACTTCAGAAGTTAATTTCCCTTTAATAAACATGCCTGATTAAGTTCTAAAATGAAAATTTTCTTTCAAACAAGAGCCCTCATCAAGCAATCTGATTTTAATACATAATCAACAATCCCAAAAATGCATAGAAAAAGAAAACTATTGTGCGAGATTCAAAAGTTTAATAAGACTCATTAGATATTGGTGGAAAATTAATTAATGTAAAATGCTCATATTTGCTAATTAAGACCCACTAGGTAGTTGGTACTCATTGATGATGGGACCACAAGTAGTTTGGGTTTTGAATATTGAAAGCCTATTTGAAGAGCTCGGAGGCTATGGATTGTTTTGTCGAGTATTGTTGTATTGGGAGTTTTGCTCACATGAAAGGTCACCCCACCTTTAGAGGCAACTGAACATTGTTTCCTATTGGATTATCATAATAGAAGGGTTTATTATACAGATTTTCATTTCAATTGTCTTTATATCTCTAATGCTGCATTATAATTTATATTATTCTGCATTATAATTTCTGGTTTTCTACATTGTGATCCTTGCATACCTGGTTGTGCTCTAAGTTTAAGAGTAAAGGAACACCACAAGTGGTATCAGAGCTCTTGCCTGAGTTTGCACTCCTCCAGTTTTTTTGTCAATTTTAAGGCTAGAGACCTGTTCTGATGTCTTTAAATAACACAGATATCTTTAGTTCTGCAAGTAAAGTTGCAGTCAGGAAAGAATACAAGCAGAAAATACAAGTCTCGTCACCTGGTTGGACACCCTTGTAAGTTGTAACCTATGTTCGTACCCCTTCAAGTAGTACCACATCAGACAGCACATGTATACAGAGTTGTCTTTCATGTACCCTTGGAATATTGAAAACTCTTTAGGAGCACCTGAAACAAGCCTTACATAAACAAGTGGTCGTCTGGTTGGTATAGTACACCAAGAACAGCACATGGGAAGATCACTCTCACATAGAAAGGTATCGGGTACAGTCTTTCCTATTTAGTTGGTGTTGTCGAAATTTCAGCTGAGTACTATTGTTGGAAACCTTTCGGTATATCAGAGAGCTATAGCACTTGACATTCCTTTGTTTGTAGAACCCTGCAAACCCTAGCCTTTGCAAACAGCCAGCAAAATTCCTACATCTTTGCATACAAAAGGAATTTGATAATTCTACCAGCATAGTAAAATTTAGCAAGCAGTAATACTCACACCATGTAATTAAAAAAGGTCTAGCACTCTATGACACCATTGTGGGAGACCTGTCTCAAAAGCATCCTTGCATCACGCTAATTGTATCAGTATACATGTACAACCACCCATTTTGTGTGGACTCAAAAATACAGTTTTGGGGGTGCATCTCAAAAGACTCCTCTTGACCCACTAGTCGTCTTGAGATAAGTTGGTGTTAACGCTTTCCAGATTATAAGTGGTCCCATGGTCCACACTTGCAATAGGCCAACCATGGGGAATCAAAAGATGAACCCACTACACCTAATGAGATTGAAACCACAATTGCTAACTTGCAAGTTTTTGTTAGAGGTATTAGTGACAAGATGGATAGCCAAGGCCAGTTGTTGGCATTGTTATGTCAATACATGAGTATAGATCCCACCAAAGAGGATCCAACCAAAGAAGAATTTATAAACAGTGTAGCAAATATCTCCGATTTCTCCCGAGTTTTTCTTGTTGCCGATTTGTCTGATATTTTCATAAATCTTCAAGTCTAAGTTTACTTTTGCTGATACTTTCCGATAATTTCCGATATTTTCCCCAATATCTCTGCTAAGTTTCTTTCCAGGACCTCGGCGATATATTCCCCGACACAATATTTGCAACATTGTTTATAAATGAAGTGCAGGACACATACACTCTCTTTCCAAATACCCAATATCCACCCTTTCAAGATAACATTTCACTGCTTTCCAAAGGTAGTCATGCACAAGTTTGATGGCTCAGATCCCTCAAGTTGGGTTACCCAAATGGAACACTAGTTTGCTCTCCATGGCATTACTAATGCTCTACAAAAATTAAAAGTCAGGATTTTATATTTAGACATGAAACATTGGCAATATGATAATGGTATTAGAAATCTTATCATGGCTGCATTCCTTGGACCCAATTTGTGAAGATTGTTCATGATTGCTTTGAATGTAACACTCACTACCTAAAAAGATTGATAAATTTATGCCGGAGTGGCACAATTAGGGACTGTATTACCGCCTTTGAGCAATTAGCAGTCTGTACAAACTACAAAGGGCGTCTCTGATTGTTTTTTTAAATAATGTCTCATCAGTAACCTTAAGGAGGCAATTAGAGTACATGTCATAATGCAACACCCAAAAACATGGTTAGCAGCTTGTGACAAAGGTAGAGAAGTCAAGATGGTGATCAATGCCCAAACCTACATGTGAAAAAGAGATGAAGGCCATCCTTCATGCTTTTGAGACATGGCACCCATACCCTATAGGGAGGTGTTTCCAAATCAAGACTGACCATCATAGCTTAAAATGTTTCCTTGAAAAAAGGTTGTCATCACCAGAGCAACATAACTGGGTCACTAAGATGTTGGGGCATGATTATGAGATTATATATAAGAAGGTTTGAGAAAATGTGGTGGCTAATGCATTGTCTGGGAAATTTAAGGAAGATGAATCTCTATTTCCATCATCCTTATCAGTTCCAGGTTGGCTTAATGAAGCTCGTCAAGAATGGTCGGCAAATGACAGCATAGTTCAACTCATCCAAAGGCTTCAGAAAGACCTGAACCCTCCTAAAGGCTATACATGACACCAAGATACATTAAGGTATTAAAAACTTATTTTTCTGGCAAAGAATTTTGTCCTGATACAATGAATCTTAGTGGAGTTGCATTCATCACCCACCGCAGGTCACTCGGGCTTTCATAAAACCTATGAAAAGATTACGTGCTCATTATTTAGAGACGACATGAAGACAAACTTCCAAATTTTTGTAACCACGACACTTGCCAAAGGCACAAGGGTGAGACGATGAAGTCACCAAGGGCATTCCATTCACTTCCCATCCCAATCAATTGATGGACTAATATCTCTATGAACTTTACTGTGGGGCTTCCCACAGTGGGTAATAATTCAGTGATCATGGTGGTAATCAATTGTCTTTCTGAATATTCTCAATTTTGTGCCTTGTAACACCCTTTTACACCATCATCAATTGCCCAAGTCTTCATCAATTAGATTTCTTAGTTACATGGCATGACAACTTCCATTGTATTCGATAGGGACCCTACATTCACTAGCAACTTTTGAAAGGAGCTATTTAACGTAACCATCTAAACCTAAGTATAATGTATCACCCCCTAATTGATAGTCAAACAGAAGTGGTCAAAAAGTGCTTGGAAATCTATCTGTGATGCTTACTTTGGAAAAGCCACACCAATAGGCACAATGGCTTCCTCTTACAGAATGGTGGTATAATGCCATTTATCATGGAGCTAACAAAATGACACTCTTTGAAGTAGTCTATGGCCAAAAAATCCTTGCCAACGGTTTTCTATTTACCAAGCACCTTCAAGGTTCATGCAGTGGACAGCACACCTTGCACACTTAAGGACAAATTGGTTATCGCTAAAAATATAATGAAACAAGAAGTTGATCAGCATCACTCAAACCATTCGTTTGCAAAATGGGATCATGTGTTTCTTTGCCTTCAACCTTATAAACAAACATCACTCAAAAATAAAATGCGCCGGAAACTAGAACCAAAGCTCTATGGACCCTATAAGATCATACAATGCATTAGACAGGTGGACTAAAAACTTGTTCTGTCAAATTCCTCTAAAGATTTATCTGGTCTTTCATGTGTCTTGCCTCAAGAGGGTCGTGGGATCAAATTGTAAAGCATTGACCAAGTTGCCGAAACTTGATGAAGAGGGCTCCATTTGGCTATAGCCAAAAGCAATACTGGATACCAAAGAGTGCAAGTGCATGGTCCAAGAAGTCTTGATCCAGTGGAAAGATCTACAACGAAAAGATGCTACATGGAAACCAACAGTGATTCTACAAAAATTCACTCACCTTCAACCTTGAGGACAACATTGGTCTTGAAGGGTGAGGGCATGTTAGGGTCCTACCCTAACCTCCCTACTTTAGGCTACATAGGAGTTAGTCAATTGATTTATTTGGTCATCTCCTTTGAGTAGGGTCTATTAAATAAGAGTGGATAAATAATAATGTAAAGAGGGTCTCTTTGTTAATTAAATCACATTAGGTAGCTTGTACTCATTAATGATGGGACCACAAGTAGTTTGGGTTTTGGCTATTGAAAGCCTATTTAAAAAGCTATGAGACAATGGATTATTTTGTCCAGTAGTGTTGCATTTGGAACTTTGCTCAAGTGAAAGGTCACCCCACCTTACGAGGTTATGTGAGCATTAGCTCCTATTGGATTATCATAATACAAGGGTTTATCCTGCAGCTTTTCATTTCAATCATCTCTGTATCTAGTATTATACTATTATGCATTATAATTTCTGGTTTCTGCATTATAATCTTTGTATACCTGGTAGTATTCTAAGTTTAAGGTTGAAGGTACACCACATATAAGGTCTTTTTAATCTGGGAATCCATGAACCTGGAAAAAGTGATTGATAAGAGAATCATTATCAAAATTGACTTGCAATTAGATTGCGACACTAATACAATTGAATGAGCATTCATGAAAGGTCTGTTGCAAGCTTCAGGGCTTCATGAATACTTCATCAGCATTGTACAAACACAATGCTTAAATGCTTTAAGCCACATTAACCTTGGTAGTTCTAAAACAGAGGCATTTGGGATTTTCAGATCTACAAGGCAGAGTCACATTTGGGATTTTCAGATCTGCAAGGCAGAGTCGCATTTGGGCTACATTATTCTGTATGTGATTGGAGTAAATACTCCAAGATACCTTGTCCTCCATAATACATACTAGGTTGCCCACAATAAAATCAAAGCTATATCCCTACAGATTTCTGCCAGGTGAAGATGCCAAGCAACTTGTTACTGGAAAGTTGGCAGATGAGTCCTTTCTTATGAAGACAGGAGACAAAGTTGTTCTTCAGCGTGCCTTAGATTGCATTGATATGTTTTCTTTACTCATTATACAAGGGAGTCAGCCTTCAGGGGTCTGGGGATTAACATATTCTACTTAGGAACAAGCACATGTTGTATATCATGCAGGGTTCTGCCAAGTAATGACGGCCAGCAGCTTGTTTAGTGGAAACTCCTTTCTTACCAACACAGAAGAGAAAAATGCCATTCAGCATAACTTGGATTGCATTCACACATTTTCCTTACTAACGCATTATGCAATGGTCTCAGAGGACTGGGGATTAACATATTCTACCAAAGGAACAAGCACGTGTTATAACTTGTATGAACATGATGCTGAGAATAATAAAGGTTTTTCCTTGTATTTTTTAAAACTTGTTCTGAGGACACGTTGCAACAATGCAAGGGTCTCTTGAAGGGTTTTCCTAAAACTTGTTCTGAACAATACTAGGCTTTTCCTTGTACTTCATTTCTATAGCTTCTCTTCAATCATCTTCCACTCTTTAGCTAAAAAAATTATTGACTCTCTTTAGACCTCTCCCACTCTTCTCAGAAAACTCTTCCTTCAGAAAAAGTGCCCACAGCATAGATCTTCTAAAATGATCCTGAAACATTTCTGTAACCTGGAACATCCTTTTTAAAAACTATAACTATTAGTTTTAACTTTACGAGAATATAATTTCTACTTAGTAAAGAAATCTTAAAAAAGATAATGCAGTAATCAATTGAGTTCCATGTTTTTCTCAGATGATGGGAGGTTGGCTTAGTCAGAAGACTAGTTCCAGGACAACTTACATACCAAACATCACCTTCATAGTTGCTAAATTTCTCATGGATGAGCATGGTGATAAAGTAGTTGTCTAAATGAATGTTTGTAATTTGTAAATTATCTAGATCCTAGATTATCAATTTAATACTTACATATCTCAATAATGTTACATCCATCAGCGTATTGTACTGGTTCATGGTAAACAAAAGCTAATGACTAAAGGCAAGAGATGATAAAAACATTGGAGCAAAGGGAAGATAATATACCAGTCATGCAAGACACCCACAAACCCTCGATCAAGTATCAGAGGAAGTGTATTTGAACTGCTCATTGGAATAACATTCATCACCCAAACTGTTTTTCCTGCCTCCAATAAAGCAGCATTCAAGCCTCCATACCGAGCATTCATGTCCATCACATTCCTCACCATATTAAATGGCGGTAAAGGATCTTCCTCCCCTGGTCTCTTTGGATGGTCAGAAAAGATCAAAGGTGTAAGAAGGGACCAATAATTTTTCAGTGCTGATCTCCATGCCTGGTTATCTTCAAGGAATTCTTCAGTGCGAACTCCTGATAATTAAAGTAAAACAGTATAAAAATGTCGCTATGTTAGAAAAAGAACTGGACTCCTAATCTGAAATCAATATTTTCATCCTATCATCCTGTTGAACAGGAAATTCAATTCATATTGAGGGTGTCTGAGCAGTACTTGCCATGGATTGAGAGTAAATTTGATCTTGGCATCATACGAGCAGGCCATCTTGTTTGATTTAAAATGGGGATCCATCTGCGACTAAGAGTTCCTCCAATGCATGAGAGGAGTGGCTGATAGTAAGGGGTCTCTACGTCTTGTCCCTTATTGCAAACAGGGGGTAGTCCTCCAAGATCACTTTAATGCAAAAAGACAGACAAACGGGTGATCTGTTGTTAGTAAGCAATTTAAGAAAAGCTCCACTCCAGAGGTACAGAGCTTATAGAGAAGTTCTGAGGTCAAATAATTTGATGTCCAACATGAAGGGAGAAAAGGTAAGTCGAATAAGATGAAAGACTAATCCTCAATAACATACTCATTGCAGTAGATCAGTTTTCCTTACCGAGATGCATAACAGTTTTTACTACTTGTCTTTTGCCAAACAACGGTTTCCTCTTGCTGTGATAATAGATCCCAGCAAAGCTTCCGGGTGAACTCCTGAATAAATTTCCATTTGCTCCGATTTTCAGCATTCAGCGTAGCTCCATGTAAGTTTGTAAGTGGTGAAGTCCAAACAAAGTAACCACCAGGTTTAAGAACCCGATCAACTTCAATCAGAAAAGCACCATCTGCTTGAGCAAAGAATGCCATGGGTCTACAGGTCAGAATATTTTGTCCCAGGATAAAAAGAATAAAAAACAAACTTTCAACTTAAATACCAATTGAAAAACAGACTGACATATGGATGAAGTGATCAAGGATGATATACAATATTTTGAAAAACTATAAAGCAGGAAAGGCAGACATAATGAGACAAGTATAAGATAGATTTCAAAATTTTATGAATATAATCTTTGAATGTTTGGACCTGGAGACATGATTGAGTCAGCAAAAACCTAAAGCACATAATGAAGTATTTTTCAAAGAAATTAGAGAACAATGGAAGCAATGTACAAGCACAAAGCATATGATGTGTGCCTTTGGCAACAATGGGTAGGGGCAATGAATGTTGAACAAAGAGTTACTAAATACAAACAAGAACAAGCATCAAAACAAACTTTAGAAAGGCATCATTACCTTTCTGCTCCCAATCAATGCCGCACCTTGCACAGTGAACCATATCAAAGGACAGCGGAGGATAAGGCAGTTGTCTAGAAATAAAAGATCCAAGCATTGCAGGAAGACCCCTCTCAAGAGCTAACTGAACTTGACTTCCATATAACTCATACATAGCTATGCACATGGTTAACAACTTTTTGGAGAAGAGGTGAGCTCCAAAACTACCAAAACCACAGCCAATATCCAATACCGTGTGAACCTGCAAAAAACTTTGAGGGTCAGAAAAGGGATTGCACAACATTGAGAATTGGAAAACTATGGCTTTCAGAGATATATAACTTGTTGGTTGGTCAATAAGGTGTATCCCTACGGATACATACATTCACATTAAAATGTTTCTTTACAATGCAATGTCTATCTACACTACTATAAAAACAAAGTTGTTGAAGACTATAGACAACTAAATGCTACTAATCAAGGAAAGCATCCATGCTGGCTACCAGAAGATCCAAAGAGCAGTTAGGCTATTGGAAAGCCAAACAACGCTCATAATACATACATAAGCAATCAGCTTGCAACTTGCATTTAAAATGACAAAGGTAGCCATAGAACAAGAACATCTTTGTATTAGAAAATTAAGAAGGTATCAACACTTACACCAGCTTGAATGAATTCCGATTCATTGCGCAGCCCAATCATCTCCGCGATTTGATGTGAATAATCTTCAACACCATCAACCACCAGTGCATCTTCAGAGCGAAAAGATATCTGATTGTCCTCTAGCAACATCAACCTGGAGGATGGCGGATTTCAGACATAAAAATGTAGATCAGACGCATGACAATATCCATATGATAAGGTTCAGACTATTCTAGGAAACAAAACTTCCAAGCTGACAACCATGGAGACCATCATATGCAGAAACAGGGCACTATAGGTAATGTGCATTTATACATAGATCACAATTCCTTGTTTTGTCTTGAATGATGAAATTTGATTAGAAAAGGAGCAATTATATCATAACACAACCTAGTCCTAGATTTAGTTTCCAGGGCTCATCAAATTTTAGTTAATGCCCATCCAGATTATTGCCTGGTGATTTGAACAGTGCTACGAACTGTGATGACTGAAAATTCAAAAGCACCTGGGGCAGCCCTCCCAAGCCACGATGCGAACATGGATGACTAATAAGCCCAGATTCAGGTTGGAGCCCTAAACTTTGCAAGTTCAAAATTAAGCATAACATTATACAAACTCTGGGGATAGCTAAAACATGCTCACTTCTTCATTGATCAAGGCTAAAAGGGTCTGAAAACCCGAGATGGAATAAAAACATGCAGAATTTCGATATGATGAATCAGTATGCAATCTAAAATTTACTTCAACAGCATACAAAATGAGCAGAAAACAGAACTGATACGGGGAAAAGTGGGTATAGATTAGAGTGCATAGTAACATACCTCTTAGTGAGACTTCCAGAGGAAAGCAGCTGTTCTTTGGTGATCTTGACATTGCCGGTCCATATTACATCCCTGCCAGTAGGCCATCTGAGGGGAATCTTGTAGTCCTTGGGAGGGCGGACCAAGCAAGGCTGCTGCATTGATCTTGAAAACCCACAATGCCGATCGTATTCCTCTCCATTCGTATAACCAAGAATATGATTCTGAGACACATTATAGCAGGGAATGAAGTCCTCCACGCCTCTGCCACAGAGACCCAGCTGTTCCTTGGCCCGGAGAGAAAACAGCCCTATGTCCGAGAACTCCGCCATGACTTGCTCCCTCAGCCGCCTGTAGCCTCTGTACACACTGGGCGAAGGCACTGACGATGGGAAGCTGAAACCCAGAGCAGCAATCAACATGAGGATACTGATAAAGAACAGAAAAACCCACTTGAGGAACGATAGAGGGCCACATTTAGAAGAACTTGGTCCTACATTGATTTGCTCCACTAGATCCTTCATTGCCCCACCGTTTTCAGAAGCCTTATTGGGGATCCTTTTGCAAAGCATAGGACTGGAGGACTGGTTTGAACTCAGATCCGCCAAATTGACTTGCTTCAGCCACAGCTTTAGAGAATGTGACCACGAAATCGATCTCGAATGACTTCGAACATGTGACCTCATCGAAGAATCAAAAATCGTCGCGGCTTCTTCATCGTTACCGATGCTGCGGCTGCTGCTGCTCTCTGATAATCGCCCGCGAGGCCGTGCCATCTGATCTTGTTCGTCAGTCCGATACAGAGGTTGCAGGATCGATCCGGCAGAGTACATATAAGAGCTGGAGCAAGCTAATCTGGGAAGTCCCCACTTTAAATTTCACTGCACATTCAGGACGTACGTGTTCAATTATCAACGATCGTTAGCTCGCAGTGGGATTCGGACTCGGGACCCCCTTGGTCAAATATCCTTGAGGAAATCATTCAAGACTTCACTTCGAGCATTTGCATTAATATAGTAGCAGTGGCGATATTATCTTATGCCCCTGAGAAGCCTGTGCACGGCAATATTCACTCTATTGCATTTATTGCATCCCATGCTTGCCTTCAATTAATTATTATTCTCTTTCACCATAAGTCCTGTGAAGGCCGATCTCGAGTTCGAACCCTCCAGAATTCATCAAACAGCTTCTTAATAACTCGCCCGTTTCTGTTTCCGAATCCCGCGTTTTGAACCCGCGACCACTGGCCCCAGCCGCTTCCCTATCCTCCTCGTAATTCTGCGACCTTCGTACTGTCAGCGACGAGACAGGCGAATCCTCGGGACACTTTAAGACCGTTCGATAGCTGGAAATGCTGCGATTTAACCAGTGCCTATCACTAGAAACCCAGTGCTGCCACATTGCTGGTAAGTATTTGTGAGTTAACTCGGATGTTCTTCACTTGCAAGCCAACACGCGTCGAGTTCATATAAATCTCGCCGCATACGACGGTGAATTAGTTTACGCCGTCCGATTTCACGGAATAACTAGATGTTTAGGCACCGTCGTCCGTTGTTACCACGAACCGTTGGCTAATCATTGGATGCCACGTCAACGCATTCTCATGTTCTCTATTTTCACCGCAATAGATTTTATGAGGTATTTTTTTTTTTTTTTCATGATTAAATAATTAAAAGTAATAGGTTATCTATTTGGGTTATTTTTTATTTTTATATATTTTCATCGCAAAAGATTTTATTATTTGATTTCATGATTATATAATAACTATATAAAATAGTTTCTTGGGTTGTTCTTAAATTTTTATATATTAGTTATGTTAGGGTTGCTTTTTATTTTTTTTACTGAAATTTGACGTAAAAATTTGGTGATGGTAATCCAATAAGCTATTTGAATTCAAATTTAATGAACCTATTTTGGTGATGGTAAATTGAAAAAGTTCAAAATCTTAAAATATTTTAATTTTTTCTAATTTTTTCATTAAAAATAATAATTTTATTTAAATAAATTTAATGAATTTATTTTGGTAATGGTAAATTGGAAACGTTTAAAATCTTAAAACATTTAATCATCTGTTTTTTTATATAAATTTTTTAAATAAAATAATATAATAAAAAATCTTCCAAAATTATATTTTTTAGTTTATAAGTGTATATATCTTAGAATTTTTGGTAGATTACATTTATAGTTTTCAAAATTCATAATTAATAATTTCAACCAAAAAAAAAACTTAGTCAATATCTCATAAGTACAATTAGTGATATTTGAAAAAAATAAAATTCAACTTCAACTATTTTATTATTAGATACAACTATTGAATTAATAGATATAATTATGAGCTTAACTCCATTGATGATACAACTATTAGCTTAACTTCATTTCTAATGATGACTTTTCTTTCTTTTTTTCCAAGAAAAAAAAGCGTAATTTTATTTCAAGCCGAAGCGATACAAAATTACATTCTGTAGGTGCATATGCACATCAGGAGCAAGACCGAAGGTCTGCAAGAAAAATAAAAAACAAAAATGTTACATAAGTTTTCTAGGAGTTTGGGATTTTATAATAATCCTCTAGTTTCCCTTTCTTTCCTTTCTTCTTTGATGTCACTTCTGTCCATCCCCCCTACTGAGGTGTAGCTATAATCAGCTCTTTACTCACCTGCTCCAGTGAAGGTTGTACTGGGGTTTTGTCTTTATCGGAATCTGATGTTTCTGATTCATGTGCACGCTTTGACCCGGTTAAGGATGTAGCCGTTAATTTCATGTCTTCTGTGTGGATTTCCTTTTCAGCATTTTCGGAATCTAAGGGATGTGCCATCACAGTTTCAGCTTTATGCACTATTTCCTCATTGACCTCCTCCTCTTTTTGTACTTCTGGTTCACTTTCCTCACCCTCCGAATCCTCATCAGTAGAGGGAGCATAATCTGCCTGCCATGTTTTCCCCTTTGTCTTCGTCCCCTGTTTCTTTTTGGGAATCCTTTTTGCAAGTGGGCACGAGTCTTGTAAATGTCCTATTAGATGGCAAAATCTGCATCTAAAGGCAGTATTTTCATAGTCCAGTACCTGAATCCATTTGTGCTTCTCATATATCAGCTGGACTCGATCAGGAAGACCCTTGCTAAGGTCGATCTCCACACATATTCGTGCATAAGTAAAAAGCCCCTGCTCGTTCCGATCCGTATCACTTTTAATGAACTTCCCAAGCAGATTCCCAATTTCTTCCAGGACTAAATGATGCCAGAGAGGAAGGGGCAGATTTGGCAACCGTACCCATACCGGCATTTTGGTTACCACCATAGAGTTGGCATCAAAATCAGGGAACCAGGGGGTTAAGAAAAGCCCTGCTCTCTCCCAAAACCAAGGGCCCTACTCAATGATCTTCTGATAGTCTTCCTGTGAGTCAAACTGTACAACAAAAAATCCTTTGGAGCATAAAAGAATTTGACAATTTGTTGTCCAATTTGTGTAGATCCAGTTATGAAGATCATAAGATCTGGGCCAAAAGCCATTAAAACGACAAATGAGAGCATGTGTTTGAAGAATACTGAAGAGTTTTGTTACCTCTGTATTCTTGACCTCCAAGGATGGGATATCATCCAGTTTCTCCACTATATACGGCTTGGGTTGTGAACATGGTGATGCTGTTGATGACTGTGGCCCCTTTGAGCGAGCTGCATCCTTGAATGAAGAGGGGTCGGCTGTTCCTCTATTCCCAAACGTTCCTCCCCGCAAGCGATTCATCACATACAGAGTAGAGTTCTTATAAATTTGACAATCCCTCATCCTATCAGCCTCATTCAGTACTTTACCTCCGTACAGAATGTAGAAAAATAGTCGAGAGTAACCCTCTCTCTGTTCTATCATTGTTTTTAGGGTCTCCCCTGTATCTTGAGCAGAAACCCACACCAAAATTGTTTTTCCTGAAAGGGTTTTTATAAAAATTTGGTATTTGTCTACCTCTGCCCCAAAGCCACGATCTGAAAACCGTTCCTGAGATTCAAACTTTTTTCCACCATATGGATGGACCGATAGGGGCCTTACAGATCGCATGCAACCCGATCTCCTATTTGTTTCTCTGATTTTTTCACCCGTATAAGGACATGTAGCAGGAATATTGCTTTCATGCAGAAAAAAATAGGAGAAAGATAAGCCCACGGCCTGTATACTCACACAGAGCTGCTCAGTTTCCGCTCCACCGCGAAAATAAAAAGTAAAATTCCCTGAACCCACGCACCAGGTGGCCGGAATAATGATAGCTCGTTGCAGCATATCCAGAACATTGTGCGAATGGAAAGAGAACAAGTACCTGCCGCCTCTCCAAGACTCGACGCTCCCAGATCTTCCAATGCTGAAGAAGAGCAGAGATTTATCTGACAGGCAAATATCCCAACGATGCTGGGCTGGTGGATCGCCTTCACTGCCTGGTCCAATGATGACTTTTACTTGAATTGTTATTGTTAATATATTAACTTTTAAATTAACTATTAAATACAACTATTAGTTGGAAAAATTGAACTTCAAATTCAACTATTTGATTATTAGATACAACTATTTGATTAATAGATACAACTATGAGTTTAACTCCATTGATGATACAACTATTAGCTTAACTCCAACTCGAATCATCACTTTTACTTGAACTGTTCATATATTAACTTTTAAATTAATTATTAGATACAACTATTAGCTTAACTCCAATGATTTTACAACTATTAGCTTAACTTCAACTCTAATCACCATTATATTGGATAATTATTAATCTAACTATTAGATACAAATATTAGCTTATAGTTTAACTTCAACTCTAATCGCTTCAGGATTAGTCTAAGTACATTTGGCATCTAGGAGACTCCTAATAAAATCATTTGAACTCCTAATAAACTCTTCCATCTAGCAATTGGGCATCTAGCTAATTACATTGATATGCATTTATATCTTAAAATTTTGGGGTGACTAGTGTACTATCGAGATTGATTTTATGGGAGTGGTTCAAGATTCATAATTAACAATTTCAAATAATAATAATAATAATAACTTAGTTAAGATGTAATAAGTACAATTGAAAAAAATAAATTTCAACTTCAACTTGGTAATTAAAACTTCAATCAGTCAATTCTAATCACCACTCTAACTTGAAGTGCAATGGGTGATATAAAAATTTTAAATTGACTTTAGATTGATTATTAGATAATTATTAATAATTAAAATATATCTTTCTGTGTATTCTGAACATATTAATCTTATTAATATGGTTGTTACTAGTTATATAAAGTTTATGGGGATCAAATTTAGCAAACTAAAATAATAATGATAATAATTGAATATTCAATGGAGTTTTATGGATTATGGTTTTGAGCATCTTTAAATAAATTCATAATCACAATTTAAGTTGTTTTCTTTAATTTTTTCACCCAAATACATTTTTCTAACAAACGAAATTAATAAGTAGACACTTTGATATACTCAATTCTTTCAAATTTCATAAATGTGTTTTTTAAGTGAATTATAATTCTTAAAAATAAAACTATAAAAATTGTTATTATCCATTTATTAATTCTTTTTTTCCAAAATATTTTAAGTAAATAAATTATTGTGTGCAAAGCTTATGGATTTAGAAGTCACTAAGTAGTTTTATAACCAAACCTTAGTTTTTAAATTTCTATATATACTCTATCGCCCTTTTTTTATATTTTGCCATAGCTTTTAATAATACTCATTATGGGTGGAGGGTCCACTAGAAAGACGTAGTCACTTCTAAATTTCTATACAATGTAAATTCATAAACTTTTTTTTTCAGCAGAAAAAATACCAAATCCTGTTATTCATTAGAATCAAAGATCATCATATACATATAGGTTGTCTCCATATATAGGATCAGCATGGGATCCTCTTGACTCGATGAGTCTCCTTCATCATATCATGGACAGTGGGAAACAGCCTGTTGTGTAGCAGGCTTTTATCATCACTCCTGTGTAGACAGGTCAGATTTTAATCAGATTCCTGATAAGAGCAGAAATAACATAAAAAATGAGCATAAGAAGATGGCAGAACGTCTCTTTATGGGATTGCTTAGATCCTAGCTAATAAACCTCAATAATGTGCTTAAAGGGTCAGCACACACTAATATAACTAATTCCTGGAAATTTCCAAAGCCCGAATCAAGAGAGAGGGCAGATTTTGAGAGACTATCTGCAATCTGATTATGCTCACAATATATGGGTTTCATGATCATATCCGGAAAAATAAGAAGTAAATCTCTAACATCATCACACCAATGGTTTAGATGTGGTAAGTTTAGTGTGCCTTTTCCAGAGGCCCATGATATGATGACAAGTGAGTCTCCAAAAATAGAGTGAAGAGGGATTCCCATGAGCTTTGAGACAGAGAGAAGAGCCCAAAGGGCCATCAGCTCTGATTTTGTGTTTGTGCTCCTTCCACAGCCCATGGAGAAGTGAATACTGTGGGAACTACTCAAAAACAAAATGAAGCCTGCCCCCCCTATGTTCTTGGCAACTGCACCATCAAAAAACCCACAAGGAAACTCCATCTTTGGAGGCAGCCCTATCATTCTGTATTTTTTCTTTTTGATAGGCGCAGAGTATGAATGGAACAACGTATCTATATGGTGAAGGACTGGGTACACCGCAGGAGTTTTCCCCTCAAAGATACATAAATTCCTGTGCTTCCATATTGACCAGAAAGTGAAGAACAGCAGATATAACTTTGGGTAGTCCGGAGGATGGTTTCTAACCCAAAGTTCCAGAAACAAACGAACTGAAGTTCCATAGAAAGCTCTTTTAAAGGAGCCGAAGTTAAAATGATCATATACAGCAGCGCAAGCATTCTTTGTAAATTGACAGTCCAAAAATAGATGTTGGGTCGTTTCTTCCTCCTTTTTGCAAAGCTGACAGTAGCTAGGACCCTACAAACCTCATTTGATGAGCTGATCCCAGGTCAATATTTTATTTTTAATGAGAAGCCAGGTGAAGCATCTAATTTTTTCGGGACTATTGTATTTCCAAAGAACCTGAAAACCATCAAATGTATCCATGTCGGGCTCTTTTAAGTGATCCACCATACAATCGTATGCCCCTGCCGCGGTGATAGGTCCTGTACAATTCCTGTAAGTCCAGAGAAAGTGATCAGGAGAAGACTTGAGTTGTATCCTCCCATACTCCAAACCTCTGACATAATCATTCCAGAGAGAATGCCAAATGCCACTGAGATCCAAGTCAACAGCAGTAAGCCAATAATTCCTTGCTTCATTGGAGTAATTCCTGGCTTGAGCAAGTGTTGTGATGCCGTAATCTTCCAGATAAATGCGGAGGTCATAAGGCAGAACAAAGCTAGAGCCCATACCTGAGATCGGGTCCACACCGATTTTAATGCTTTCACCGTTACCTACAATCCAAATTAGACCCTTTCCAAGCCAAGAAATGGTATCAATGAAGCCTTTCCAAATAACAGAGACACCCGAAGCAGTGAAAGCTTTTTCACAAATCCATGACAGGACATTATCCTTCTTCAAATATTTCACAGAGATAACTTTAAACCAAAGACCATTTCCGAACAGGGCTTGCGAAAAGGATTTAAGTCTTAAGGATGAGTTGAACCAATCAAGATTCTTTATACCCCATCCACCTTGAGAGGTAGGCTTAGAGAGAGAAGACCATTCAGCAAGGTGGTATCTTTTCTTTTTTCCCATGGAGCCCCAAAGGAAGTCAAAGATTAAACTTTTCAGTTTCCTCAAGATGGATTTTGGTATGGGGACTAAGGACAGCCAGTACACCGGTAAGCTAGTCAATACAGCCCTTATAAGGACCAACCTTCCTCCCAAAGATAAGAGCTTGAAGGACCAATGATGTATCCTTTTCTCAAACTTCTTTACAAGCCAGATCCAGTCTTTAACTAAATAGCCCGTGGGTTTTATAAAATATCCAAGGTAATTTAAACCCAATGAGATATCCTGGGCTTTGAAAGGCAGAGAGCGAGAGATTCTATTGAGAAGCTCATCATCGGCATTGTTAAACAAAAAGCATGACTTCTCAGCATTTATGTGCATCCCTGATGCTTCGCAGAAAGTATCCAATAAAACTTTGAAAGCTATCCATTCTTCACAAGAACCAAAACCAAAAAGAATCACGTCATCAACAAAAAGGAGATGAGTAAGGGATAGGTCTTTCGAATTTTTTATCCCCTTTACCAGTCCCTGCCTACGAGCATCATCAATAAGAAGGCTTAGTCCTTCAATCACAAGGATAAAAAGAAGTGGAGATAGTGGACAGCCTTGTCTGATTCCACGTGAAGCCGTAAAAAAAGGTGAGGGGGATCTGTTAATAAGGAGAGCAAAGTTGACCGAGGTTAGGCATCCCATAACCCAGTTGACTCCTTCCAGAGGCATACCAATTTGTAGAAGAATAAGCCTCATATAAGACCAGTTGACTCTATCAAAGGCTTTGGATAGGTCTAGTTTGAGGATAAGAACACTTTTGTTCCTGGTTTTGACAGTGTAGAGAACTTCTTGGGTAATGGCCAGAGGCTCTGAAATCTGGCGATTTTTTAGGAACCCGTATTGCTGCTGAGAGATGAAAGTGTCTAGAAGGGGTTTAAGACGACTCGCAGCTACCTTAGCAATCAGCTTGTAGATCAAATTACAAAGAGAGATGGGGTGAAAGTCAGCAAAGGTGGTAGGAATTTCTTTTTTAGGAATGAGAGTGATAAATGTCGAATTGATAGAGGGAAAAACTTCCCCAGTCAGCCGAGACTCTTCCACAAGAAGTAAGAGATCGTTCCCTAAAAGATCAAAAAAGGCAAGATAGAACTCCTCAGGGAACCCATCGGGCCCAAGAGATTTGTCTTTCTTGAAAGACTTGAGGGCCCTTTCAATTTCCAAGAGGGTCACCTTAGACATAAAGTTAGACCGCTCTTCAGGGGAGAAGTAGGTTGGGTAGAGTTTAATTACATCCAGCTGAGCAGTGATAGTAGTCTGATTATCATCACTGAAAATTCTTTTGAAGTGCTTGACACCCAAATCTTTTAACTCCTGGTCACTTTCAACCACCGTACCCTCCTCATTTTCCAAACCCCAAATCGAATTATGATTTTTCCATGCAGAAGCTACAGAGTGGAAAAATTTAGTATTGGAGTCACCCAAAGTTGCCCAAATCATCCTGCTTTTTAGTTTGGCAGAAAGGAGCTCATGATCCTTTAATTTTTTCAAATCCTGTTGAAGAGCCTTTAGAGAGAAGAGAGTCTCCGAGGAGAATATACTTGAATGAGATGAGGAAAGTAAATTATGTATCTCCTTCTCAATACGAATACTCTTGTCTTTCATCTCCATAGACTTGTGATGAGTCCAAACTTTGATCTTTGATTTCAAAAGCCTGAGCTTTAATGAAAGAGAATCCATTGAAATAGAGGAGTCCTTGGAAAGGAGAGACCATTCTTTCCTGATCATAAGGATAAAGTCTTCGAAAGCTAGCCAGGAATGGTTAAATTTGAATGGGAAGACGCATGGGGAGGAGGACTCCCTCCATTCCAAGATAACCAGATAGTGATCCGAGATGGCCGTAGGATAAGCCCAGACCCTATGCTGAGGTAGATGGTCAATGAGACTGGAGGATAGCAAGAATATATCCAATCTTTTGCTTATCCCATCATCACCCAAGCGGCCATTTCTCCAGGTTGGACCAGCAGAGTCAGGAGCTATGTCTACTAGCTGATGAGAAGAGAAGAGGTGAGAAAAAAAAGGGCCGAGAGGGTCAGGGTGTGCTTTTTTCCCCCAAACTTCAGAGCACTTTAAGGTGAGATTGAGATCACCAGCTAAAATCAGATTAGGTTGACTGAGAAGACCACCTTTATCAGCTAGATCCCAGAAAGATTCTCGATTGTTGTAAGGTCCATAACAGTTGAGAAGAGAAAGGTTCAAAGAGGAACCCCGGACCTGAGCTTTAAGGAGAATCCCAGCCACTGTTGGGAAGGCTTTAACTTTGAAACAACGAGGGTTCCAAGCTACGAGTAAACCCCCTGAGAGACCTGAAGAGCTGAGGGCACAAAATTCCCACCCAGAGCACATTTTGGAGAAATCCAGAAGCGTCGGAATCGCACTGGTCATGGTTTCTTGTAGGATAATAAGATCAAGTGATAGAGAGACAAAAAGGTTCCAGAGGCTTTTGTGTTTATCCAGGCCTCCAAAGCCACGGACGTTTAGGGTAAGGATTTTCATTAAGGTCCTGAAGGTCCAAGCTTCATTGCTCTAAGGGCCTGAGAGGGAGAAGGATGGACATTACGAGCAGCTTCTTTCAATCTAGCTGATAAAGGAGTACAAAGGAGATGTGGAGGACGGGAGTCCAAGGTGGTAGGGGCTTTCTTCGATTTCCTCCTGATAGTCACATTTTGAAAGCAGATAGAGCCCAAAGGGAGGACCGAGGGAGATTGTGGAGTTTTGTCAGTGAAGATATCCAAAGAGGTTTGGAGGGAGGGGTCCGCAAAGGAAGGTGTGGTAGTCGGACTGCTAGGAGGAGAAGGAGTCAAAGTAGGTTTAGAACCAGGTAAAGGTGGGAAATCAGACTCCGAAAAAATGGACGGCACCACAGAGCCAGGAGGTGGAGTGGGAAGGGAATCTCTTGAAGGAGGACCTGGATCATTTATCGAGACCGACGGAACAGAGGGGGTTAGTTCCAAATCTAAAGAGGTCACATTGGGTGCAGAAACAATAGGCCGAGACTCCGAGAGCTTTGTTATTCCAAGGGAGGGACTCGAGGCAATAACATAATCAATAAACTGAAGGTCTTGCTCTGAGACATCATCATAAAGAGAGCATGCCTGAGAGAGCGTACCTTTGATGGGCTCGACGACGTCAGTAGCCTGAGAGTTAGGAGGAGGAGATGGATCACGTGCCTGTGAATGTGGTGGAGAGGAAGGAGAAGCATTCCTTTTTCTGAACTTTGGACAGGTCCTTCGAAGGTGGCCAGATGTTGCAGCGAAAGGGCAAGTTTAAATAGTCGAGCCTCTGCTGAATAATTCTTTCATGACAAATAATGTCAATCTCGGCTGGCAGACCTGTAGTTAAATCCATTTCCACAAGGATTTTTGCCATCCGTTTGTCGTAAGTGTGGAGGAAATCATCTACGACTGCGACGAACCTCCCAATGGTATTCCCAATACCTTCCATAACGTCTCGATTCCACAGAGGGAACGGCAAACCAGGTAAAATGACCCATAAATGACTCTTCTTGACCCGCTCTCTATGTGGGTCGAAATGTATGTGCCAACGGTCCAAGACAAGGGACCCCTCCCTGATGCGCCATAAGGAGTTTAGAACAGTCAGAGCGTGCGCTTCTTCCAGAAACACTATGACTATCCAGCCTCTGGCAAGCAAGCTGATCGAAGGAGTGTAAGAGAAAAGAGGTTTCCAGTTCTCGGCAGCCCATAATTGCCAATCATTTTTCCCCATCCGAGTATACTCCAACCTTCCTATAAGGGCACGCTTGCATAAAGCCTCTACCCTGTCCATGTAAATGTCTCTTCCAAGGACAAACCTCAATTTACCTTCCCGCGCTTTGTGTGCCTTAGCAGACCTGCGGCGACGATTACGCAGCCCGGAAGGTGAAGGGTTTGTTTCCATCTTTGAACCAACAACTTAATATTACCTTCACCGACAGGGAAGAGTTTGAGAGGACTCAAGAGAAGTCAAAAATCATGTAAGGGGGAAACACAATCACGTAAGAGGACCACGTGAAGACCACTACGAAATCCTCGGGATGGGAGGACTACCAGGGGTTCGAAATAGAGTCAACCCGTCAGAAATACCCAAAAATAGCCATCATTTGAGAAGGTCCTATTGACGAAAGAAGCCCCCAAAGAGCCGACAAAGAAACAAGTAGGACACCCACAAGAAACTGGGTAGAAAGTCAATGATAATAAAACCCTTAAAAATCGGGAGCTCGTGCATTGAGACCAACAGCAAAAACTGTATCGTCTACCACCACCCGGAAGAAAAACAGGGACGGGCACCCCTCGTTGATAAGTGCGGCAAGAGCCAGACTACCTCATAGAGAAGCTCAAAGAGAAACCCTCAAAACCAAATGAAAAAAGAAAGAAGGCTGACCTGCTAGACCCAGCTCAAATCTTGTTAATTCCCACTTTTTTCAGCGGTTGGTACAAGTCCTCCACCTTTGGAGGATGGACTCTAGTTGCTGGGTCTAGTAAGAGAAACGTCAAACCCTAAGAGAGCTGAAACCCTCGTGACACCTAGGCTTGCTACCACCCAGGCGAGGAAAAAGAAAGAAACAGAAACCTTCAACAAGATAGAAACCAGAAGAGGTCCCGGCAAACGTGACAACAAAAGAAAGGTGACCGTCAACCAGAATGGGCAGCGGAACCCTACCGCCTAGTGAAGAAAGAAAGGTGACAACAAAAAGAAAGCCATCATGCCATCAAGTTCATGATCAGAAAAGGCGAGGGCTAGACGGTTCTGGCTTTGTCCCCAGCGCCATAGCCCCAATCAGGCTGCAGCAGAGCTCCATCTCCATCCCAGCGGAAAAACCTCCTCGGCTAGGAAACAACCATCATTGTTATGAAAAGGAGGGGACCAAGGCCATTCTTGTAAATTCATAAACTTACACAATGACTGAACACTATAAAAATATTATAAGCAAATAAATTATTATTTATAAAATTTCAAAAACTTGTTAAATGCAAAATATTATCTAACTACATATTTTATTAAATTATTATTATTTAAGTAATTTTCATATATTTTAAAATTTGTTATTAATATTTAAATTATTATCGTCATTAAATCATTTAATTAATTTCATGTATTTTTAAATTGTTATTAATGAAAAGCAATAAGATCTCCATGGACCATGATGATCTCAAAACATAAAGGTATTATTTCCTTGGGCCCATGTGTCTTGGAATCTTTATTGTTGTCCTTAGGCCTTCACATGACCATGATGTTAAAAAGGGACCTTAGCTAACCATGAAGTCTCAACAAGAGTGACTATTTATAATCTTTAATTCCGTCCTTAGGCTTCCACATGACCATGATGTTACAATGGACCTTGTCTAATCATGGGACCTTATGTGACTACGAGGTCTCACCTATAGTGATATTCACTCATCCTTTTTAACTAACCATGTTGAAAGGTTGATTTTTTGTGCATGTAGCCGTTGTGGAGAAATCATTTCAAAGGGCAATTCCAGCCATGTGTGTCCATGCCGTTGATCTAGGCATGATTCAAAGAGTTGTACAGATCAAGGAAAGTTGAAGATGAGATTGTGCAAGGTAATGTCTGACAGGGACATTGATGTGTGAAAGGGACATCGTTGTCATTCACCTCACAAACAAACAAATAGAGAAATATAATAAAAAGAATCAGATCCAAAATTTAGCTTATGGTTACAAGAAGAATGTCAATGTGCCAATGTTAAGTCAACAATTGATTGTTTTAAGCTGAAAATATTATTAATTTTTGTAATAAATTAAATATTACTGTTTTGTGTAATAAATTAAAATGCTTAAATTATTGTTTTGTGTAATAAATTAAAATGTTTATTATGAGAATGATAAAGTATAAATTTTGTTTGGTAGATAAGTTCAAGAAGAAGAATTTTTATTAAGTGTTTGTTCGAAATAGGTTTTTTTGTTCGAGTTGAATTGGATTTGTGAAAATTAATTATTTAATATGTTTATCTTAAAATATTGTTAAAATAAATAAAGTTATTTGTGGTAATTAAAAGAAGAATTATTATTCTTTTCACATGATTCAATTCAATTCTAGATTATGACCTATCCACTCTTCAAAATATTCTTCCCCCAAAATAAATTATCATGTCATTCGATTTAGTAAGTGGAGTACAACCTATCAATCTATATCATAAAATAACTAGAAAGAGAAAATAGACTTCTACTATTTATCTTTTCAATTAAAAATCTAGAAAGAGAAAATAGACTTCTACCATTTATCTTTTCAATTATTAGATTTTTAGTTGTTGGGATTATACACTTGCCTTTTTGTGATATTTTTGTATACCATATTGTTTTGTTTAAGTTGGCTTGCAGATTTACATTCAAGTAAGTAATATTAAAAGTTCATTTATTCTTCTTTATTTAAGAAAAATAATAATAAATTATTTAGTTATTTAATAGGGAAGTTGACAAGAATGCTAATGGTGCCATGAGGCTAAGTGCTTGCACATTTAAGGAAAAATGGGGTGGTGGAGCTCCATGCCATTCCTTTTGTTTTTTTAAAGATGTGGGCATGTCAACTTGGGAGTAATGGTATTAAAGGGTGGAGGGACCAAATATTCACTTGCTCTACCCTCACACATGCTCAAGTTAACTCACCACAACCAATTTGAATTCATGGATAGCTATCTCTCTTTTGAAGGTGGGATTTTGATTTGTGCTTCAATGTATGATAAGTGAGCCGGTAAAGGGGGGAAAGGAAGACTCGATCCTTGAACTGCTTTACTTCATTAATTTCAACAAATAAGCACCAAGCAAACCCATGTCTTGGTATTGTAGCTCTGATTTCAATTTGGAATTGGACTTGGAACAATTAATTTTGGTTTGTGTCCTTAGGGATAGCAGGTTTCAAGCATTGGGCCATAGGTTTTATTAGCAATGTGGATTTCTTGTTGAGGGATGTTGTGGTATTTATGTGTGTTTATGTTGTGATTGGAGGCCTTTTTCCTTTTCTTTATATTGTAGAGGTTTAGGAGCTGTTCTTTGGTCTACACCTTTTTATATGAGAGGGAGTTTCAAGGCATCATTTATGTCGAATTAGGGCTACATTTCAATTTTTTCCTATGAGGTTTGGATCAATAGTATGCCTATAATACATGTGGATATATTCTCCCTTAAATGTTTGTCAAATAACCTACAAGAGGATAACAGTTTGGGTTTATGTTTGCATTTGGAACAATTGTAATTTTTTTGTCTTAAATATGGGTTGTCATGGACACCATCCAAAGTGCCATAAAGAAATTCAAGAAATCCAGTGGACACCATCCAAAGTGCCATAGAGAAATTCAAGAAATCCAGTGGACACCATCCAAAGTGCCATAGAGAAATCCAAGAAATCCATAGGGTTCTTTATTGCCATGAAAACTCCATCAATGGGAACATAACATCCATCATTTTTGTCACCGCCAAAGTACATGAAAATGAACATCGTTGCTTTTCTCAAAATGAAATTATAATTGGCATGTCAATGCAACATAAGAGACAAATTCATGGAAGAAAGATCTTTGCTCAAAAATACGGTCATCAACCTCAATAAAGTATCCCATTTAGTAACCTTCAACTTGAACATGTCTATGGGATTGATCCCTGGGGAATTTAAGGAAGAGGAAACAATTCACCAAATGTTGGAAGCCATGGACTTGAGGAAGCAAGCATCTCACCCCACTACTCTTACCCAAGATGAAAATATAAGCAAGTGTATATTCTTTTAGATATGCAAATTTGCGTTGTATTTAGACTTTTATTATAAAGTATATTATCACACTTTTTCAAATGCTATGTAACTAACACCAATAATATGTATGGCTTAGACTCTAATGGTTCGATAGGAAAGCTACATTTTCATCAAAAAGGCAATCATATTTATTTATTATCATGTTCGACCAATTATCAAGTATAACTTTCTTTTGATATAAATACATAGAATCATTTTTGTTAAAAAAATTTAACTTTCTTTTGATATAAATACATAGAATCATTTTTGTTAAAAAAAATTAATATATATATATATATTCTTCATTAGATTATGATGTACCAAAAAATTATCTTAATGAATATTGAGTTATCTTTGACTCATTAAAAGTGAGTATAACTTACCTAAGACTCATTATGGTAAACTCCCACAAAGCGTATGAGAACCATTTTATTGATAATCCTATAACATAATCAAAATTGAAACCCTTTGGCTCACTTATCAAAGTAACATAATCAAAATTGCAACCCTTTAGCTCACTTTTTTCAGAAGGAAAAAACCTGACCTTGTTATTCATATGATGAATCAAAGGACATCTGAAATACATCCCTACAATTGGGGAAAATTCGATCAATACATGGAGAGTATGCTGAAACAAGCAAGTAGCCATAAATAGTCTCAACAATTTTGAGCAAGCAATGGAGAGGGGAGCAGAACATCGCTCATAATGACTGGAGGTCAATTAAGACCCTGATACATGAAGTCTCTGATTCATAACCTGCCCCTACCAATCATACATATCGAGAATACAATATGTGCATAAGCTGCGATCAAAAAAACCCGCTCCATATAACTAATAAAAACCATGTATAAGGTGCAAAAAAAGAAGGAGCAATGCTCCTGCACCAAGCTCAAAAGAGTTTAAAGGAATCAGTCATGACCAAATGGCCATCAAAAAACTCAGAGAAAGTGCCACATCCAGGAAAAGAATTGAAGTGAGTATAACTTACCTAAAACTCATTATGGTAAACTCCCACAAAGCGTATGAGAACCATTTGATTGAGAATCACATAACATAATCATAATTGCAACCCTTTAGCTCACTTATCAAAGCATAAACTAATGGAAAAGAATTGAATCGTGAATTTGTACATGGTATTTCAATTACTTTAGATCTTGTAACAAGAACTCCCCACATGGTAGCATTAGATCTCGTAAGAAGAACTCACCACATGCTAACATTAGAGAAAGTCTTTTTCATTCTTAAGGCTTACTCTGTGTTTCAATAACAAGTCATTTTCCTCCTATAAGTTTCACTTAACAAACTAGTAGTTTTTTTCCAAGAGAAAAAAATGACTTAAGATGGACAATATGTCTTAGAAAATGATCAAAGATATTAAAAATATAGTCCATAAATTGACAAGTCGCTTAATACAAAAGAAAGTACTTCCACCCATAATCAAATCTCGATCAATATAGTCAAATTAATCAGATGAGACATATTTAGTCTAATTACAACAAAAATCTTCCAAGTATATAAACAATATGTCCAGTTTCTGCATGTGAAATAAACACTATAATTAAAAACATATATCATCTCTCATCTACAAAATTCCAAGTAAGCCAAGAGATGGTTGTTAATTAAGCCATTTATGAAGCTATACATCCAATGCCAACTAGTCTAGGAAGCCAAATGAAAAACATAAAGCCAAACATATATGACAAAAATATATGCCGAAAGTATATGCCCAAACATATATGTCGAAAGTAAATGAATGGGGATTAAACAAGTAAATTGAATCCCCCTAATTGAATGTTAGAATTATATAGTACATGTAACATGAGGAGGTTACAGATAGTAATATTGTAAATCAAAATAACTCCCCATAAAAACGTGCACCAATAATCTGAAATGTGATAAGTAAAACTTAAATAATGAAATTGATCCTTGAAGAGAAAATGTTGCAAATGTAACACAATGACAAAATATAAGCAATTTGGAGCCTGCATACGACACTCATGCTTCTACCAACCAAAATAACCAGAAAATTGCTTAAGTAAACATGCAAGTACATATACATGCACTACAAATAATATATCAACAAAGACCAGGAAGCATATATAATGTGATATTTGCCTATTGGATAAAAAAGAGTAGCAAGCATCACCCCAAAGATAGTGAAGTCAATCAAGGAAGGTCATGACTCGCAATTAATAAACCTGTAATCTATCATCTTCAAAGTGAATATGTCCCTCCAAAGCATGAAGATCAACTTTAAAAAGTCGGTCAGCATCTTGATTATATTCATGGTATATATGCAAAAATGAAATCTCTTCAAATGTTATTAACAACTCTCTAATATTTGACATCCAGAAATTTAAACTGTTCACGTGTAGATTACCAATGTGACTTACCCAATAAATGATCGATTTTGAATCGCCCGCAACGTGGATGGATAAGATATATTTTGATCTGGAAAAATATAGGAGGATCCAGAGGGCCAATAGTTCACTCAGAGTATTCGATCCGTCACCGCAATTCATATAGAGATTATAATGACAATATTGATTTAGCCATATCACCACCCCCACTCCACATTTAATCACATTTGATTGAGAGGTCCCGTAAAAAAATCCCCTGTAACCAACAGTGGGCAGAGCGGGAGGCACCTTCCTCCTTAAAGACTAAGAGGAGTCCTACTCATTTTCTTTACAAAATTTTGAGAAAGAAGCCACAAAATTTAAAGTGTTATTTCGTTCAAAGAGTAATATATTATGAGCTTTCCATATTTCCCAACACACATATAAGGGAATCTAGATCCATTCTTGGTTATTTTTCCTCCAAACACGCATAGTCTCATCCAAAGTATCACTCAACCAAGCATTGGGCAAATAGAGACGATTCAAAATATTAGTCCAAACAATGTAGGTAAAAACACAAGAGATGAATAAGTGGTCCATCGATTCAACCCCACAACCACAAAGCATATATATGTTTGGTCCCACACCACCCCTCTTTAAGAAATTATCCTAGGTTAAAAAAAACATTTGATCTTCATAGAAGCATACCATTTCCACAAAGCCATATGCCACCATAAATAATGTGTATCAAGGTCAACTAGCATGGCATCATAAACAACTTCAGCAGTGATTGTGCTACTCTTATCATTCCATGACCAATCAATAGTATCAAACTCATCAGACAGGCAATTACCCCCCCTCTGAAGACCTAAAATATATTGTGCCCATTCTTCATATATAGCTCCAGAAAGTCTCAAATGTTGTGATTCCACCCATCGAGTACCCAAACCAGGAGCATCAATCATTAAGTAAATTTTCCCAAGTGTTTCATAACCCAAAGAATGAAGAAACCTAATCAGCTCAGGAGACTGTCTATAATTATCTAGACCCCCCACAATGGGATCCAAACCAATTTTGATCAAACCATCACTGCCCGGGACCCAAGCCAGCCAATCACCCAAGATTTGGAAGGATGACCAGACAAATCCAAATGTGAGAAACACCTTTGATCAACTTATCAATAGCCCTGATCCATTGCACAATAGAAAATTGCTTGAAGTATTTGTCCATTATCACCCTATGCTAAAGATTGTCCGTAAATAGAGCACACCACATACACTTAGCATAAAGAGCCCTATGAAGTAAAAAATGTTTCTTATCCCCCAACCCCCAACAAATTTGGCCTAGAAAAAACCTCCCAATGAACTAAGTGGAATTTATTTTTGTCTCTAGAACTTGACCAAAATAAATTAAATACTTTTTCTATGAATTGCATTCAAAATTGATTTTGGAATCCTGCACAAAGAGGGCCAATATACGGACACATCTTACAAGATTGATTTCACAAGGGTGATTCTACCCCCAAGGATATCCAATTTATACACAAATCATTGACACAAGCATAACATATTATAAAAATCCAAATCCAATCATTATAAGAGTAGGTATTCAGCTTGAGGAAATAACCAAATATTGTGTACCACAATTAAGTGAAAGATACCTAAAATGGAAGGATTTGTTCTATTTGTTCCATTATATCTTCATCCATACCATGTTCAAAGAGGGAGGATTTATTCGAAGTAAAGAATATATTTTTAAACCAACCATTCACCTACAATACCAACTCCATACAACACCACATCATCCACAAAAATTAAGTGTGTAAGCCTCACCAAGTCAAAGACTTTTATGCCTTTCAATGCACCCTCCCCTCTTTTCTTCAATTAACTTGCTAAGTCCCTCAATGAACAAAAGAAATAACATAGGGGATAGTGGGAATCCATGTCGAATCCCTCTAGAGCCACTAAAAAAACTAGTGAGAGATCCATTAACCATGACAACATAGTTAGCAGAAACCACACAATCCATAACATAATTCGTGGCCTCCAAAATGAGACCAATCTGCAAAATAAATATCCTAAGTAAACCCCAATCAACATGATCGTATTCCTTGACAAGATCAATATTAGAACCATAGCTTTCAGATTGCAACTCTTGATACTGTGAGAAACCTCATTAGCAACACCAATAGCATCTAGAATATGTCGATTCTCCAAAAATCCAAATTGTTCTCTAGAAGTGTATTTAATAATAGTGGCTTCAATATGTGAGCAATCACCTTCAATATCACCTTGTAGACAAGATTACAGAGCGAAATGGGTATGAAATCATTAAAGGAGGTAGGAGTTGAACACTTTGGAATCAAAGTAATGAAAGTAGAATTCAGTGCACTAGAAACTCTACCAACAATCCTAGATTCTTCCACCGCATTTAAGATCTCTTCCCCCATAATATTAAAGAATTCCAAACATAGTTCAATAGTCCACCCGTCAGGGCCCAAATTCTTAGATTTAGCGAAACCAGACAACACCTTCTTGACTTCTCTAGTGTAACTAGAGCAACAATCGATGAGCCCTCATTGTAAAAAAAAATTTGAGGAAACTTTTGGATGATATTCATTTAATCTATGATAGAAGAAGACCATGTATCCAAAAACAATGAGTGAAAGTGGTTCAAAGCTTCTGAAGCAATATGATGGGGATATGATATCAAAGAACCATCCTCGCACTTAATCTCCCAAATAGTATTTTGAACCCGCATGCAGTTGGGAAATTTATGGAAAAAAACTGTATTTTGATCCCCTTGAGAAAGCCAAATCGTTTGGTTTTTCAATCGCCACAATTCTTCCTCCATCTTAGTAATATACAATCTTTTGGCTTCAAGTACTCCTTGCTGCTAAAAAACATTCCAGGGCATGGATCCAACACATAAGGCCTTATGTAATAACTCTAGTTCCCTTTCGCAGTCTAATAGATCCTTTCACATATCAACCTTCCTGTCTCTTTCCCAATTGATCACAACATATTTCAAACGTTTTAATTTTAAAACAAGTATATCCATAGCTATAGGAACTTGCACCAATGCTAACCCATTCCACTCCCTACGGACCCTATCAACAAATCCTTTTTAACAAGTCCAAGAATGGTTAAATTTAAATGGATAATGCACCTTATAATCAATCAAGTCTAGTTTAAGAGTATGGGGGAATGGCCTGACACCGCCGATGAATCAACCCAAGACATGTAATGGAAAATAACTCCATTCAAGACTTCAAAGATCAAGAAGTGGCCTAACCACTTCATAATCCCACCAGATCCCACCCTATGATTCCTCCACGCCATAGAACAAGGGATCGGTTTGATATCAATCAATCCAACCACCTGAAATGCAGCTTTGAAAGAATCACCCAATTTATTTACTTTTTTTTTGCAGTGAAGTAAAATTCTATTTTAATTCATTTATTTATTTTAAAATTCTAATGATTTGTGTCTTCTTAAAATATGATATAATTTTTAATGACAAAGTTTTATGGTAAAAGTTCCCATTAATCAAGTGGAATCATAACTTCCAACAAAATTCCTACTAGATATGGAAAACAATTTTGACAAATAAATGGTTGAGTTTGTCCACTTTTAAATTTACTATGTGATGATGGATTTGAGTTAGGAGGCCCTCTCTATGAGGTCAGGGATCTGCCTTAATTGTTGCATTGTCTCAACTCTCTTACTCACAACGTTGTTTGCTTGTTGTTATTGTTTGTCTATTTGAATTGAAAATGGACTCACCTAAGAACGCTTGTAGGGATGTTGGACTCTCATTAGTGGTCAAGCCCCCTCGCGGATCCTCATAAGTCTATATGTTATCCTTTTAAACACTTGCATTGCAACAATGGCTTGGAATTTCTCTCTGTCAGTCACAAGGCCCCTCTCTCTTTGGTTCTCTATAGCCTTCACATGAACAATGGACTCCTCTCTATGTATCTTCATTGCAGAAGAAGACATAGGCTTGAAGAATTCCTTTAAGGATGTACTATACTCTTATAATCTATCTATCCTTTTTTCAAATCTTAATATTGTGTATGTTTATTTTGGTCGATTTATTATGAAAAACATGGTTAAAATCCCTACTATCCCTATGACAAGTGAAGTTTTTAAACAAATTCATTTTTATTTTGGGGAACTTAACCTTATGTATGTTCTTTTTGGTCAATTATTATTGAAAGCATGGTTAAAATCCTTACTATGCTTATGACAAGTGAAGTTTTCAAACAAATGCATTTTTATTTTGAGCAAAACTTACTATATTGCTTTAATGTTTTTTATGATATCTCATTCCAATATATCTTCAGGGAGCGGAACAATCAGACATATTATTTATCCAAACACGGACCGCAGATGGATGAAGACTCTTCTCAACTATGGGTAGTTGACAAAGACTCTATTAAGGAATTGGATCATGGACAATTAAAGGCTATCATCCGACCTTAAGTTAGGGCCAAGATAGTATTTGGGAAGACATACTTTTTTGAGCTTTATGAATTGTATGAGTGATAATACTATTATTATGGATAAATATTAGACTCATAAGGATTAAAAAATAGAATCTATAAGAATGATATTAAGATGAGACATGGTTAATGAAAATGATTTTTTGTATGGTTTTTATAGCCATAAACAATATGGTTCAAAACTTTATCTAATAAAATTATGAAATGTAATTTTTTTCCTAAAAAAATATTACTATAATGTGTTCTAAACAAATAAGTCTTTCTAAATTAAAAACCATATTCAATAAAAATAAAAATAAAAAACATATATATCATGTGTTAAAGAATTCATAATTGAATTCAATTTAAAGATCAAAACACATTAAAGTAATATTTTTTGAAAACACAAAACCTTACGTTTGCATCAAGCTATGATTCCTCTATAACCCTATACCACTCTATCCTTTAATATACATGTCTTTTACTCATCTTTTTCACTATCCCACACTTACAACCTGGATGATATATGCTCCCATCACCCTCCTCAGCTTCATGTATGTTCCTATGATAATGCATTGAGACCAACAACCAAAAAACAAAACTCAAAGATTGCATTTAGAAAAAGACAAAACCCAAAGATTGCATGACTTTACAAGGTAAAGGTAAAGTTGAATATGATATTGTATAAGGTAACCTTGAAAAGGACACTAGGGTTGCTTATGTCATTGAGATCAGAAACATACAAGACAAATTTGAGATGACAAACTTCACGTTTTAAGAAAATGGAGAATTAGGTATGTATAATAAAGGATTCCATTTATGCAATTATATATATTTTTAATGCTATGCGATTAAAATATGTTTGATGGTTCATTGCATACTACTTATTGTTTTGTTTCTTGGTGTGTTTTAGTAATATTATTGTTGTGTTTGTTGGTGTGTGCTTGACTAAGTTTTTCTTTATTTGTTTATATAAAGGTAGTTTTTAATTCACTCGTGTATTAGTGTACATAGTGGAACATTATCAATGTTTTGTAAATTTATTTCATATTTTTTTAAGAAGATAGTAAAGTAACTAACAGTAAAAAATAATTTAATAAATTTGATATTTAGTTTTTTTATAAATTTTTATAAAAATTTTAAATAAATTAATTATGGAAACTTGATTAAAATATTTATTATAAGAATAGCTTAATTTCGAACTTTGATATATAGAATAGAGTATAATAACTCAATCTAATGAAAATCTAAATTAAATTAACAATTTATAAATAAAAAAAAGTTATTTTCATATACATCAACCCAAATACTAGTAGCATTGCTTAAGAAAAGAGATAAGGATGGTACAATGCTTCTTCCATGTGGAGTACAACTCCTTTTTCTCCACATTAGAAAAAAAACTTTTTTTATTAAAAAATAATAATAAAACACATTATTCAAAGGCTATTAAAGCCTTAACATCCATAGATGAGGCTTATTAAATGATGCAGTAACCTACAACCTATCATTATAAATAACAAAAATACATTGCTACTAAAAAGAAGAACTACAGTCTATAGTTGTTAAAAAATACAAGTCCACAAACAAAAATGTTCCTTTGAACATATGTAATCATTATGAGTACAAACTTATAAATAGAGTTATATATATATAGGACTCTGCACTTGACATGGTTGAAGTGGAGTACAACTTATAAATTAAGTTTTACAATTTATCTTCTTAACTATTAGATACCTAGTTTTCAAGGATGTTACACTTTGCCATAGATTCAAAATATAGGCTCATTAAATAGCCGCGTATTCTCCTTTAACATCATATTCTATAATACGATGATTATATCATTGTTTCCCATTGTCTCCCATTTTATGGGAAGATTGTTTATCTTCCCAATGATTAATTTAAAATGGGATGGGTTTTGGGTCGTGTCTAACAATACTCGGATCATCATGGTCCCATTTCATCTATGTTTTTTCTCGTAGCTGAAGTCCAATCTTGGATAATCGATCTGCTTCTATGTTATTTTTCTAGAATATATGTTGATAGCTGATGGATCAAAAGAGACCAACAATTCTATGTATATCCACAACGATAGGTTGCAAAAAGATGTTGTAGGATTGACATCGATGTCTCATCCAATTAATAACAATGAGAGAGTCATCAATGATCTATAGATCATGAATACCTAGACTGTTAACAAATAATAGGATACACCCGAGAGCAAATAATTCAACTCGGTTGTTTGTCTCTTGTCTAATTCCAGCAACAAAGCAAAAATATGTGTGGTCACTTTGATAAATAATACCGCCAATACCTCCGGATTGAGCCTGATCTTGGGTTGCACCATCAAAGAAATCCCAACATATAGTTTTATCAATAATAGGGTCATTGATGACTCAAGGAATGTGAGACCCAAAAACTTGTGTAAAGAGATCAATAATAGCTAATGCCCTCTTAACTAACAATTCTGGATGAATAAAAGTGTCCTGAAAGACAACTTGATTTCTGGAAAACCACATGAACCACATGAAAATCATAGGGAGTGCCCTATAATATGCATAATCATGCTTCTTTAACCATATGGACATGGCATCCTCAAGATGAATCTCGGCCCAAATAAAAAATCTCCTTTTATACTTGTTAGCATATCACCACATATTTTGAATATATGGGCAGGTGATGAATAAATGGTATGTGGATTCATTACTAGATCTACATAGAGGGCACCAACTGGGACCGATCCAATATCTGTGAATCATGTTTTCCCAAGTAGGAATGGAATGTTTAAGGATGATCAAACAAAACAATTTCATCTTCAGAGGACATTTAAGGCTCCAAATACTGTGGTTCCACCATGACAGAGCAAGAAGATTCTCGATGGATTGGGCATAGAGATATCCCAGTTTTGGAGCATATGTACCACCATTCTCATTAAATCCCCATGGGAGTGATCTGGATCATAACATATACAAACAAAAGAGGAATTCAGGGCAATTATATATCCATACCAATATTGTCAGTCCTCTAGTCTAAACTCCAGCTCGGTCGCGGATAGCCAATTACTGATGGTGAAAGGTGGTCCATTTCCATACCAAACATGGGCTAGATAAATGATATTCCTAGTCTATAAATGTTGCACAATTTACTCTGGAAAGAAGAAATTATGTAGACATCCAATCCCGGGATCACAACCACTTCTTAATTATCAACCATTTTCCAAACAAAGTAATCCCCAATGATATGAAACACATTTAGGCATGCACGCCAAAAAGGGGAGTTTGAATTGGAGTACAACTTGTAGATAGAGTTGTACAATTTATTTTTTTCTAATATTATATGACTAGTTAGTTTTTAAGGATTATACAAATGCCACTTTATGCGATTTATGTATACTATAGAGTTTTTAAGGATTACACAATCTCCACTTTTTTTTTCCAGCGAAAAAACAACAATATTCTATTTCAAAATATTTGTAAGATGGTTAACAAAAAGCCCAGACAGATGGGTAGCGACGAAGGCCTGAAAAATTCCTGAAAATGGTTGAAACAGAGACATGTATAGGCAAAAAAAACTAGATGGAGCATAGTTCCAATAACTGATAAAAAAAACATAGTCCACCATACTTCGATCAACAGGAAAAATCAGAAGAGATTGCCCATCAGTCGAATAGTTAGCTCGTGAAGGATAAAATCAGAGAGAGACCGGCTACCCATAGGCCGAAAGCTAAAGACGACCTAGCAAGTGGCCATCCGCTGACCAATGTTCTGAAAAGATCACATCCGGGGGCGCATACAGAGCTACCTTGGAGAGAACATCCGCATCCGAGTTTTGTTCTTTGTAAATGTGGGAAATATCCAGCTTTTTGAAGTTATTGATTAGCTTCCGAACATGAAACAACCAATGATTCAAAGAGAGGATTTGGACCTGTCTGATCCCCTGCGCCCATTCAACAATGATATGGGAGTCTCCATAGACATGGATGTCATCCAGACCAAGATGGGAGCAAAGCCCGAGCAAGATCCAAAGGGAGAGGAGTGCTCCCTTCGTGTTCGTCCCATGACCACAGTGAAAGCATACTTGAAAATAACAGTTGTCAGCCAATCTCAGAATAGCTCCTACCCCGCATATATTTGCACCCTTCTACAAGGCACCATCGAAGAAACCCACCAGTCCCGGGACCCCTGGAATGTTCTTAGGAGATCTATATTTACAATCCAGAATACAACTTTTGTGAGTGGAACCCCCAGCTTCAATGAAAACCTATAGACATCTAACAACAACATCAATTGGCCTCTGTCGCTTGCCTTCAAAGATAAGTTTGTTCCTACAACCCCAAATTGTCCAGATCACGAAACATGGCAAAGTCCATAGAAGAGGTAGATTTTTCCCCAAAGTCTGAAAGCATGAGGATAAGGAATTCCAAGTCCATGGACAATCCACATTGACCATCTTTGCTATAATTTTCCAGGCTGCAGAAATGAAATCGTATGTCACAAAGATATGATGAATGCTCTCATAAGATGTGCCACACAGCGTGCACATACCTGGGTTGTTTTGTCCCCGCTGCATCAGGTTGTCCCATGTGAGGAGACAATTGTCCAGATCCAACCATACGCATATGGTGATCCTCAACGGGAGCTTCCATTTCCATACGATGTGCCACCACTGCCAGTTGTTGGTGAACGTATTCATGGATTGTTGATATGTTAGCTTTGCTGTCAGCAAACCCGAGGCTGTATCATATGTCCAGCATAGAGAGTCTGACTGATCATCCAGGCAGGTTTCCCCTGCTTGTAATTCCACCACATAATTGTTCCATTCAACACCCAATGCTCCCGAGAGGCCTAACTGTTCACCAGTTAGCCACCTTTGTTGAGCCAAACCTCGATTCTGTGACAAAGAAGCATAGTATAGTGAGAAGATACCTTTACAGTGAAGGAAGTATTTCAATTCTATTGAAAAAACATGTTTCTATGGACCCCCAACTAGTGGGTCTTCATCGATTCTCACATCATGGCCGTCACCAGGAGCCCAAGCCAGCCATGTCGAAAGGATCTGAAAAGCTTATGTGAGGCCTGCCCAAATATTTGAACATTTACTTGCCTTCCTGAAGCTTCTGATCCACTGAGGAATAGTAGACCTTCTGATGTATTTTTCCTTGATTACGTGAGAACATAAACTCCCACCAGTTAAGGACATCCAAAGGCTTTTATCTCTGAGAGCTAATGAGAAAATATGCAAGTTCTTTAGGCCCCATTCCCCACTGTCCACTGGTCTGGCCAAGTCCTCCCATCGCACTAAATGGTATTTTAGTGCAATTTCCACTTTATGTAGGCTATAGAGTTTAGTTGGTAAAATTTGACAATTTTAAAGTAGGATTCACAGTAATAAAATAGAAGTAAATTTATAATTATTTTTGTTAGAGAATGTGTATTTTTTTTAAATACGTTGTTATTGATTAAAAATACAAATATATGTAGTTTGATTATTATTTGGTTTGTCTTAATAAAGTTGTAACTTGAGTTTATAATATTTTATCAGGGAACGTGTATTTTTTTAAAATACGTTTTTATTGATTAAAAATATAATCTTAAATATATATAGATAAATAGATCAATAAGATTAATTAGTTCACAGAAGAAAATTAATATAGCCAAGATTAGAACAAACTCTTATGAACTCCATAGCGAAACACGGTGTTAGTCTATTCCTAAAACTCCATGGGCGGAAAGGGTTTGCCATCTGTGTGAGTCTATAGGGAAGGGTTTGCCATCTGTGTGAGTTGTAACTTGAGTTTATAATATTTTATTAGGGAATGTGTATTTTTTTTAAATACATTTTTATTGATTAAAAATATAATCTTAAATATATATAGATAAATAGATCAATAAGATTAATTAGTTCACAGAAGAAAATTAATATAGCAAAGATTAGAACAAACTCTTATGAACTCCATAGCGAAACATGGCGTTAGTCTATTCCTAAAAATCCATGGGCAGAAAGGGTTTGCCATCTGTGTGAGTCTATGAGTGTTGAGGATGAAAAACACTTTCTCTTAGTGTGCCTTGCTTACACTCACGTTAGATCTAAGTTTCACATTATTTGCTACAATACAAACCTTTATAACCTCCTAACTTGCCAAAACTATAGTGAGATTGTAAAGCTTCTTGGCAAACTTTTGAGCACAGGAACAAGATTTTAAAGTAAACCAAGTATTATCCTTCTTAAGGTCCGATAGACCAAAGTTGGTCTCATTGGACGCTAATCATCATCATCATCATCATCAAAAATATTTTGATTATTCTTTTTTATAATAATAAAGTTGTAAATTTTAAGAAAAAAGAATGTGGATTATTAAGTTAAGAATTAATTTGCATGTTTTGTTTGTGAAAATGATAAAGAGTTTTTCTAAATTTTTTTTGAAAAAAGAAAAGAATATACAGTTTATGTGATCGAGATGATATTGAAGATGAAGCTCATTTGTTTTTTAGGTGTCTTTTATACAATGATGTTATATATATTTACGTCGATAGGCATTTTATTTGAGATTTGGGGTGGACTACCATTTATGGTTTTTCATCTATGGACAAGGATGAGACAAGTGTACTATTCAGATTGATTCAATGACAATTGTTCAAAATTCGAAATGAACAAATTATAAAAAAAATATAAAAAATAATTGGTAGTCGATGAATGGATAACTAGTAGCGATGCATGGATAACCAACAAGTCATGACATATACCTAGAAGAATGTGAGATAATAATAAAAATAATATAAAAAATATATGATAGTTGAAAAATGGATAATGAGAATAATGTCGACGATAACATGTAGCTAGGCATGGATAACTCAGAGTTGAACCCATTTAACGAGAATAATACGAGGAATAAAAAAATTCCAAACTTTCTTCCATTCCATCACTATCTCTCAACCATTTGATCCCTATCGACATGATCCAACCACAAACTATGTGGGTGTAGTAGTTATAGTGGTGGAGCAACCGTATCCGGTTGGACTCTTAGTACAATCGTATCCGGTGTAATATGTCATCTTGTATCCGGGTTAAGCTAGCCTGTATCCAGGTCTAGGGAGGAAGATGTTCCATCTTCAAATAAACATATATATAAATGTATAATAATTAATGGATGGTTACAATGAATATTGGCCCTAGCTTATATAGGCCTCTTAGTGACTATTTACAAATGGTCACATCTTTTCAAATATCCTAATTTACTATTAAATAAAATAATTAAATATTCATAACATTTGATACCACTTGGAGCAACCGTTGCCGGTTGGACTCTTAGTACAACCGTATCCGGTGTAATATGCCAGCCCGTATCCGGGTTAAGCTAGCCTGTATCCAAGTCTAGGGAGGAAGATGTTCCATCTTCAAATAAAAGATATACAAATGTATAATAATTAATGGATGATTACAATGAATATTGGCCCTAGCTTATATAGGCCTCGTAGTGACTATTTACGAATGGTCACATCTTTTCAAATATCCTAATTTACTATTTAAATAAAATAATTAAATATTCATAACAGTCCCTTCCCGGTAAGGAAAGCTTTGTCCTCAAAGCTGAGTTTTGATTATATTGTCTTTTATCCTGGCTCTATGTCGAACTAATGATTTGAGACACGCGATTTTGATTACGACCATTGCTTCATCTTGATTATTTTGTCTTGCCATTTGCATTAAGTATGAACGTGGCGAAGTTTTGTTTACGTTTTTTCCACTTGTGTGATTGCTTATTTTAACTATGTTTTTCGTTACTTGAATATACTCGATACAAATGAGGACCTTAGTTATTTTCGTGTTGTTATTCCCAACACATTTGTGTCAGCTCCCTTGAACGAGCTCTTTGTGTGTATAATGCTCATAAGAACATCAGTCTTATCTTGTGTCTGATAGATATTATAGTTTTTTCCTTGATGTTCTTTATACAAGTCCTTGTGATGCCATATGTCCTTCGTGCATTTGTTATTGTGATATTATTGCCAATGTATTGATCATCGTTATTGTTAGTAACATTGGCTTGTCTCTTATCACAATCTTGGTTAGGATCATCTTTCTCCTTGTCAAATATTTCGTTGTCATTTTCTTCATTACTAGGATATGTTATATCTTTGTCTTGCATAATATCTTGATTGATGTCATTACTCTCATTGGAAATGGCATAACACTCTACGGTATCTTCATCTTTTACATTAGCTTGGGTGGTTTGATTTTCACACCCATCTTCATTTTCTTTAAACGTTTCGTCAATAGATTTCTTATATCTGTAAGGATTTTCTCAAGGATATTTATGAATTCATCACTATAAGATGCCATGGACGTTTATACAAGGGACTTTGAGCTTTAGAGGTAAGAACGTTATTATTATATTTAATAATAATAATATATTTTTTGAATAATAATAAATATTAATTAATATATTATTATTATTATTATTATTTATAAACTATATGATATGTTGTATATAGTTTTTTTTAAGTTTTAAAAAGTAAATATAATANCCATGCTTGGTAACTGATCCAATTAAACCAGAATCATACTAAGGGGGAAAATCAATAAGAGTTGATTTACATACAGTTCATTTCTACCAACAACCATATATTTATTAGTAGCAACAGCCACCATAGCATTTAGCTCCCGAAGGATATGAAACAATTCTATTTGCCTAAACGACTTAGAGATGGAATTGATTCTATTAATCAATCTGACTAACCTTACATTCTTACAGAGATTTTCCCCATTCAATGCTTGGATTATTAACCTGGAATCTCCATAAACCATGACTTCATCCACTCCTTTCTCCTTCAACTGCTTGAGACCTTGCTAAAGCCCATATGCCTCGTCCATATTGTTGGAATCTTGCCCTATATTCCAATCGTACTCTGTATCAATTTTCCCATCCGGACAAATAACAACACCCCCACCTCTCGCTCTCCCTGGATTCCCCTTGGAAGCTCCATAAAAAATAATTTAAAGATCTTCCTTTCTTTCAGCCAATTCTCAAACTGAGACTTATCCAATCTAACTTCCAAATTTTCCAACTGTTTTTTAGCCAAAATAGTTTCAGCAGAGAGATTGAAGCTTTGCAGCCAATTATTTTCATTATCAGCCAACTTAGCTTTGTTATTGGGAATCATCAAGACACTAATAATCTCACCCATTAAGGCATTTTCCTTGATTGCTATTTTCCAAGCAAGCTAAGCTATATCCTGGAAAATTCAATGGTTATGCTCATTCCAAATGCACCAGCAAATGACTTTTGGAATTTTCATCCACCAGGCTCTAAACCCTTTTTTCTGATTCAGCTCACCATTGTACATTTTATCCTAGTTGAGAAAACACAGGCGAATATTATCCGGCATTTGAGTCCCAACCTCCCAAGGTTTCAGCATTTCATTCCAAACTGAGATGGCATAGGGACAATCTAAGAATAGATGGTGAATAATTTTGTTGGATTCAGAGCATAGTGGGCAACAAAATGGACCAACGAATCCTCGCTTCTCTAGATTTTCGTCGGTGAGTATTTTACCATGCATTAACGTCCAACAAACAAAGCAATTGTTGGAAGCATTTTGCAGTCCCAATTTTGTTTCCAGATTGCAGGATTGTATAGCACGTTTGGAACAACAACAAATTTCAAGTATCCTTTAACCATCGAGTAGCTGCTGGAGCAGCTTCCCCATCCACGTCAATCCCTTCTCTTTTTGGCCATCGAAGCGATTATTGAAAGGTGATTCAGCAGTAGATTTTTATGAGTGATGAGATCAGCAGGGCAATTGGGAAGAGACCACCCAGTCCATCTATTTGGAATTTCAATTTCCCATGCTGACATGTCCCACAGAGTTTTAATTCCCAGCGTATCCAACCATTAATTAAGTCTTGGAAGAAGTGGGGGAGGTTTCCCAAGAATTACATCCTGCCAGATATTTATCATCTTACCATTGCTAGGGATCCAGTGAAGCTCTTCCTTGAACTTGGTCAAAGCTTTCCTGCAAAGGGAGTAGATGGGGGAGACATGCTTATTCTCTTTTTCATTGTCAAGACATTGAAGCCTCAGACTAGAAAAATATTTGCACTTAATCACTTGACTGCACCAGGATGGCTTGGAATCGATCATATTCTAGAGCAATTTAGATCCTGTTAACGGATTTTGAGTTTTCAAGTCTCTAATTTGCAATCCTCCCTTCATCCTTGGCAACTTGATTTTCTTCCAGCTGATCAACGCAAACTTTTTCCCTCCCCCATTCTTCCCTCCTTGCTAGAGGAAGGATCTCACCAGGCCTTCAATCATTGCAATTGTCTTGGGTGGGGCTAGCAGAAGGGATCATTGATAAAGGAGATAGTTGTTCAGAAATTTTTTTATCAACACCAACTTCCCTGCTAGATTTAGCCAGGTTGCTCCCCATCCTAGAATTTTCTTTTTGATTTTATCAATAAGAGGGTTCCAGGCTGAGCATTTGTGCTTAGTTTTGAATATTGGAACCCCTATATACTTAAAGGAGTCCTAGCTAGTCACTCCTTCAATATCAAGGACTCAGGAAATTCCTGACATTTCCCTTGGATTAGTATTCCAGCTATAGATCTAACTCTTCTTGAGGTTGATTTTACTTCCCGAGGCTTGGCAATATCGGTCCAATTCATTTTTGAATCTTCTTGCTATAATCTAACTGGAGCCTCCGAGCAAGATTGTATCATCGACAAACTACACGTGATTGATATCATTCGTTCCCCTATCCATCCTAATTCCTGAGAACTCTTGATCCTGCCTACCCTGCTTCGGCTGAAGACTAGGCACCGAAGCTTGGATTGCATAAAGTAGAGGAGAGAGCGAGCATCCTTGCCTCAGACCTCTCGAAGCTTGAAAGAAAGGTGTTTCCCTACTGTTGATAAGCGGAGCGATCTAGGGTTTACTAATGCGGGCCTTGACCCATCTGATGAAGCTTGGGTCGAAACCAAATCTCAGCATGTCTTGATAGAGAAAGGAGTGGCTGACTTTATCGAATGCATTTGCTAAGTCTATTTTCACCACCATTCCTTTTTCACCATTCTTCAGGCTTGAGTAGATTGCCTCTTGGACTAAAATGATATTGTCCCATATTTTCCTGCCTTTAATGAAGCCTCCTTGATTCTTAAGGATAAGGTAAGGTAGAATGTTTTTTAATATTCTGGCCATAATTTTAGTGATAATTTTATATCCAATTTTGCATAAGGATATGAGTCGGAATCTGTCAAAGGAATTGGCATCCTTCTCTTTGGGTATGAGAGCCAGAAAGGCTGAATTCGTGCTGCCTCTGATTTTACCACATCTCTGTGATTTGCTAACCATTTTGAATAAATCTTTTTAATGATTCCCCGGCATGCTTTGATGAAGTTTGCATTACGCCCATCGGGGCCAGGAGTTGTGCCATCTTCCATGTCATCGACGACCTCCTTAATCTCCTCCATCATGACTTGTTGGATCAATCTCTTATTATCCTTACTTTCAACAGATCGCGGGACAAGCTCCAAGATCCCATTGTCAGCGATGATGGGATGAGCAGAGAAGAGATCATTGAAGTGCATGGTGGCTTCTACTTTTATGTCTTCAAAATCTTGAATTACAGTGTTTTGGCCATGAATCTCATGCACATGCTTGAAGTTTTTCCTAGCCGCGACCTGTTTATGAAAGTAACTAGAATTCCGATCACCGTCTTTGAGCCATTTGCATCTAGCTTTCTGTCTCCACCATTCAGCTTCCTGCCTACAAGAATCGTGGAGCTCACTTTGTATCTTTAACTCTTTTTTAATGTCTTCCTTATATATACTTTTAGTTTCCATGTCAGACTGATGTGCTTCCAGCGCTAACACAGCTTGGCGTTTCTTTTGGTTTGGAGAGGCGATCAGTTTTGCCTAGGCCTTTAGAGCCTTCTTCCATCTTCTTAATTTCTCTTCCCAAACAAAGAAGGGAGAGCTAGTGACCGGGGTTGACCAAGCATCAGCCACAATCCCCAGGAAATCCTTGTGGGTGACCCATAGTGGGCTGAATCTAAAGGGAATTGGGCCTAGGTTCTTGTCATTCCTCATCTCAAGCAGAATTGGTTTGTGATCAGAGCCCCCAAAAGGCAAGATTTTTTATGTCAAATTTAGACCCAGCAGGAGGAAGGTGTCCTGGACCAGGAATCGATCTAGTTTGGCTGTAATATGCTCGAGGCCTAGCCTCTTGTTATTCCAGGTGTATTTTCCTTTAGATGGGATAACATCTGAGAGATCCCAGGCCAATATGATCTCATCAACTAGTTCTCTTATGGGATCTCTGACTAGAGACCCCCCTCTTTTTTCATCTTGGCTTAGAGTGATATTAAGATCCCTAGTAAGGATGACATTACCCTATAGGTTGCTCCTTTCATCACGAAGAAGATTCCAACATATTTTTTTTCAGCGTATGAGTTAGGAGCATATATGTTGAAAATTATTAGCAAGGTTTTAGTTTCTTTCTGCATCAACGAGGTGAGGATCCAGCTTGAACTATACTTGATATCAACAGCTTTGAATTTCTGCTCATCCCAAAGGGTCCCAATGCCTCCGGAGGCTCCCCTTGAACTGATTACGACACTTCCTCCTTTCTTCCAAAATTTTGCACTAACCTGGAGAAATGCATCTTCCTCCATCTTGGTCTCCTGGATCAGTAGGATGTCTGGCTCATATAAAGATATTAAATCTTTCATAGCTTCTTCCTTGACTTTGCTGCCTAGACCCCTGCAGTTCCAAGAGGGGACCTTCATTACTTACTTTTGGAAGCCCGGGGAATCCCTCTCTAGGAATGCCCATGTTGGTGGGTGTTTCTAATATTTTTCAACAACTTTTCCAGAGTTAACTGGGAGCCTTGCAATTTATCCTTATAAGTGGCTTGCACCTCACTTGTTTTTTCAATCTCCTTCCTTTGATTTTTTCTTTCTTAAAGTAGTCATTTCAATTTCCCTTTCTTCCTCTTCTTCTTCGTCTGTATCGGTTTCCTCCTCTGAATTTCCCAGGTTTTCTCCTTCTTTTACCACCTCTGCTCCTGCATCTGACTAGATATAGTCTTTCTCAAGTTGGTCTGATAGGATTACTTCTGGATCCTTGATCTCTTCATTGCTGGATTTCTCTTCTGTGTCATTGGTTTCATCTCTCGTCTCATTGGTATTTTGCATTTCTTGACTTCCTTCCAAGGAGATTACTCTTGGTTCTTTATTTCCCTCTCCTTTCCTTTGCGCTTCTCCGGGATTGGTTTTAGTCTTAATTATTTTCACTGTATGCCATCCTTCCTCCTTGCCTTGTTGGATCTTGGGATTTTGAGGACAGTTACGAATGAACTTCCCGTATTCATGGCATCCTCTACATTTGAAACGTAGCTGTTCATAGTCAAGTTTTTGGAAATGTAACTAATTCCCCACTGTTAATTTTATGGCTTCCGGTATCCCAGCTTCAAGATTGACCTCCGCACAGATGCAGGCGCATGCATATTGGTCCTTTGGACTTGCCATGTTGATGTACTTCCCCGGTATGTTCCCTATTGCATGGAGGGATTTTGGGTTCCAATAGTGCATAGGTAGACTAGGAAGCCTAACCCAAACTGGGACTGCTTTGGGGGTGTCAGCCTTGGGATCAAAGTCTAGAGTCCATCCATTCAGGTAGAGGCTTTGCGGCCCCATGAAGTAGGGCCCGTTTCTGACTATTAGGTCCTTGTCGTCCTTGGATTCGAAATCGAACAGGAAGTATCCTCGTCCAACTGAGTATGAGGCTACATTTTTCGATATTAGGGGTCTCCAATTCCTTTGTACCCAGCTTTTAGTGGTTTTTGGTGAGATCCAGAGCCTGGTGAATTGCCTTATTAGAGCCCGATTTGCCAACGAGAGGGAAACCCGAATAGTTTCCTCTGGCGGAAGGGCAACATATGGCACATCTTCGATTCCTTTGACAAATTTCGGTGGATCTCCCTTAGCAGATCTCTTGCTTTAAGATGAGATTAGCTTATTGATGGCATCCGAACAAAGATCAGGAGGCAGATCATTTCCCACCTCGGCCACCATAGGATCCTCTATGCCCCACTAGCACTAAGCCATGAACACCGAGGCCTAGGGATCACCGAGATCCTGAGGCTGGAATCCTCGATGGCCACGCTAGGGGCAGGGCAACTTGCAAGCAGAACTAACTCCCACAGCTTGCTAGAAGCTGGAGCCTGTTAGATCCCACCCACCCAGACAGAGCCCTGACAGCTCACGATGGAGCTTCGACCTGAATCAAATTACATGCAGCGATCGATCCGAGGCATGCAACGATCCTCACCTCACAGCATCAAATTTTCTAAAAAAAAATCTAAAGGTCTAGTCTAATAATAATATATTATTATAGATAATATTTTATTTTTATTAAAATTTGTTTTTGTTTTGCAGGTTTTAGGGTTGGCGTGATGGAAGGCGGCTGTGGAAATGATGGAAGGAGGAATGGGTGGAGGAGCAAGCGAAGGAGCATTGAGATGCACACAGGAGGAGCAGTGGATGGGGAGGGCAAGTTTGTGGGGCGAGTTGCAAGAGAGGAATTGATGGTGGAATGCGGGTATCCAGGGAGAAGATGAGCAGTGAGGGAGATGTGGAGCACTAGGAAGAGGAAGAGATGACGGACTGGACGACGCGCAGGTGTTGGGGTAGATACAGTTGGTTGTAAGGCATGCAACGAGGAGAGATGAGGCAGTTGTAAGGCGCGCAGCTGGGGATGAGGTGATCGGGGATGTAAGGCACGCAACAAGGGATGAGCGTGGTGGAGCAACAAATCGGTGGAGTGAGAGAGCGCAAAGGAATGATAGGGTGAGCAATGGATGAAGGGGAAGAGCGTAGAGCAGAGTGGGAGGTAGTGAGCCGTGGAAGAATGTGGGGATTGGGCGCGAGAGGAAATGAAGTGGAGGCACGTGGAAAGGAAGTGGAGGCATGTGGACAAAAGCGTGAAGAAAATAGATCAGCGTGAAGGTCGACGCAAAAGGGGGATTGGAGCAGGAGGGGTGGCTGTGGATGATGGATCAACGCGTGGATGTGAACGTAGTGGAAATGAGACTGTGTTTTGCAGGAGGGGAGCAGCGTGGGTGGAAAGAGAAGATGAGCCAAATTCAAGCTCAGGTCGAAGGAGTGAATCCGCTCTGAATACCACTTGGAGCAACAGTATCCAGTTGGACTCTTAGTACAACCACATCCAGTGTAATATGCCATCCCGTATTCGGGTTAAGTTAGCCTGTATCCAGGTCTAGGGAGGAAGATGTTCCATCTTCAAATAAACAGATATATAAATGTATAATAATTAATGGATGATTACAATGAATATTGGCCCTAGCTTATATAGGCCTCGTAGTGACTATTTACGAATGGTCACATCTTTTCAAATATTCTAATTTACTATTTAAATAAAATAATTAAATATTCATAACAAGTGGTATCTTAATCACAATTTGATTATTATTAGCACAACTACTTAACTCGTGGTTGAGGAATATCTATAGGCCATAGGCTATGTGCCATGAACAAGCTATTTGTTACTTTTTCTCTATGTGTAGTTGTAATCATCTGTCATTCTCCTTTTTCTAGTTATTCAGGTTGTTTGTTATGAACTGCTCGTTATCCATGTATCAACTATGAGTTACCCATGCATCAACTATCAGTTATCCATGCATCAACTATGAGTTACCCATGCATCAACTATCAGTTATCCATGCATTAGCTACGAGTTGTTTTTTATTTTTATTTTTCTATAATTGTTTATTTCGAATTGGAATGATAACCATAAAATCAATATGAACATTAACTTGTCTCATCCTTTGCAATCTAGGAATATCATATTTGCTAATCTACCCTAAATTCTAAACTATAAACACCTACCGATATAAAAATTATAAATGAAAACATCAAAAATATTATTATAATTATAAATTGGTGTAGAAACAAGTATCTAAATAAATAACTTTAATTTTTTTATCTATTTTATAGAGAAAAGTAGACTAAAATAAAAATATAATAAAAAACTTTGTAATCATCATATCTTCATACATAATATTTAATGTGATAAATTATAAATATTATGGCTTTTCTTTCAAAATTGAAATATTATGTTTGAAGATCAATGAATTTTAAAATTAGATGATTTGGATTTCTTCGATTAGTTTTCGAATAATTTTTCTCCAAAATTTGGTTAAAGTTGGAATCGCATATATAAAGTGTTGAGATAGTATAATCAAATGAAGCAAGAGTTTTTAGGGTGTTGAATCCATTTTTGCAACTTAAAATGGATTCTAAATAATTATAAGTTATGGTCTAGATAAATATTAAATCACCTAATTCTATCAATATTGACTAAAAAAGTCAAAATAATCTAATCTTCTTCTTTTTTCCCTAACTTGTGGAATGACTTGTGGTCTAAGAAGCCGCATCCCAAGGGAATCTACTTCATCAAAATTACCCAGGGATTGCACTCGACCTAGGCCACACCATTGCTTAACAACGTTGGATTTTTGTGTGTCTCCTCCCACTACCATCGAGTTTCGAACTTTGGCTCACCTAACCAGAGAAACTCCTCATATACTAACTACACTACTAAGACTTATAAATCATCCGATCTTTAAATAAACCCTTTAAAATTATTTATTAAATTATGATACAATAATAATTTTATAAAAAATAAGTTAGCTTTCAATCCTTAAAATAAGTATAAATTATCGTCACTTCATATTTAATAAAAGTATAATTTTTCTCTATAAAGAAAAATAAATTATTGTCAACCTCATTGTGCCACCAAGGTTATCATAACAACTCTATAGAGAATCCCCTTACCAACGTAACCACAAATTCAAGCTCGGTTCTCTTACCAAAAGGGAAACAAATGGAAGAAGAATCGTGCCTTAAATTTGTACATAGCGATTCAATCGCTTTTCTCCTACCATGAAGCCCCCACATACTTGCTTTAAAGGAAGTTTTATCATTCTTAAGGATTTTTTTTTTCAGGAAGAAAAAAGCCTGCCTTGATATTCATATTATGAATCAAAGGACATCATAACAATCATCCAATAAATGGGTTCAATCAAATCATACCAAAACATATGACAACCACATCGACCCAGAAGATACTCGCCAGGGGGAAAGGCGTAACAACAAAATAAATGACCCATCAGAAAACTGTCTCACCATAAAGAGGGTCCTGTCCTCACATCCACATCTATCGAACGCCAAAAAGGTACTGAACAGCTGTCCAAAAGAGACCGCTCTACTCATCAAACTAAGAGGGTAAATGAAACCTCCCTCAACCATAATCAGAAGAGCTGAACAGTATCTTGAGAAATCAAATGATTCTCGAAAACTTCCTTATAGAAACCTTTACCCCGAGGGTAGGAGAGCGCTGATTTCGAGAGTCGGTCAGCTAACTGATTGTGCTCTCGATAGATGTGGGAGAAAGCCAGGCCCTTAAAGCTGCCAATGAGATTTTTTGTCTCCCTACCCCAGTGCCTGAGGGCTGGTGGGGAGAGCACAGTCGATCCAATCGCCCAATTGATGATAACTGTGGAATCACCAAAAATATGGACGAGTGGGATCGCCATCATTTGGGCAGCATGGAGAAGTGCCCATAAGCTGAGAAATTCCGCCATTGTGTTAGTGCCATGTCCGACCCCCAGCGAGAATTCTAGGTGATGTGTCTCATTTATAAAAATACAGAAGCCCACACCAGCATTCATACATCTAGAGGCACCATCCATAAAGCCACATGGAAAAATCAAGCATGGAGCATTTCCCAAAACTCTGTTACGGCCTTTCTTTGATATATTCGACGATGGGAGAGCTTTAATAGTGCTGATGGACTGCTTGATCAGATTGTAGGTATTCCTTATAACCCCTTCGAATAATGCCATGTTGCGAGCTTTCCAGAAAATCCACATCATGTGGTAAGGGAGCATGAGAAAGGGCGAGTTCTTAAGGATTATTCCATGGTTGGATACCAAGTCTCTTTCCTCTTTAAAGTTTGTACCTCTTCACAATGGCTTTGAGCTTGGAGGTGCCTTTTTGTGGAGCTAGGGTTCTCCTTAACTCTCTTCCTCACGATGTTGCTTATTTGTTACTAGTGTTTTTTAATGTGATTTGGAAAAGAATCAAAGTACGGATGTTAGGTTATGCTTTTGTTTAGTGGTAAAGAATTTTACAAATTATTTTAAGTTTACATGATAGTTTTTTAAATGCGATGGTGATGGTGATGGTTTGAATATTTTTTTACAAGTTATAAGGCTCTTCTTTTCTAGTTATATAAAGTCTTTCCTTAAATTGATCAAGCTCCTATGTTCATATTTTCAATGTGGAGGAAGTGGTGTGTTTGCAGACGTCCTTCAAGGATGCACTAAACTCCTATGGTTTAGTTGGCCCTATTTAGATTCCTAGTCTTAAGTGCAATCTTTTTGGTCGATTTATTATGAAACAAATGTTAAAAAACCTTATTATCTCTATGGCAAATGAAATTCCCAAGAAAACATGTTTTCACTTGGAGCATTACATAGTATGTTGTTTTAATGGGTTCTAAATAAGGTCAATAGTCGATTTACAATAATTATGGGTTTTAAACAATGTTGATAGTTGAATTACACTAATTGATCTTTCTAGCTTGAAAACCCTTGCTAAGGAAGAAGCCTACATGTAATCTATGTAAATGAATTCCTCATAGTCACATTCAATTCAATTATTGACAACGATCAAATTTTTTGCTATTATTTTGGCTTTAAAGACATCCCTGGATTTACATAATAAAAAAATTCTCCATTTTCAACTCTTCTTCCAACACCCTTTTCTTTTGCAACAATATGACTTAGGCTTCCCAACTAACCCCTTCAATGATGACTATGTACTCTCTAAATACCACCGAGAATACCATATATAAATTTTATTTTCATTTCACAAAAACTGTAAAAACACGTATTACTACATAAATTATAAAAATATAACACATAAAATACTCTTTGAACAAAATACCTCATAAAAATAAAGTGAGGTACCTTCCCCTTAAAACAAAATACCTCATAAAAACAGGGTGAGGTACCTAACCCCACCCCAGATCGATACCTATGACCACCTTGACATAACGCCCTAAACGTGGGGTACACTATGTACCGAATAAAGAAATACTCTTTAAAGCACATGATTTGTCAACATATGACATAAAGATATTCTCATAATTATTGTACGAAGTAATATAGTGATGGGCTTGACTTTATAGTAAATATAAATATTGTACGAAGTAATATAGTGATGGGCCTTGACTTTATATTAAGTGTAAATAAAAAATAATTATTTGTTGATTTTTCATATAATCATGAAGCCACCTTAAAGGGAAACATATAATGAGATAGTTAAGGTTAGCACGAGGTCTTCGAGCACCAAAGTATAAACATGGTCGAAAAAGGAAATATGTACATTCTCATATTCTAAGAAAAAACATATGATTTAAATATTAATTAAAAAATATTATTCAAATTGTTCCTTTTGTTTAGCAAAGTAAAATAAAATGATTCATATCTCAATAAAAGATGCATTTTCCTTATCATCATTTTATTAATATTAATAAACATTTTTCTTATCGTCATTTTATTTATATTAATAAGCATTTTTTAATCTTTCATGGAAACTCATATGATGCACATAATATTTTAATGGCCTTAGCACTTAATCATGTCCTCTATGGTGGTTGAAATCCTATTCACACAAGTTGACAATGTAGACTTTCACAAATCCTACTTACACATGTTAACAATGTTTGGAATGGGATTTGACTTAAACAACCCATGGTAATTTTAAAAATAACAATATGTGAATGTGGAGATTTATGTAATGGGTTTATGAACTTTATGATTCATATGTCAATGGTAGATGCCTTTTCCTTTCAATTATTTTACGTAATGTAATTTTTTATAATATTTATAAACATTTTTTTTCTTGGAAATTTATGAATTCCATATTACATCAACATGATGTAAATAAGATTATTTTGGCCTTAACACTTAATCATGTTTTCCTTGAGGTTTGAATATTTGTTTTCATCATAGGAATTCAAGGCTTTTACTAATTCTCATTCATTTTCATTCATTTTCTTTACATGTGTTTACAATGTATGTAATGGATTTTTCCTTAAACAATCCATGATAGATTACAAATAGAAAGGATGATGTGAATTTGCATGTGTAATCTTCCTTATTGGTACTTAGCATGTGAGCATCGATGACTAGTTTAAGCATGACCATGAAAGGGTACAATGAAAAGAAGTAAGAAGGAAAAGGAGCATAGCTTGACAAAATTAGTGAAAGATTGCACGAGCATGATAGGTTGAGTATGGATGGAGATAAAATGACGTTAAGCACAATTTTGACACAAAGGATGAAAGTGTGGAACAATTAAGGATATAGTGTGTAAAGGTTGACATTGACAAGGAGCGCAATGCCAATCAAGCATAGAAGATTGTGTAATATAGTTGAAGGAAAGCACATCTGGAATACCATGATGATGAGAGTGCAAGTTGGTATGATGGGAAGATAGTGCAACAAAGATGGGGATAAGTGAATTGAAAGAAGATGGAGGGTTGCGATAAAGAGGGACGTTGAAGAAAATAGCTAGAGGAGGATTCATAGATAGTTAGACAAAGAACTAAGGAATGAAATTGGAATTTGAAGAGTTGATCATGAGAATAAATAACATGATAAACATCACAAGCACATTAGTTATTTAGTTACATGACAAAGTGATATTTGAACACCTCACCCATGATTATGTCAAATATAATCTAAATATAGACAATAAATACTTAAAGTTGACATATTAAATTGCCCAAAGGGGTTGGATCCACTGGTGAGGAGTGAGAAGCTTTTCACCAATGGGCAATGCTCAATTCCCTTTGAGAGATTTTCTTGGACCCATGGCCACATCTTGAGATTGTGGTCAAACATGTGGTTGCACCTAGAGACACTATCATAAATGGTATGGTGACCCATGCACACATATGCGTATCAAGGGCACCCCCATGTACTTCGATTAATGCCTAAAGAGGTTGGACTCATTAGTGAGATGCAATGAGGTTTTCTCCAATGGGAAAGGTTCAATTACTATGAGGGTTGTTTTGGAGCCATGGACTCACCTTGAGGTAGTGGTCGAAATCTCATAAACCATGCACACATATGTGGATCAAAATCCCATCCCATGTTCTTTGAATTTTAAAATATGTTAGTTGGATCTAACTCAAGTGGAAGAGAGAAGTCATTATCTTCCCTGCATAGGGTCAATCCTAGTTAGGGCATGTTCACTCTTCATGAGTAGATTGTTGATTGGGGCTATTCATGAGCTAATTTTTTATTGGGCCTAACAATGTACCAAAAATCCCATTCTCATATACATATTTGAGGGAGGGCGCTTGACAACTTGGAAAAAAGGGTTGACATACTAAATCATTGTGAGATTGTCTTCTTGAATATCTACATTGGATTATTTTATTGCATAGGCATTTTGTGACATCTTTATTGAAACTGATTTATAATCTAGCAACATGGATTGAAATGAATTTATTACTACATGAAACTTATGTCTTAAAAAATAAAGATAGGATTATACAATAGTTCTTCAGAAGTTAAGATGTTAGATATATATGCAATGACAATAGTCTACTTAAGAAAATCCTATTACTATGTCAAAGGACCACTATAACATAGAGGTAAACTAGCATACATGTGAAGTAAGGGGAAGGAAATGCCCAAGTGAGCTTGAGTGGTTATGTTGTTTGAACATTTGAGGATTTTTGTTTGTTTGTTTGGACGGAACATGAATATTTACCAACAATTTAGATGTACTTATTAACCACACTATATTATATAAGATTAATTTGATTTTTTTTCTTCGAAAATTAACTAAACAACTTTCTTTCCACCTATATATACTATTAAAAGAACAAAATATTCTTAATCCATATACACGTTAAACCATCTTAATTGCAGTTTATATTTGAAAACAACATTTAAAAAAAAAATGCCAATTTTACAAAATTGAAATCCTTTCCATTCATTTTTTTTCAACTGAAAATTGCCTCTGCATCGCAGATTTGACCCCTTGACAGGAATGGACACCTTGACCTGTGGGGGCATTATACCCTTTTCTTTACCACATTTAGCCAATTGAAATCCTTTCCATTCATATTCATGTTTATGATAAATAGTTCATTTTTGGATGGTAAAATATCACATCTCAACATCCAAAATATCACATCTCAAATTCTTAAATAAATATGACAAACATGGATAGTGGCTTAAATTTGCAAAACTGAAATCCTTTTAAGCTCATCCGCATGATATATTGTTCAATATGTTCACTTTAAAACTCTTTATATGTTGTTCATTTAAAAAACATGTGTTAAAGTATCACGTCCCAAATTTCTGGAGAAATGCAAATAATATGTTCACAACATGTATTAAGATTCCATATCATCATTTATCCATGGTTTCGAACATTTATAAGTTTAACGGCATTTGAAGTGATTAAATGGTATATTTGGACAACATCGCAATGAAGCGACATCTTTTTCACAAATTGAATCACAAACATTCTTTCCAATTACCATTTCGCTCTTTGGCGGGCTACATGATAAGAAATTGAAATAATGGAATGTATTAAAATCAAACTTTTATTTAACCAAATACGATATAGACAATGTAATTTTTGCAAGTTTTATTATTTTTAAGGGTTTTGCTGGCTGGGAAGTTTAAGGTTCAAAACTTTATGGTAGTAGGAGGAGACACCTGAAAATCTAGTTATGTTAAGGGCTGGCTGTTGGAGGTTTGTGGTCATATGGAAACATATCAGAGTGTGATTTGGTTGTCATTGATGACAACGTAGTTCTAAGCATATGATCTAGATGAGCAAAGGAAGACCAGAGGACTCAGAATAATCCATGATGTGTGCAGAGATCCGATGGTGAGGAGTGATCCTGCACAAGAAATCAATGGTCAGAGCAAAGTTTGAAAGAAAATATATTGAACAAATTCGATGGTTAGGAGTGATCGTGCACAAGAAATCAATGGTCAAGAACAAATATGCAAAAGTCTGAAAGGTAATCGAATGAACAGATCCGATGGTCAGGAGTGAACCTGCACAAGAAATCAACGATTAAGAGCAAATATGCAAAAGTCTAAAAGGTAATCGAATGAACAGATCCGACGGTCAGGAGTGAACCTGCACAAGAAATCGACGACACGAAATGAGTGTTGTAGTACGGGAGCGGAAAGGCGGAAATCCAAAAGTTCGAGAATAATAAAAATTGATTTTCGATTTCCGAAGTTGGAAAGCGGAAAGCAGAAAGTGAGAGAACAAAAAATGACTAAGGCTGGAAATTGCGTTTTCCAATCCCGAAGTCCGAAAGCCGAAAGTGCAGAAGTGCGAAAGTGTGGAAGTGCGGAAGTATGGAACTGCAGAAGTGCGGGAAGTTGAAGTTTGAAAGTCGGGGAAGTGAGGTTCCCGACTTCCGATCTTTGCATACGGAAAAGGTGAGTACAAAAAGTGGAAAGTATAGAAGTTGTTTAACAAAATGTTGAAAACTCGGGATCTGCATCCCGCACCAGATCTAAGATCAACGATCCGGAAATGTTATACAAGAAATCGACGGTGCGGATTGATTATGCAGAAAAGAATGTGTGGAAGACGGAAAGCATAAGTAATGAAATGATATCAAGAAAAATCACATATTTGATATCCGTTTTCCTCAGTAGATTAACAATCACAGAGAGCCCGAAGAAGATCAATGGTGCAAAATGATTGTTGTAGAACTTGTACTACGGAACCAGAATTACGGAACCGAGAGTGCGAAAACTCTGATTTGTTGCAGAAAATGACAAGTGTGAAAGAAGCCAAATGGCAAGACGCGTTGCAGAAATTCAAGATTACACAGCGATTGGACTTCTTGTCTGTCATAAGGCATCGAACGACTTGATCGGTTATGTAAATGGATCGCGAGGCATACGAACAGGAAAAGGGTTTAAGGACAGAGATGTATAAAAGGATGTGCGCGATTAATGGATGGTTGTGCTCTCTACAGACAGAGAATTCGTGCATGGATCATCGTCAAAGTGGAGATTGCAGAATGATAGAGAACTCTGAGTTCTTTCAAGAATATATAGAACATAGATGATGAGGGGAACCAAGATGCATAAGCAAATTCAGGAGCAGATCTGAACAGAGTTGGTTTTAATTGTTATATTTGTTTTTCTAAATATTGTATTGTACATGTTTTAAATATGAGAAACAAGAGTGGTACGATGGTGCTAGGAAAAACATGTTGTCTTCTCTGTACAAGTGGAAGTTGATGCTTTCATTCAGTTGTAGCTGGAGAATGTTATTTTAGTGGGTGCTAGAAAAACATGAGGGTTGGTGCTCTCTACAAGAAGGATTTTGTAAAACAAAGGTTGCAGCCTTTTTTGAGTAGGTGCTCAAATAAAAATGAATGTTTGTTTGTCTCTATCATGCATGTGTAACTGATCATCTTCATCTTTTCTGTTAAACTTGTTGCATTATCATAACTATAAATATGTAATCAGTAATAAGGGTTTAAATTTTGAAAAATGGTTTAAGCTTTTGAAATATCTGATTCACCCCCCCCCCCTCTCAGTTATTTGAGTAATTTCAACAATTGGTATCAGAGCAGGTTCCTTTTGTCTAAAGGTAGATCTAAAAGCTTAAACCTGACAAGTTATGAAGGGACGTCATCCAATAAGGTTCCTCTGTTTGATGGAACAAACTTTGTCTTTTGGAAAGTTAGAATGAGAACCTATATAATGTCCTTCGGAGCTGATGTGTGGGATGTAGTTGAGACTGGCTATGTAAAGCCAGTTGTGCTAGCCTCCAGAGATGACAAGCTGGAATTTAGTTTAAATGCAAAGGAAATGAAGACAATCCTGAGTGGTCTTGCAGAAGCTGAGTTTGTTAAAGTGATGCATCTTGATTCTGCGAAAAAAATGTGAGATAAACTTGTAAATAGTTATGAAGGAAATGAAAAAGTAAAGGATGCCAAAGTTAGATGGTTCATTTTTTGATGTTAAAATCTCACATCTCAAATTCTTAAATAAATATGACAAACATGGATAGTGGTTTAAATTTCTAAAACTCTCCTTTTAAGCTCATCCGCATGATATATTATTCAGTTTGTTCATTTTAAAACTCTTTATATGTTGTTCATTTAAAAAACATGTGTTAAAGTATCACATCCCAAATTTCTGGAGAAATGCAAATAATATGTCCACAACATGTATTAAGATTCCATATCATCATTTATCCATGGTTTCGAACATTTATAAGTTTAACGGCATTTGAAGTGATTAAATGGTATATTTGGACAACATAGCCATGAAGCGACATCTTTTTCACAAATTGAATCACAAACATTCTTTCCAATTACCATTTCGCTCTTTGGCGGGCCACATGATAAGAAATTGAAATAATGGAATGTATTAATATCAAACTTTTATTTAACCAATTACGATAGACAATGTAATTTTTTATGTTGTCAAGTTTTATTATTGTCATTGATTTTTAAGGGTTTTGTTTGTTGGGAAGTTTAAGGTTTAAAACTTTATGGTAGTAAGAGGAGACACCTAAAAATTCAGTTATGTTAACGGTTGGTTGTTGGAGGTTTGCGGTCATATGGAAACATATCAGAGTGTGATTTGGTTGTCATTGATGGCAACGTAGTTCCAAGCATATGATCCAGATGAGCAGAGGATGACCAGAGGACTCTGAATAATCCATGATGTGTGCAGAGATCCGATGGTGAGGAGTGATCCCGCACAAGAAATCAACGGTCAAAGCAAAGTTTGAAAGAAAATATATTGAACAGATCTGACGTTTAGGAGTGATCCTGCACAAGAAATCAACGGTCAAGAGAAAATCTGAAAAAGTCTGAAAGGTAATCGGATGAACAGATCCGACGGTCAGGAGTGAACCTGCACAAGAAATCGACGACGCGAAATGAGTGTTGCAATACGGGAGCGGAAAGGCGGAAATCCAAAAGTTCGAGAATAAGAAAATTTAGATTTCCGATTTTCGAAGTCGAAAAGCGGAAAGCAAAAAGCGGGAGAACAAAAAATGACTAAGGCTGGAAGTTGGGTTTTCCAATCCCGAAGTCCGAAAGCCCGAAGTGCAGAAGTGCAAAAGTGTGGAAGTGCGGAAGTGCGGGAAGTTGAAGTTTGAAAGTCGAGGAAGTGAGGTTCCCGACTTCCGATCTTCGCAGACGGAAAAGGTGAGTGCGGAAAGCCTATAGTGGGAGGGAGTGTGCAGAAAGCGAAAAGTATAGAAGTTGTTTAACAAAATGTTGAAAACTCGGGATTCGCATTCCGCACCGGATCTAAGATCAACGATCCAGAAATGTTATACAAGAAATCGACGGTGTGGATTGATTATGCAAAAAAGGATGTGCGGAAGACGGAAAGTGGAAGTAATGAAATGATATCAAGAAAAATCACATATCCGATATCCGATTACCTCAGTAGATCAACGATCACAGAGAGACCGAAGAAGATCATAGGTGCAAAATGATTATTGCGAAACTTGTACTGCGGAACCGGGAGTGCGAAAAATCTGATTTGTTGCAGAAAATGACAAGTGCGGAGGAAGCCAAATGACGAAGATGCGTTGCAGAAATTCAGGATTACACGTCGATTGGACTTCTTGTCTATCATAAGGCATCGAACGGCTTGATCAGTTATGGAAATGGATCGCCAGGCATACGAACAGGAAAAGGGTTTAAAGACAGAGATGTATAAAAGGATGTGCATGATGAATGGATGGTTGTGCTCTCTGCAGACAAAGAACTGGTGCATGAATCGTCGTCAAAATGGAGATTGCAGAATGATAGAGGTATCTGAGTTCTTTCAAGAATATTTAGAACATAGATGATGAGGGGAACCAAGATGCATAAGCAAATTCAGGAGCAGATATGAACAGAGTTGGTTTGAATTGTTATATATATTTTTCTAAATATTGTATTGTACATGTTTTAAATCTGAGAAACAAGGGTGGTAGGGTGGTGTTAGGAAAAAAATGTTGTCTTCTTTGTACAAGTTGAAGCCTATACAAGTGGAAGTTGATGCTTTCACTCAGGTGTAGCTGGAGAATGTTATTTTAGTGGGTGCTAGAAAAACATGAGGGTTGGTGCTCTCTACAAGAAGGATTTTGTAAAACAAAGGTTGTAGCCTCTTTTGAGTAGGTGCTCAAATAAAAATGAATGTTTGTTTGTCTCTATCATGCATGTGTAATTGACCATCTTCATCTTTTCTGTTATACTTGTTACATTATCATAACTATAAATCTGTAATCAGAATAAGGGTTTAAATTTTGAAAAATGGTTTAAGCTTTTGAAATATCTGATTCACGCCCCCCTCTCAATTATTTGAGTAATTTCAACAATTGGTATCAGAGCAGGTTCCTTTTGTCTAAAGGTAGATCTGAAAGCTTAAACATGACAAGTTATGAAGGGACATCATCCAATAAGGTTCCTCTGTTTGATGGAACACACTTTGTCTTTTGGAAAGTTAGAATGAGAGCCTATATAATGTCCTTCGGAGCTGATGTGTGGGATGTAGTAGAGATTGGCTATGTAAATCCAGTTGTGCTAGCCTCCAGAGATGAAAAGCTGCAATTTAGTTTAAATGCAAAGGCAATGAACGCTATTATGAGTGGTCTTGCAGAGGCTGAGTTTGTTAAAGTGATTAATCTTGATTCTGCGAAAGAAATGTGGGATAAGCTTGTAAACAGTTATGAAGGAAATGAAAAAGTAAAGGATGCCAAACTACAAACATATAGAGTAAAACTTGAATAGGTAAAAATGAATGAGGATGAGATAGTTGGTAAATATTTCCTAAGAATAGAAGAGAATGTGAATGACATGAAGGGTCTTAGTGAAAAGTTTGATGAAGCTTTCTTAGTTTAGAAAATTTTAAGATCTTTGCCTGAGAGATTTAATCCCAACGTCTCAGCAATAGAAGAATTAAGTGATCTATAAACTCTGCCCATTGACCAACTCCTAGGTAATCTGAGAGCCTATGAAATGAGGATTGGTAAAGACGAATCCACCACTCGAGAAGCTTCTTTTAAAGTAGCTAAACATATTGATTTTGAAATGGATGTGTCTGAGGCAAATTTTGTAAGGAGGTTGAAGAAATGTTCACGTATATACAAAGGCAAGATGTCCTTTAAATGTTTTAAAGGTGGTAAAATAGGTCATTTTTCATCAAAATGTCCCCACAAGCACAAGAGGCAGACCCATGATGATGAAAAGTATACATTCAATAAATACAATTAAGAGGCTAAAGACAAAAAAAATCATGTGTGTAAATGATGTTGATTCTTCGAAAGAGACAAACAATGTTTCATCTGATGAAGATGAAGTGAATAACTTCATGCTTATGGCCATAGACGATTTTGGAGATGAATATATAGGGAGTGACCTGAATGAGGAGGAAGCCATGGTTGATATGGAAGGAGAACTAATCAGTTCTCTGGAGGAAATTGACAGACTCAAATTAAAGAAAAGGAAACAGAAACAATTATTGTTGCAGGATAAAAGGAATGTCAAAGAACCAAGTGAATATATTGTCGTGTTAAAATTGGAACTAGAAGAGGCAAAGAAAATAGAAGATCTTCTTAAACAACAACTAACAGAAGGGAAAAATAGATGTGAATCTTTGGAAGAAGAGGTAGTAACCGCCAGGAAGAAATTGAAGAATTTTCAAGCTCTATACCACTAGAACCTGTCAAGTATCAAAGCCTCAGAAGAATTGAACACCATTCTCAGCAAGCAAAGGTCTCCATGGTTAAAAACAAGTCTTGGCTATGAAGAAAGTTCATGCAACAATTAGTCAGAATGCAAGCATACTGTGGAAGCAAAAGGAAATGAATCAAGTACCAAAATCATAAATTCGGATCAGAATTATCAACCAAGGATAGCTCAAAAACATAGTCAACAAAAGGAAATACCTCCAAGATCGAGGTACGAATTTTTTTTCCATGGTTACTGTTTGTTGCTCTAATTTTGGTCACAAAGCTGCAAACTGTGCTTTTAATTTTAGAAATATACAATCATAGAACAATCAATTGTTGCAACATAGAACAAGACAATCAACAAGCAAACAAGAACCGCATATAACTCAGTCCACAACTAAGAGAATAACTCATGATAGAAATAACAATTCTTTTGATCTACTGTACAAAGAGCCAGAATGTTATGTTTGTCATAACTTTGGAGATAAGGCCTCAAACTGTCATCTAAAAGATTACAAAATAGACCCAAGAATGAATTACTCTACTGAAAGAAATAAAGTTTGGAAGAAGAAAGAAAATAATAAATGTGGACTAGTCCTTTTTGTTCAAAAAGAAAAAGGCCCCTGGTATATTGATAGTGGATGTTCCAAACACATGAGTGGTTATAAAAGTAAGTTGTTGTCTTTAAGTGAAAATAAATCAGGAAATGTAACTTTTGGAAATGATGCTTCAGGGAAGATCAAAGGAAAAGGAATGGTCAAGTTGAGTAATGGCAAAGGGAAAGCCCAAGATGTGTTGTTTGTAGATGGACTAAAACCTAATCTTCTTAGTGTCAGTCAGGTTTGTGATAGAGGATGTGAAGTAGTTTTCACTTCTAAGTATTTCAAGATAAAGTCGGTACCCTCAAGACAGTTGGTCGCAAGAGGTATAAGAACTGAAAACAATGTCTATGTCTTGAAAGAAGAAAAATAAGAATGTTATCTAAGTAAGTATGATGAAAGATGGCTTTAGCATAGGAGACTTGGAAATTTAAGCTTTGATCATATAATCAAACTTGTGAACAATGGGGTAGTATGAGATATTCCAAAGATATCAAACCTATGTGACTCTGTTTGTAAACCTTGTCAAATGGGAAAATTGACTCGCACGCAGTTTAAATATAAGAACTTCACATCAACAGACAAACCACTTCAGCTAGTACATATGGATTTGTGTGGACCATCAAGAAAAGAAAGCAAAAGAGGAGAAATATATTTTATGTTCGTCATAGATGATTATTCTAGACTTACATGGGTTTCTTTTCTGAAAGAAAAATCTGAGGCACTTGAAAAGTTCAAAATTTGTAAGGCCTTGACTAAGAATCAAATAGGAAAATGATTGAAGGCAATAAGATATGATAGAGGAGGAGAGTTCTGTTCAGGAGACTTCAAGGAGTTTTCTGATAAACATGGAATTAAGAGAGAATACAGTATTACAGGGACCCCACAACAGAATGGAGTTATTGAGACACAGAATAGGTCAGTACAACAGATGGCAAGATCAATGATGAATGAAAGGAATATTTCTTAGACATACTGGGTAGAAGCAATTCACACAACTTTCCATATTCTTAATAAAGCTCACCTAAGGCCAAACAATGATAAGAATCCCAACGAACTATGGTTTGGAAGACCTTATTCTATCAAACACTTTAAAGTCTTTGGAAGAAAATTTTACATCAAAAATAATGACGAACATTTTGGGAAATATGATGATAGGGCTGATGAAGGTATCTTCTTAGTATATGCTTCAAACAGTAAAGGGTACACTTGTTATAACAAGAGGCTGCATAAATTGGTTGATAGTATTGGCATTAAAATCGATGAAGGAATTCCTGTGAAAGACATTCAAATAAGCAGTGTTGAACCAGATACATAATACACAGTTGAATTTAAAGAAGAATAGGTCCAAGAATCGGAAAAACAAGATCTAGAGTTAGATGATGAACGTGCAAACACTTAGATAGATTTAAGACAACAAATAGAAATAGAAGCACCTTACAGAATTGTTAAGAAGAATCATCCCAAAAATCAGATAATTGGTGACAAGAATAAAGGAGTGCAGACAAGAAGAAAGTTTATCAAAGCTTCAGAAAAATATTAGATTGTTTTCCTATCTATGATGGAACCTAAGAATTTTGAAGAGGATAGTGAGGATGAATATTGGGTTAAATCCATGAATAAAGAGCTTGATCATATTGAGAAAAATAACACTTGGGAGTTGGTTCCTAGACCTGCAGATAAAAATGTAATAGGCTCCAAGTGGGTGTTTAAAAACAAGATGAATGAACAAGGACAAATTGTAAGGAATAAAGCTCGATTGGTGTGTAAAGGGTATTCCAAAGTTGAGGGATAATATTCTGATGAAACTTTTGCACCAGTATCAATATTGGAGGCTATCAGGATGTTTCTTGCCTATGCCACTCATAAGAACTTCAAAGTGTATCAGATGGATGTTAAGTCAGGCTTTCTCAATGGATATCTAGAAGAAGAAGTCTATATAGAGCAACCTGAAGGGTTCCAACTGACATACAATCCTGACAATGTCTACAAACTAAAGAAGGATCTATATGGATTGAAACAAGCACCAAGAGCTTGGTATCATAGACTGGATAAATATCTGTAGGACAAAGGTTTCAAAAAAGGTACTGTTGACAGTAACTTGTATATCAAATCCGAAGGTGATAATCTATTAGTAGTTTTGGTGTATGTAGATGACATTATATTTGGATGCACTAATGATTCTTCTACGCGGTGGTTTGATAAGGCCATGCAATTTGATTTTGAGATGTCAATGATAGGATAAGTGTCATTCTTTCTTGGTCTTCGCATTATCCAGAGTCCTAAAGATTTATTTATCTCCCAAGAGAAGTATTTGAAGGAGATGTTGAAGAAATTTCAAATGGAAGACTCATCACTTGTCAGTACACCTATGGTTGTTGGTTGTAAACTTAGCAAGGATGATCCCTCACCTAATGTTGATGAGAGAAGATATCGGTCAATGATAGGGAGTCTCTTATACATCACAATATCTCGTCCTGATATAATGCACGCTGTCAGAATGGTAGAAGATTTCGGTATGCTCCTAAGCAAATTCACTTGGTGGTTGTGAAGAGGATATTTAAATATTTGAAGAGCACAAGTGGAGGTGCATTCTTTTTAGGTGATTCATTAGTTGCATTACTGAGTAAGAAGCAAGGCTCAATATATTTATCCACTACAGAAGCTAAGTACATTGCTACTACCACATGTTGTACACAAATTCTCTGGATGATTCAAACACTGGTAGACCTGGAGGTAAAATATGTTGATCCCATTCCTCTCCATTGTGATAATACCAATGCCATTAGTATGTCCAAAAATCCAGTATTGCATTCCAAGAATAAGCACATACTTATTAAGTATCACTTCTTAAGGGAGCAGGTTACAAACATAGTAGTCCAATTGAATTTTATTCCTTCAACTGAACAGACTGTTGATATCTTCACTAAACCCTTACTGAAGACACAGTTTGAGTACCTAAGCCAGAATCTAGGTATCATATCTTATTCCAAATAACATGATCACTTTGATAGGGGGAGTTGTGCTATAAAGTCTTCTTTGACATTGATGTCAAAGGGGGAGAAGTTGTTTGTTATAGATGACAAACAGATTGATATTACTAGTACAACATGCATCCAAAAGTTGAAGATTCCCATCAATGCCAAAGGGGGAGATTGTTGGAGGTTTGTGGTCATATGGAAATGAATAAAAGTGTGATTTGGTTGTCATTGATAGCAACATAGTTCCGAGCATATGATCCAGATGAGCAGAGGATGATAAGAAGACTCAGAAGAATCCATGATGTGTGTAGACATCCAACGGTCAGGAGTGATCTCGCACAAGAAATCAACAATCAAAGCAAAGTTTGAAAGAAAATATATTGAATAGGATGATGGTTAGGAGTGATCCTGCACAAGAAATCAATGGTCAAGAGTAAATCTACAAAAGCCTGAAAGGTAATAGGATGAACAGATCCGTGGGTCAGGAGTGAACCCGAACAAGAAATCAATGGTGCAGAATGAGTGTTGCAGTGTGGGAAAGGAAAGGCAGAAATCCAAAAGTTTGAGAATAAGAAAAGTTAGATTTCCGATTTCCGAAGTCGAAAAGCGAAAAGAGGAAAGCAGGTGAACATAAAAGGACTAAGGTTGGAAGTTTGGTTTTCTGATCCCGAAGTTTGGAAGCTGGAAGCTGGAAGCTGGAAGTGCGGGAAGTTGAAGTTCAAAAGTCAAGGAAGTGAGGTTCCCGACTTCCGATCTCTACATACGAAAAAGGTGAGTACATAAATCCTACAATGGGAGGGAGAGTGCAGGAAGCAAAAAGTTAACTAAATGTCGAAAACCCAAGATCCACATCCTGCACCGAATCTAAGATCAACAATCCGAAAATGTTGTACAAGAAATCGACGGTGCGGATTGATTATGCAGAAAAGGATGTGCGGAAGAAGGAAAACAAAAGTAATGAAATGATATCAAGAAAAATCACATATTCAATACCCTATTTCCTTAGAATATCAATGGTCATAGAGAGCCCGAAGAACATCAATGGTGCATAATGATTTTTGCAGAAATTGTACCGCAGAACCATAACTACGGAACCAAGAGTGCGGAAACTTTGATTTGTTGAAGAAAATGAGAAGTGCGAAAGAAGCCAAATGACGAAGATGCGTTGCCGAAATTCAAGATTACACAACAATTTGAATTCTTGTCTGTCATAAGGCATCGAACGACTTAATCAGTTATGGAAATGGATCATCAGGCATACGAACAAGAAAAGGGTTTAAGGACATAGATGTATAAAAGGATGTGCATGATGAATGGATGGTTGTGCTCTCTGCATAATGATGGTTGTGCTCTCGTCGAAGTGGAGGTTGCAGAATGATAGAGGACTCTAAGTTATTTCAAGAATATCCAAAACAAAGATGATGAGGGGAACCAAGATGCATAAGCAAATTCAGGAGTAGATCCGAATATAGTTGGTTTGAATTGTTATATCTGTTTTTCTAAATATTGTATTGTACATGTTTTAAATCTGAGAACAAGGGTGGTAGGGTGGTGCTAGGAAAAACATGTTGTTGTCTCTATACAAGTTGAATCCTGTATAAGTGAAAGTTGATGCTTTCACTCAGTGGTCGCTGGATAATGTTATTTTAGTGGTGCTAGAAAAACATGAGGGTTGGTGCTCTTTACAAGAAGAATTTTGTAAAATAGAGGTTGCAGCGTCTTTTGAGTAGGTGCTCAAATACAAATTAATGTTTGTCTCTCTCTATCATGCATGTGTAATTGATAATCTTCATCTCTTCTGTTATACTTGTTGCATTATCATAACTATAAATTTGTAATCAGTAATAAGGGTTTAAATTTTTGAAAAATGGCTTAAGATTTTGAATAACCGATTCACCCCCCTCTCAGTTGTTTGAGTAATTTCAACATTGGTGTGGTTCAGGTTGGGTGTGATCCATAGGTGATTTTGACTACTTATATGCCCCTGGGTCATGGTTTCTTATACCACGAGTTCATTCTGCGAGTCATGGATACACTAGCAATAAACAAAAACGTATTTTTTTTTATGCAAGCAAAAAGGATATTCCACACGTATGCCAAGACATGAAGAACTTGGAACCTCATGTAAACGCTAGTGTTACAAAAAACCATAAACATGTATCAACACTTAAACTTGCAAAGACAAATTATGGAAAGTCGACACATTGAATTCATAGGGAAATAACTATTGGTAAAATAAACTACAAGAAGAGATAGAAAGAACTGTACACAATAGGAGAGAGAACTATGAATTTTTTGTTCATTAGACATAATAGGTTGTCTTACGTTCATACAAGTGAAGAAGGGAAGATATTATATAATGTATTTCCCATTTAACTTCATTTGTTAACTTAAAAACGTAGGTGCCAAAGAATAATTTCCTCAAACATTTTGTGCACAAAATCCAAAAAACTAGTTTCCAATTCCTTCACAAAACTTACTTGCATAAATATATTGAATTCCATGAGAAATTTATTCCACAAATAGATCACATGTTTCATCAAACATTTCATGTGCATCCATAAATAAATCATATCGGAGCCAAATAAATCAAATAAACATGAGATAAAGCACTTATCTTTTCTAAAGCTCACTTTTAGATCATAACCTTTTTTCATGTTTACCATAAGTTCAACAGGAAAGATGATCTATTCTCAAAATATTCCTTATCCTTTGAAGAAGGCTCTCTTCTTATACAAGAATTCATTGACAATGTGTAAGTGCTAGGTTGTATAAACATGTTTCCCTTGAAAAGATCTTCTCCAAGTATTGGTTTGGTTGTTGGAGGAATGTATTAAGTTTTTCCTTTTTGATCCGTTGTCAAGTCTAGATGTGAACTGTGCTCCAAGGCTCATTAATATATATTCTGATTTCTTCTTGAAATAGTGTATACAAGTTTTTTTGGGGGAAAATATTTGTGCGATAAAGAATTCCTAGTATACCAAAGCATTTTCTTGGGCCAAAATATTGGAAGATTAATTTATTTGCATATTTTTGAAGGAAAAAAGAGGATGTCTATATTCAACTCATTTTATGAAACTTTCTAATAATGATGAATATGAAGGAAATAATTGTATATTTGAGTTCCTCTCACTAAGGCACCATATTTCAAAAAACAAATTGTCCAAAACAAAGTCCAAGAAGTGAAGTTATTGTTGATTTAAAATCAACTATTTTTAGGGTTTTTCCATTGGTTGTTGCACACATTGCAAAATTTATATCTTTCAATGGAGCGACCAAATTTCCATCAAACCAACTATAGTAGATGCAAAATGACCATGGAATTTCATATTTGTGATCATAATAGAAATTTGAAGAAATATTGATGGTGTTATGCTCATTTTAAATTTGATGTCTCAAAGGTAAGTAGTTTTTGTCAAAACCATAGTTCTATTTTTGAAGTTATAGTGTGGTTATAGTTAGCAAGATGTTGTTTATAGGGAAATTTGTTGATCATGAAGAGTACATATCTACATAAAATTTATGTTGGAAGGGGGACTGGAGATACATGTTACCCTATGGTTTAAAATAAGATACCACTAGATGGTGGCATTTGCTTAACCATGACAAGATGTCAAAACTTCTAGATGAAGAATTTGAAAATGTTTTTTAGATAGGTGGTCTCATGCCATGGAGAATGAAAAGATAGCAATAAGGTTTATTTTCATGCACAAACTTCCCATTACAGTGTTATGGATGTGTTCAACAATTTTCTTTTTTTAATTTCTATAAATCCCAGTATCATGTATAATCTCATCAATGTCAATTTGGTTAAAAGGTTGGAAGTCCCCACAAAGAATTTTTAAAGCACACATGTTGATGGTGTAAATTTTTAAATTTTTAAAAAATTGAAGCTTACCATGGATAAATATGTGTTGCACTCATATTTTCATGCTATCAATATGGATGATGTGGATATAGTTTTGGGATATGCTTCTATGGACTCAGTTGGTACCATTAATATTAATGTGCAAAATAAGTTCTTAAAGCTTTGGTAGAACAAGAAGAAAATCACATTGCAGGATATTTCTTTTATTAAACAAGAAGGGTGCAAGGTGGCACATGAAAAGTCAGTGCAGGTAAACTAGTTGAAGCAGAGTCTATAGACATGGTAGATGAAGAGTCCAAGGTTGAAGCAGCAGAAGAAAAAACTATAGAAGCACTTGAAGAAAATTCCCAAGAAAGGTGATCAAAAGAAAGAAGAAACTAATGATTTATATGACTCCAAGGAGCAATGAGTTCACGAGTCAAAGAAAGAAGAACCAATAGCTAAGGTTGTAGTCTATCAACACTCACACCACCCTGAAAAGCAACGATCATTAAAGCAATGTTGGGAGCATAAGGGAACATGGAACCAAAGAGGCAATCATTATGGAGGAACATGGAAGACTAAAATCAATGCAGGGAGATATCAAACCAACACAACAATAACATGGAACCAAAGGAGCAACCATAATCATGACTGAGGTGGCAAGGAATCAGTTGGAACCCATCTCTACATTTCACTAGGATGGGTGGATGCCCAAGCTTGGTACTAGTTGGCTACATTGCTTAGTAGATCATATTATATTACTTCCTCCTATTTTTCGAGTATGAAACATAGGTGAGTGGAATGTTATGCACCTAGGAATATGTAATGTGAACACATTCATGGAATAGACCCGTTTTGTAGTTGATGGGTTATAAATAGCTTCACTAGGTAGTTAGAGGAAATAATATAATAATAAGGGGTATTTTGCATATGCCCCTTAGGAATACTCATGAGAAAATATTAATATACATGAGTATCATTACATGAGATATGTTGGATGAATTATTTTGTGGGAAACATGGATTGTTCGAGCCATTCCTTCCATACAGAGTATTTGATGGTGTTACCCTACCTTAAGGTTTTTTCTCTACATTCTTGTGTTGTTAATAGTGTGAATGTATTTGGATATTTATGAGGTTTAAGCGTTCTATATCACTGTTGTGATCTAATTTATAGGTTAAGAGCCACTACAATGTTATAGTGCCACCTAGGTTTTACTATTCTAAGTGATATATTGAGCTCATAATGAATATATTGTTGTAATGACTTTCAACCGTATTGTTGACTTGGCCTTGTATCCTAAAGAATCTACAGTTTATTCTAAATATCATTCAAAATGAGATAAAGTTTCTAAAAATTTGCTTCAAGATATTTACCTAAAAAAAATATAAATAATTAATAAATAAAATAGTTTATTATAAAAATGACCTAAACTTAAATAACATAATTAAATCTAAAATGTAAAAAATATCGATAACTTAAAACTTACCAATAAAAAAATCAAATATAACATACTAATATTTGTTAAAATTAATGTTTAATAAAATATTAATTATTTTATATTAAAAAAAAATCAAATATAACATACTAAAATTTGTTAAAGTTAATGTTTAATAAAATATTAATTATTTTATATTTTAAAATTTCATTGAAATGGAAAGATTCAATAAGTCAATACATCATAAAACAATGACACAACAATATAATAAAATATGTAAAATTTGTACCATTGATCTTGTCACTTCTCCTTTTTAAAGAATCGTACCATTGTCATCATCAATCTTAATCATATCTATGAGTTGGCGTAAAACCTTATCCCAGATTTATCATCATATAACAAAGTTATAATTTGTTGTTTATAAATATTTTTTTTCAAATATCCTTTAACGCTATCACTCACTAGAATTATCTTCTTAAATTTTCATTTAGTCAAGAGATGGCCTAACCTTCCATTATTGTTTGGTAATTATAAACAACCTTTTTGAACAATACTAGGGCAACTTCATTTATTTTTTTGGCATTGTGTACTCGTTTTAATTTGCAATTCTTAGTTAGTTCATAATTATGAAATCTTTGTAATAGAGAAGACTCATGTTCAATTTTTGCTGGGTCTTGACATGATTTGTAATTCTGTTTCTTGTGTTAACTTGATAGGTGGATCAGCTCAATTGGTGCCCCACCTCACAACTTGTGAAAAAAAAAATCTTAATTATCAATAAAAAAATTATAATTTGTACATAATTAAATGTATATATTTAGATTTGTGTAAATTCCTTTTTAAATAGGCTTTTATTTTTAAAAAATAATAATTATACATATACATATAGATATAGATGTAGAAGTAAGGCTAAATGTTCTATGCTTTTTATTTATTTTTATTTATTCATCATAGAAATTTAGTTAAAAAAAAATTATTGAGCTTGTAATTTTGGATTGATGAAATTATTGTTTTTAATGCAAAACTAGATTTAGAATCCTCGATTACTTCTATTACAATAAGATTGTGCAATATTTATATTTGATATCTATGATTCGATCAATCCAAAATGATTCCTACTTAATTTATGACCAAACATTTGTTGCATGTTTAGAGTCCTTATGTGTGTGGAGGAAAGTCTTTAACACCCTCTTCATTGTAATCAGAGAGTTTATTATGCCTTTAATATTATGAATATGTGTTTCTTACTCGAAGGTCATAGGTATGAATACAAAGGGGCAGTGTATATATACCTTCATAGTTTAGATAGTCGAAATATTTGAATGGAGCATGCCCTTTATCACATAAATGAAGAGTTCTTATATGTCAATTTAACATTTGACTAAGCCATGAGCTTAAATTAGATAAAAAGAAGGTTGGTGTGGTGCTGGAATGTTTATTATTGTTAGAAGGGATTATCATATTAGACTTTGGATGGATGCGGGGGAAGGTACAAATATTCACGTTGAACTCCTAGCACTTTGGGGCTTATTATGGTTTGCTAGGAAGAGAGGCTTCTTGGAGAGAAAGATTTTTGGAGACTCCAAGATTATTATTGACTGGGTAAATGGTAAATCTTCTATGCATTCTATTTTTCATCAACATTGGACGATACAGGTTAAGAGATTGATTCAGTCATTTGAGAAGATGACCATTTGTCATATTTATCGTGTCTTCAACAATGAGGCATATTTACTTTCAAAGCAGGCGATCAGGGATATGAATGGATTCCTTCTTTTCGAGGAGTCTCTTCGTGAGAATCTTATAGATTATGGTCATTACTATGTTTTCTAGTTTGTCCTTTGTCATTCATTTTGGGGAGTTTCTTAGTTTCTTGGACACCCGTTTTAAAAAACAAAAAGGTTATAAATGTTGATGGGAAGTTTTGGGGGGTTATTTTTGTAAGGTCGTGTCCTTTTAAGAGGGTTTGTAGTTTGATTCGCAGTATTCTCAGACAATTACAATACTTGTATGATCTTATTGGGAGTAGAAGTATGGTTTTTGTGTAACTTTGATTTGATATGAATAACAAGTCGCATGTTTTTTTCTTTTGAAAAATTAGATAATTATCATTATAAATGTGTAGATAGGGAGATATTTTTTAATAAAAATAAAGGTTAAGGGGTTTTGTATTAAAAGAAGCTTCGGACAAGCTAAGATGAAGACATACAAATTGGAGGGAAGACGATGACCTCTAAATTCCTGTCAGCTTCCTATTGGTAATCCTCGGAGATAAATCCCAATTGTTCCAAGTATATTTTATTTTAATATTCCAACATGTTTTACATGTGTATATCCTCACCAATTGGTAAGATAGCAAAATGCAGAAACAATACATTAATTTTTGCTTGGTTGAGATATCGAAGGATCCATAAACAACAGATCCAATTGAATTTGGTATCCCAACATGGTATTTTCTTCTCCTTCCTTTTATTACCTTTCTTTGTTTGTCTTTCTTCCTCTCATGAGAGGAGGGGAGGGAGGAGATATTTCTAAACTTTCAGGAGAGTTAATTCTTTTCAGAATAGGGAATTCTTGGTTTTCCTTGTCCACTTAGACTACAAAGTTTGAAACTATTTCGGTCAGCCCCATCTTGTACAAACCATGCCTCTTTCCTAGAAATTGACAGGACTAGATATGGATCTCCCATTTACACCTTTTCTAGATATGTAAGAGGAGGGTTTATCAGAAGCTTATCCCTTGCTATTTCTAGATTTGATTCTTCTAGCTCTTTGAGGGTTTCAAATTTGTTGTTGCTTACCAAGGGGATTTCTGCAGGATCTGAGTTTGTAGGGTTGATAATTTTATATTGGGGAATGGGCACTCTATGCCGGGGATCCTTAAGCGAAGGGTTTCCACAACGACTGAAAAATTGTCTAGAACTCTGTCTCTTTAATTGCTGGGCCTTTTGTTGCTTCTCGGGCTTCTTTCATTTTAGGATAGCACTTGGAAAAATGTCCATATACATGACAACAATGCATTTGAACAAGATCTTCTCATAGCCCAATCCTTGAATGTTGCTCCAATCCTTGATTTTGAGTTTTACGGCCCTAGTAGCTCTTTCTACATGTTAACTTCCATAGATTTGGGCACAAGAGAATTGGCCCCCTTTTGGTTCAGCACTATCCAAAAAATGACACAACTTATTGCCAATTCTCTTGAGTGAAATTTACCTCCAAAGATGAAGAGGGAGACGGGGCAACCTAACCCATACCGGTGCAGCTGTAATCGCAATTTCTTGGTTAAAACTAAAGACCAAGGAGCTAAATGCATTCCTATTAAACCCATAAAAAAGGGTCTAGAGCAGAAGATAAGATCTCTTTCATCTTTATTTAGAAAAAGAAAAACAAAGTATCCCCTACCAACAACAAAAAAAGTTACCTATCCATGCAACTTTGGTGACCAATGCTCTGCAATCGAAAGGTCCATTGCTTTTGGGCTTGGACAAAGATGCATAAGATTTCCAATAAGTGCTCTCTCAGAGAGGGTGAGATCTTTCTTGAATGGATATTCAGGGTAAAGATTCAACGAGTGTATTTCATCAATCTTCTTGACAATTTTGTATAGGGGTGGAACTTTGGCCTAGGGTTTGGAGGACTGAATGAGAGCCTTAAAGGCTTGGAGCTCATACAAGTTAACGATCCTGTCATCCCACTAGAAATGACACCCCAAACGTTTGTAGGAAAGGTTTGATGCCCCTCCACGTAGGACAAGGAAGGTCTGAAGCTAGATGTTGACGACAGACAATCACATGAAGGGTAGCGAAGGGGATGAGGTTCTATTCGAGCAACTACAAGATAATGGGATGCAATTTCATGGACATTGATGATCACTAGGGTATAAACCCTAGTCACAGAGTTTCAGAGCTTGAACTATGCATTCGTCTCTGTGTAGATAGGGGAGTTTTTAAAACCCTCTTTATTGTAATTAGAGGGATTTTAGTGTCCTTAATATTATGAATATGTGTTTATTGTTTGAAAGTCATACATATGAATTCAAAGAGGGTAAGATATTGTTGAGGCCTGGAAATTTGCAGGTAAGAACAACAAAGGATTCTCCCCAGTCAACGTTCCCAACTAGCCCGTGACTGTTTGGTGTAGGGAATTCGTCCGGTTTGCGGTTCGTCTACCGTAGGTCAGATAACAAAAATAAAAGGTTTTATCGGTTGCGGCCCGGTCCACTGTATATTATTTTGTATTTTTTGACTTTAAGTATGATATGCAAGTGCCTATCTAAAATGCAGGTTGATAAAGAATGCAAGGAGCGGTCACAATGTGATGCGCAGGTTCTTACCTCTCGTCTTAGACTCCCTCACATCTAAATCATGCACAACTAGAAAATACATACTAACTAAGCTGTCTCTAGAGAGCAAAATATTAATTCATGAGTAATGCAATACTGTTCACATGTTAAGGTAAATCACAGATAGCTGTTCTTAGAATCAAAACACATAAACATGAATAAGATATACATGACAAGATAGCTCATTAATCGTTAAACTCTCCATTACTCATAGTGGAAATTATCATAGAATAAACCAGAGAACATTCAGATAAGAACATAGGTTTAGAAAGTTAGAACGCTCTCACAGTTAATGAAACACAGTTGAAAACGAAATAGTTCCCCTTCAACATTGTTCATTTTATCACATTCGAACATTCCACACAGCACCTTCCCCAACAGGCAAAATTTGCGAATTTTTATTGTAAAACGAAGTAGTTCCTCTTGCAAACAATGGCTCATAAGTTTTTCCAGGGAAAAATCCCCTATTCTCTCTAATTTTCCTCTCTTTATACAACAACCAAAACCCTTGGGCTTCCCCAACCGTCTGACCTTTGGATTCCCCAAAAACCGTTTAATATCACAATTTTGTCTTTTTCGTGAGTACTCATGATTCATATAATGCATTACATTTCAGATTTCAACTTATGAGTACTTCATAAAATGAGATCAGCTTGGTAACTGACGGACCCTTTCCAAGCCTGGGCTTTTGTTGCCATCAATTTTGCCTTGTCTTTTGCTTGTCCTTCTTTAGATCCCGTTGCTTTCAGAACAAACTCTGCTTATCACTTTTTAGCCAACTTTCCTCAGCTTTATCCTTTAGCTACATCTTCTCGCAGCAGTAATCTGAAGAATCCTCTGAGCCCATCTGCAGTTAAACAAAAATTCATCTTTAATTAGGACTGCATCTTTTCAATAAACTTACACTACACTAACAACAAAACTGATCATCACACTGAGGCCCTGTACTGCACTCTTTTCACGAAAGCCTTAACAAGAATCAAAACCACCGCCGCCCACACACGGGTTAGAAACTCACAAGACGGCGGGAAAAACCTTATCGGTGGCTTAAACCATTAAAACATCGGCCGGATAGTCTTACTTACAGCCACAACGACAGGTTTCAGACGGACAACGAGTTTCCCAGGACCGTTAAGTCTATCAGAGTCGGAAGAACTAAATGCCAAAGCATCGGGCGGTAAAGTTCCCTGTCGATGAACGAAATGACATAACCGTCGGGAGGTTAGTGCATTACGCAGCCGCAATGGCGAAAGATGAAAAGACTACGGGCCCTGTGGCCAAAAGACGAAACAGCGCAACCCAGAAAAAGCATTAGTGAGCGGAGCAGTTATATGGTGGACACTTAGTTCGCTCGGGAGCCACAATAGCGGAAAACAATCAGACTACAGCCTTCGATCAGAGCCATAAATTTTTCGCTACGGCGCAGAAACATTGTGAAAACGTTAAGTGTTCGGAAAACCTAAGGTCGTGCAGCGGTCCAAAAAGCTTGTCTCACTTCCAAAATAGCAGCTTCACAAAGATCAAACAACCCCGACTCAAACTCTGACCAACCTCCGATAATGCAAAACAAGTCAAACAATAACAACACGACATCAAAGAAGTCAAAACTATCTGGCAGAACACTCATCGTTCAACTTCCGCAATGGAGGCTCCATAAGGAAATATGGCTCCGATGCGTTGTTTAAATGGCCGCCGAACAATCAAACTAAAATGTTACTTTCGGCTAGGCAATGATGAAAGTTTGTTTCAACTTCGAAACATTGGCGAAAATGAGAAATAGGCTTCTGAGAACAAAGAAAGAATCACAGATCAAAAGGCAATATTTAAAACCAAACTCCAAATTCCACAACCCAAAGCAGTTTCAGACATAAGCAATTTTCCGAAAAGCATGAAGAGAGTTAACCTCAAAACAGTCCAAACTTGTAGTAGAGGGAAAACAAAAACAGAGTTCATGGATCCGAACGATTCTAGGCAAGATAAATATTAAAAGGAGGGTCCAAAATTTTGAAAATTTGGGAAAACAGTTGCAGCTGCAACAATTGGCGACTACCTGGTGAACCTAGATCTTTGGACAATTTATTCCTTAAGTAACAGACTGTTTAACAATAAACGAACATGTTGAATTCTTCCAGATGTCTGGATTTCCCAAATGGAAAATATATGTACTTTTAATCATTGATGATAGTCCAATTTAGGAGAAAGGAAAACAAGATTTCCAAGTCAAGATAACTCTTTTGAGGCTGGGAAAATGAGTTTCATTTATTACTTCTGCCTTTGGGTAGCTTCCAGCTTGGATGCCACAGGATAGTAACATAAGGTAAACATAAATATTCATTTGTTCCTCATTCCCATGCCATTTTTCACTTTTTGTGCTTTTTTGGACCTTTGTCCTTTGCCTATGAGTCCTCCTGCATGCCTTTCTTTCTGAATTTTCATTCAGGATCCTCTATCCATAGTGTCCTTTTGTGTGAGAGATGTATTCAACTTTCAGCTCACGGACGGAGAAGAACTTCTGGCTATTTAGTACTTACATGGTTCAGTACTTTGTTTTGATAGAAATCGCTTTCATGGGAGTTTTTTGACTCTTATATGCCCTTTTGGCATTCAATTCCTAGCATGGGATCATTTATATATAATATACTATTTACCCTGCTTCCTTTCTATATGTCCTTTGCTGTCACCCCCTAGGACATTTTAAATGTGAGATGGATGGAACCTTAAAATAGTATTCTAGACCTTTTGAACTTGGTTTATTTAACAAGGATTAAGTAGGACTTCAATGTGTTCATAGCCATTCGGGAAAACTGCTAAACTAGAAGAAATTATTTCAGATAAAACAATAGTACCCAGTCTTACACTCAAGAACTTTAATCACTCTAGAATTTAGATGCTCTCCATGCAACCAAGAGTTTGCCTCCTTTTTATTGAAATCAATCAAAATCTAAACTAAAACAAAATAGAAATAAAAATAAATCAAAATAAACAGCCAAGTCAATTTATTTATGTACAAGATAAAAAAACAAAAACAAAACTCAGGAAAAATAAGGTTTGAGAACTAATCCATTTACTGGTAAGTTCTCTTCCCACCCTTGTAAATCTTGCAATTTATAGGTTGAGGGGCCAAGCTTTGCCGCAATCTGGAAAGGGACTACCCACAACTGTTGAAATTTCGTGTGTTTTCCTTTCTCACCATGGGGGTGGTCCCACTTGAGAACCAAATCTCCCACCTCGAAATCTTTTGTTCCAACCTTGTGTTTATCAAACCATCTCTTAACTGCCTCCTGTTGTTGTTTAAAACGTTCTCTGGCCTTGGATCTAGACTCCTCTCCCTTCAAAAGATTATGTATCCTTACCTGCAAGACTTCATTATCTGATCCTCTGGATTCCTGAGCTATTATGGAAGAGGGTAGCATGATCTTGGGGGGGAGAATGGCCTCTTTTCCATAAACAAGGGTATACGGGGACAAACCTAACGAAGTCTTGGGGGTGACTCTATCAGCCCAAAGAGGATTTGGTAACGCTGAGTGCCAACTCCTCTGATTTTCTATCACTATCTTTTTTAAAATCCTAATCAGATTCTTGTTTGTGGATTCAGCTAAACCATTTCCCTGTGGATAGTAATTAGCAGAGTAATGCAACTTAATTCCTTTCTCATGAGCAAATGTAGTTAATCTAATCGAGGAAAAGTAAGTAGCATTATTGAAAACTAAAGAAATTGGAACTCCAAACCTGGTCATAATATGGTCTTGCAAGAAGCCCATGACCGCATCTTCATTTACTTTACGCAACGGAATGGCTTCGACCCACCGAGAGAAGTAGTCGGTTGCTGTCAGAATATACTTGTGTTGCAGGGAAGAATTTGGATTTATCTCCCCAATGATATCCATCCCCCACTGCTCAAAAGGTTCTGTTATCATCACAGGCTTTAACGATCCTGCTGCTTTAACTTGTCTTCCATTGCACCTTTGACAAATGTCGCACTTTCTGACATGGGCGTGTGCATCTTTGAACAGTGTGGGCCTATAGTATCCGGCTCTGAGAATTTTATGAGATGTAGTATCTCCGGAGAAATGTCATCCAGCAGGCCCATCATGTAAATCTATCATTACCTTCTTCGCATCTTCTTTCTCTAAGCATCTAAGAAGAACTCCATCATAATTCTTTCTGAATAATATTCCTTCAACAATTTGATATGAGGCTGATTTAAGATGCAGTTCTCTTCTTTGCTTAGAATTCTAATGTTCTGGTAACAATCCCGCATGAAGGTAATGCACAAGGTCTCGATACCAAGAGTCCGGAGTTGTGAAAAGAGGACATATATCCATCAAATGTAACTTAGCTTCGTCTTCCCAGTAATGTTCTTCATTGTCTTTACTTTCAGTCATCAGTTTGCACAATCCTTGCCCTTTAACTATGGAGGCCGGCTTGAATTCAAGGTCATACTCCTGTAGAGCTGCTACCCAGTTGCCTCTTCTTTCTCCTAACTCCTTTTGTACGAAAAGAGACCTCACAGTTAGGTGTGGAACTATTACCTTTGTCCTGTTCTTAAGTATATATGGTCTGAATTGTTTCACCGCTTTGAACACTGCGTAAGCTTGTTTATCCACAGCTGGGTAATTCAATTCGGCCCCTTACAGACTAGTGCTCATAAATGATATGGGGAACTCATCTCCCCCATCTTCCTTCTGGGTAAGCACAGCTGTTAGTGAATCATCAGATGCGAAAGTGTACAAAATAAAATCTTTATCAAAATCCAGACTTTTGAGGGAGGGTGCGTGCGCAACAACTGTTTTAATTTTACTAAATGCGTTCTTCTCTACATCAGTCCACTTGAATTGTACACTTTGCTTTACCATTTGTTGCAAAGGTTTAACAATTTGAGCGAAATCTGGCAGAAACCTTCGCACGAAGTTTATTGTCCCCATAAACGATTGCATGCCCTTTTTATTATGGGGTAAGGGAATCTGTTTGATGGCTTTGATCCTTTCTAGGTCTATGGAAATACCCTTCTTAGAAACGACGTGACCCAACAACTTACCTTTTGTAAACACGCACTTCTTGGGGTTTAGTGAGATACCATATTTCCAGCAGCGTTCAAAAATCCGCTTTAGATGAAACGCATGTTCCTCTCTTTTCTTTGAGAATATCATGATGTCATCGAGGTATACTACAACACTGCGGCCAATCAGACTGCAGAAAGATATGTCCATAGCCCTCTGGAAAGTAGCTCCAGCGTTTATGAGTCCGAAGGGCATCCTTCTGTAAGCAAAAGTTCCCCACCTGGTCCTAAATGTCGTTTTTAGTCTGTCTTCTTCGGCTACTAATACTTGATTGTAGCCTGAGAATCCATCTAATAAAGAGAATAGTTCAGAACCTAAAACCATTTGCAATATCTGCTCCATGGGTGGAATAGGGTAATTGTCTTTATCTGAAGCGCGATTTAAGTTTCTAAAATCCACACATAGCTTGATTTCTCCAGATTTCTTCCTCACCGGTACAAGATTTGAAACCCATTCCAAGTGTCTAACCTTGAAGATAATTCTAGCATCCAATAGTTTCTTAACTTCACTCTGGATTAAAGGTTCTAATTTTGGATGCATTTTCTTTAAAGGCTGCTGATAAGGTTTGATTCCATATTTGATGGGGATAACATGCTGGATAATATTGGTATCATATGTCTTCAGATCTTCATATGTCCAGGCAAAAACATCTTTGTATTGCTTGAAAAGAATGATGAGCTTATCCCTTTCAGCTGGGGAGCATCATTTTCCCAGATTCACATATTTAGGCTCCACCTCAGTCCCCAAATTAATCAACTCAAACTGTAGAGATGAGCTATGAGTCTTCACATTTGCTGGTCTACTAAATTTCTCATTTAAATCAAACATCCGTTCTAAAGTCCTAACTCCCTTAGGAATGAAATTATCAAATTTTAGCTCGGCCTGATGTTCTTCATCATCAATAATCACCCCTTTGAAGGCCTCGTCATTTGTCAAGCATTCTATAATCTACTGATCATCGTCGAACACTCGTAGATTGGTAATCATATCTGGAACCGAAGGCCTGAAAAGCAATTCAACAGAGCACCGATTATTAGAGGGCACAAGCCTTGCAGCTAAGGTGGCCAACAAGTCAGCTGCTGCATTCTTAAGTCTTGGAATCGATACAATGTTAAATGCACTAAAACATTTAAGTAAATCCCATACTTCATTTTGATAAGCTTTTAAATGAGGAGAAATGCAATGTATTTGATTCTGAATTTGTTTTACAATTATTTCACAATCTCCAAACACTTTCAGATTATTTGCCTTTAATTCAATTGCTTTCCTTAATCCCTGAACCAACGCTTCATATTCAACTGTGTTATTGGTACATTCAAACTCTAACCTACATGAAAGAAAATGTTTGTTTTTCATAGGGTCAATCAGGACACAGCCGGCTCCCGACCCCTCTAAAGTTTTAGAACCATCAAAGAAAAGCGTCCAAAAATCGCTACCCACTACTGTGCGAGAAGTAACATCTACATCTACAGCTAAGTCTACTATTTTACAATCGATTTCATTAGCTTGTGAAAACCAAAGGAGATCAGGCTAAGCGTCAGATGTACTGCTGGTTTCTTCCGCTTGATAGTTTACTGGTTCTAGCTCAATAAAGTAGTTTCCCAAAATAGAATCCATAGGTTCATTTTTTTCTTCGAACTGAGTAACATTGTGTTTCATGTGGGGCTCCCTCAAAACTTTAATTTGATTTGGGCTTCCTTTATATGGCAGCCACAGATGCGACCAGTCCGAGGCAAAATATCCGTTCAGCTTTGCCTACCAATCTCTGTTCAAAACAAGTCCATAAGCTTCCGGTATGTCAGCCACCACAATATCGATGACTTGACACACCTTATCATTTGAAGATAAGCGAATGAGAACATCCTCCATTTCTCCAATTACCTTCACATTTGCTTTATCCAACTGAATGACCCTCCAGGTAGATGGTTTAGGTTGTCCATTTATCTTTTTGCAGACCGATAGCCGCATGACATTGATTGATGCCCCCGAGTCTACTAGGCACTTATGCACGTTATGGTTGAAAATTTCAAAAGTAAGGAGAAAAGGTGGATTCTTGCTTTTAGGCTTACCTCCCATACTTGCTTCACCAATTTCTTCTTCCTGGGGCTAATTGTCAGTGGGTAGCCTCTCCTCTGATATTTCAAGTGCTTTCAATAGCTTTTCTTTCTGCTGCGGCACATTGCACATTTCAAATAATGAGATGTTTGCCCTTACCTTCTTGATATCCTCCACAATGTCATAATCCATCTTATGTTCTGTGAGATTCGATCTAACATTATTTATTTTTTCTTCATTGGGCTTAGTAGGCATGTTGATCTGTCTAGGATTTTGACTGGTGATGGTGAACTCCAGAATTTTATTAGCTGAGGAGCTATTTTGAAATTTCTTAACATTCTTTTGAAGTCTTTTGTTCTTCGGGAGCATAAGATTGTTTGACTCTATCAACCCCTAGATTCTTGTCGTTACATTTGTTTCCAGGATGCCCTCGTGTCTTAGATCCTTTTCTTCCTCGGCATCAAACAACGATACACAATCCCATAAAACCATAGCTTCATCCTCCTGTTTTTCTGTTGATTTATTGTTGTCTTTACCTTCTTCCTTGTTGTCTTGAGTTAATTTGGAATCCAAAAGCTGATTCATAACCAACGTCATTGAGTTTATCCATTGAGGACAACTCTTTTCAGAATGGGGTTGTTGGTGGAAAGTGCAAAAGTTATCCATTCCTACCTCCATTAAGTTCATAGATGCAGGGCTGTGCGAAGGGGGTTGGGATTGATTGTTATCTTCCCTTTTCTTGTAATAGGGCTTGTAGAACTTTTGGGCTTCCTTTTCTTTTTCCAAGTCTATGATTCTATTAGAAAGTTTTTGCATCATCTTTGCCATTCTTTCAAAATCTGGTGATTGCTCCTCTTTAGGATTAGTAAACAACAAAGCTTTCCTCCTAACATTTTTTTCTCCTGAACGTTCAGGATAACCTTCAATACTTTCCCTTTCAACCTCTACTCTCTCTATTTCCTCATAAGTCTCTGTTAGCGTAGGTTTGGCCTTCATTTTGGCAAACATGGCCAACTCGGGTCCTAGAGCTGAGGTATAATATTCAATCAGGACTTTATCTGAGGGTTTGTCAGCTTCAAAAAAATTCTTAAGATAGGCTGCAAATCTTTGGGTAAAACTATACACCTTCTCTTTTCTTTCTTTCTTTAAGGCGCATAGTCATTTCATGAGAGCTACATGAGTTTTTTGGGTTGCATACTTACTTCTAAAAATCCTTTCAAAGGTATCCCAATTAGGGATAGAGTTTGTAGGCAAACCAAAGTACTAGGATGTTGCTGCTCCTTTAAGGGTGTGTGGAAAAAGTCTACAAACTACATCCTCATATTCCCCAGCCCTTAATCCTTCTATTTCCAAATAGAAACTTTGGAAGTGGTCATCTACTAACATCTTCTCATTTGGATCAAACTTGGGCAACATCTTTTCAAAAGATTGAGGTAAATCATGCAAAGGAGGTGTTTAGGTTTAAAGGTGATTTGGCTTTCCAGGCAAGTGGTGGATTCGGTGGGTTGGGTGGCTGATTTGCGTTTACGCCTGCCATGAGTCTGGGTGGAGAGTGAGGTGGTGAATGAATAGGAGTATGAATAGGAGAACCGTAAGGAGTATCTAGGCCTACTTGATTCAAAGGCTGTACAACTTCCTGTAAGGCTGTTTCTACAACTTCTTCCAAATCTCCAACCAACACTGAGTCTTCCAATATAGGACAGTATTTCTTTTTATATTCTCTTCTGGGAAATTCAGGGATAATCGGTATTCCTCCAATATTCTTCACGTATGCCCTAGTGTGTCTTCTTAGATCATTAACAACCTTGTTGTCCACATAATACAAATGTTCTCTACCCTTCTCTTCTGGAATTGGATTGGGAAACAAACTGCCTTCTGAACTGTCACCGGTGGAATAATCTCAGGAAAACGGGTTTCCTCAGCCAGCCATGCACTTGTGGCCCTCCGTCTAGCGCCAGAAACTGTTGAGGCCTGAAAATTCATAGGCAACAACAGCAAAGGATTCTCCCCAGTTAACGTTCCCAACTAGCTCGTGACTGTTTGGTGTAGGGAATCCGTCCGGTTTGGGGTCCGACTACCGTAGGTCAGATAACAAAAATAAAAGGTTTTACCAGTTGCGGCTTGGTCCACCGTATATATTTTTGTATTTTTTGACGTTAAGTATGATATGCAAGTGCCTATCTAAAATGCAGGTTGATAAAGAATGCAAGGAGCGGTCACAATGTGATGCGCAGGTTCTTACCTCTCGTCTTAGACTCCCTCGCATCTAAATCATGCACAACTAGAAAATACATACTAACTAAGCTGTCTCTAGAGAGCAAAATATTAATTCATGAGTAATGCAATACTGTTCACATGTTAAGGTAAATCACATATAGCTGTTCTTAGAATCAAAACACATAAACATGAATAAGATATACATGACAAGATAGCTCATCAATCGTTAAACGCTCCATTACTGATAGTGGCAATTATCACAAAATAAACCAGAGAACATTCAGATAAGAACATAGGTTCAGAAAGTTAGAATGCTCTCACAGTCAATGAAACACAGTTGAAAATGAAATAGTTCCCCTTCAACATTGTTCATTTATCACATTCGAACATTCCACACAACACCTTCTCCAACAGGCAAAATTTGCAAATTTTTATTGTAAAACGAAGTAGTTCCTCTTACAAACAATGGCTCACAAGTTTTTCCAGGGAAAAAGCCCCTATTCTCTCTAATTTTCCTCTCTTTATACAACAACCAAAACACTTGTGCTTCCCCAACCGTCTGACCTTTGGACTCCCCAAAAACCGTTTAATCTCACAATTTTGTCTTTTTCGTGAGTACTCATGATTCATATAATGCGTTACATTTCGGATTTCAACTTATGAGTACTTCATAAAACGGGATCAGCTTGGTAACTGACGGACCCTTTCCAAGCTTAAAGAACCCGTTGCTTTTAGAACAAACTCTGCTTATCACTTTTCAGCCAACTTTCCTCAGCTTTATCCTTTAGCTACATCTTCTCGCAGCAGTAATCTGAAGAATCCTCTGAGCCTGTCTACAGTTAAACAAAAAATCATCTTTAATTAGGACTGCATCTTTTCAATAAACTTACACTACACTAACAACAAAACTGATCATCACACTGAGGCCCTGTGCTGCGCTCTTTTCGCGAAAGCCTTAACAAGAATCAAAACCACCGCCGCCCACACAAGTGTTAGAAACTCACATGACGGCGGGAAAAACCTTATTGGCAGCTTGAACCATTAAAATATCGGCCGGATAGTCTTACTTGCAGCCACAACGGCGGGTTTCAGACGGACAATGAGTTTCGCAGGTCCGTTAAGTCTATCGGAGTCGAAAGAACTAAATGCCAAAGCATCGGGCGGTAAGGTTCCCTATCGGTGAACGGAACGACATCAACGTTGGGAGGTTAGTGCATTACGCAGCCACAATGGCGGAAGATGAAAAGACTACGGGTCCCGTGGCCAAAAGATGAAACGGCGAAACCCAGACAAAGCATTGGTGAGCGGAGCAGTTATATGGCAGACACTTAGTTCGCTCGGGAGCCGCAATAGCGGAAAACAATCAGACTACAACTTTCGATCAAAGTCATAAAATTTCCGCTACGGCACAGAAACATTGTGAAAATGTTAAGTGTTCGGAAAACCTAAGGTCGTGCAATGGTCCAAAAATCTCGTCTCACTTCCAAAACAACGGCTTCACAAAGATCAAACAACCCCGACTCAAACACCGACCAACCTCCGATAATGCAAAACAAGTCAAACAATAACAACACGACATCGGAGAAGTCAAAACTATCCGACAGAACTCTCATCGTTTAGCTTCCACAACGGAGGCTCCATAAGGAAATATGGCTCCGATGCGTTGTTTAAATAGCCGCCGAACAATCAAACTAAAATGTTACTTTCGGCTAGGCAGCGATGAAAGTTTGTTTCAACTTTGAAACAGTGGCGAAAATGAGAAATAGGCTTCCGAGAACAAAGAAAGAAATCACAGATCAAAGGGCAATATTTAAAGCCAAACTCCAAATTCCACAACCCAAAGCAGTTTCAGACATAAGCAATTTTCCGAAAAGCATGAAGAGAGTTAACCTCAAAACAGTCCAAACTTGTAGCAGAGGGAAAACAAAAACAGAGTTCATGGATCCGAACGATTCTAGGCAAGATAAAAATTAAAAGGAGGGTCCAAAATTTCGAAAATTTGGGAAAACAATTGCAGCTGCAACAGATATGTATACCTTCGTAAATTAAGTAGTAAAAAAAAGTAGAATCCCAGAATCAATTGCCTTCTAATATCTTCATGGAATCCCTTTTAATCTAAATTAAAACTCATCCAACCCCTCATAAGCAAGTGAAATTTAGGAACTTGCTTAAGCTCTTTAATTTATAAACAATGTAATTTATACCTTAATTTAACATTTAATTCAATTATAATACTAAATTAAATAATGATAATTATTATTATAAAAAATCAATAAGTAAAAAAATTATGTAAACTAATAATAAAATCTATAAATATTATTTCATTATATCTCAATTTAACATTTAACATTTAACATTTAGTTCAATTACAATTCTAAATTAAATAACAATTATTATTATTGCCCTAAAAAATACATTAAACGAAATACATTTATAATATCAATCTATCTCATCATAATAATAATAATAAATTCAATTATAATNCTACAATTGAATGTCTATATGTGTTCTAAATAAATCAATATAATTGGATGTCTATATGTGTTCTAAATAAATTAATATAATAATTATTGTAGGGAGAAACATAAAGATAATTAATCAATATTATCATAGTTATCGTACGTGGAAATGTACGGATGGGACCTTCACTTTAATTTAACTGTCCATTAAATTATTTCTCGATCTTTCATGTAATTATGAAGCTACTTTAAACTGAAACTTATTATAAGGTAAAGTTAATATGTGGTCATCGTTAAGAATAATAAAAATATGGTCCATTAATGGTGAGTAAAACAAGTAGGGCAAGCATATTATTTTATTCCATAATAGATTGTATCTCTTAAATTTTATTATTATTAGTTTTAAATATTATAATTTTAAACTTCATGTTTATGAAAAGGTAGATACATTTTAGTTGTATAAATAAATTAAAAAAAAAAATTAGAATAGTTTATGATGATGATGATGATGGTCTTTAAAGTCTATTCATATAAAATTTGGTCTATTAAACCTTAAGGGAGAACAAAACTTAAATTATTTGATTTGTTTTAAAATATTATTTTTATGCTCAAAAAGCCTAAAGAGGAACATTCCTAACATGCCATAGTTTTTAGGAGTTAGGAGAGAGAGGTCAGTGTTGGAGCAAAGATTATGGAACCGAGATCTAAAGTGGGTGTAGATATAGCATTCTAAGAGAAAGTGATTTTCATCTTCAATGCTCATATACTCGCAAAGATGGCAAATCTTTTTGGCCCACTGCATTTTCGGGGTTGTCCAAAGCCCACTAAGTTTAACTATGAAGCTCATGAAAATTTGTTCTAATCTTGACAATATTAATTTTTTTCTTTGAGCTTGTAGGATATAAAGGTAATTTTGACCCTCTAGATTATGGTTAATGATCTCTTTATAATATCATCGTTTTTTTGTAACCTCTAAATCTTTCTTGCACCATATTTTCTCTTTGAAGGTAGAAGTAATTATATTTTTAATGTTATCGAAATTTTGCAAACTGGCAGTTTTGTCAATCCCCCAATAATTTAACCAAGTCGTGGCATCTTTAAGCCACCTCCACTTGGATGTAGGTGCTTTAATAATACAATATTTATTAATATTTATTGAAATTAATTTGATTTGTAAAAAATGTGATTGTAATTGTTATAATAATAAAATTATTTAATTAAAATCTATTTAAATTAATTTGATTTGTCAAAAATGCATTAAAACTTTGTCATGTTCATTTCTAGATTATAATGTGTTAGATTTTGGAGCCTGGCAATGTTTTAGGTGGACATTCCACCCATCATAAGGGGAAGAGAAGAAGCTTTGATGAGTAGAAATGGGGAGAAAATTAATATATAAATAAGTTGAAAAGAGTTAACCATTAAGAATGAATGGAAGGTGAAAACCTTTAAGTTAGACATAAAATAAATAAATAAATAATTAGATTAAAATAAGTGCACAAAGTAAGGAATAAAGAATGAAAGGTTAGTGAACCAATTGACTCCAATATGGAAAGGAATATTTTGTAGAAGAGTGAAAACTGGGATTCTTGTGATGAGACTAGGTTTTCACGGAATTGGTGCCCTCGTATAGATATATACAAACCAAGACTTCTTTAAATGTTTATGTGGATAAACAATTTAACAAACAAGATGTTTCCCTTACCAGTTCCATCCGTTTTCGAGATGTGACTATCCGTAAGAAACAAAATAGTAAGAAGTCGAGTAAGAAACAACCTATTATGCATGATGAAAAAAAAGTTTCTAGTTTGGATTACATCCATATTTCTTCTTGATTGAATGAAGCATGTTTAACCTTGCATTCTATTACCAGTTCCAATGACTATTGGTCTCTTAGAGCCAATATGCCCATGAATAGGGTTCTCCATTGATCATTACATCCTATAATAGTATAGGTATTGGGGGACCTCACAAATTATTAACCCTCAAAAGGATGTTTGGTCTTATCAAACCAAATATTGTATTAATTGAGGAAACTATGAGTGTGGGATCAAAGGCTTGTGAATATTTTTTCAAATATTTTTCCTGGATGGGAGGTTAGTGCGGTGGATGCTAAGGGTTTATTAGTGGGGTTGTTAACTACATGGAATCCAACTATGGTTGATTTCAAACCTTATTTGACCTATCCAGAAATACTCCTTAAAGAAAAAATCATACGGATGAATGTCCCGATTAGGATCATAAAATGTTATGCACCTTATAATGACCGACAATTTTTTTGGGATAGAGTGGATATTAGTGGTATACTGAATGATTGTTACTTAATATTTTGTGGATATTTAAACCTAACTCTCTCCTCTAGTGATATTTAGGGTGTAAGCTCTAGGTTGGGTGATATGGTTGCCTTGTCCAAGCATCTATTTTCTAATAAATTTATTGGATGTTATTCCTACTAAAATCACTCCAACTTGGAGATTTGGATGGGTAGGTTCAGATGGTGTGAGTAAGAGACTTGACAGGTTCTTATTAGTTGAGGTTTTGGCTGAAAGAGTAGGCAAGAACATATCGTGGATTTTAAATGTGGAGAATTCTGATCATTTTGTTGTTTGCTTACAATTTGAAGTGGGACTAGACAAGAAAAAAATTCCTAAGTTCAACCATTGTTGGCTATATGAAGAGGAATTTATATCACTAGTTAGAGAAACTTGGACAAGGTTTGAAGATATGGAAGGAGAGAATGCTATGCATAAGATCACGAGGGATCTATTTGGCCTCAAGAGAATAATGATTCAATGGGAAAGAGAGAAGAAAAGAAGAATTGCTTAGGATCTTAATACTTTAGAAGAAAACATTGACAATATAAACACTTTAAACCAGGATGAGGTATTTACCAAAGAAGACAAATACCTTTTTGGGAAAGCTTGAACACAGGAAAGATGATGTTCTAAAGTTTGAAGAGGAAACATGGCGTTTGAAAAGTAGATCTTATAGGAATTGTTATATATTGAGAGGGGGGTGAATCGGTATATTGTGCAGATTGTTACAATTTTAGCACTTATCAAAATTTGCACTTCAAAATTTTTATGCAAAAATAGTAATGGATATAGTTGCCCACAAAATATGTAGAAGTAACTTTGTATATATATATATATAGACAACAATCTCCAATTGTGAGCGCCAACTCACTCATACTCCAACCTTATTTGTAAGTATTAACCTGTTGATTACAAGCATCGACTTATAAAGTTATTGATTAAAATTACCTTTTAAGCTTTTCGCCAATTTCTATTCCGTATTTTACCTTGCATCTTGTCACAGTGAAATCCTTCAATGTTGTAGATCTCTTAATCTTCAAATATTCGTCGTAGATTTAGGTGGGCCATTAAACCTTTCCGTTGATTATGAAAATTCTTTCTTCCGCGCAGCTTTCATCGGTGGATTTATCTTGCACTGTAGATTTAATTTTCCTTTTTCCTCGACCATAGATCTATTCTATATGTTAAACTCCTCCGCAGATTACCGATTTCACTTCCACCTTGCAACTTTTGGGAGCGGATCTCATGCTCATCGTAGATCTTTTCGCTCAAAGATCTTGACCATTGAAATTTTAAAATATTTACCACGGGTTCTTTTCATTCCTTTAACCTCCAATGTATCCTTCATGGTCATATTAGCAAGGTTTCAAAATTTTAATTCTTCATTTGAACTTACTCCTTCTTTTCTTTTGCAAACTAAAATGGTGCTAACAACTGGCTCCAATTGGGGATGCTATCCTCCCCACGAGGTAGTAAAGAACCTGTAGACCAAATGCTTGATCCATTGGGTTGTTCCAAAACCTTAATACGCAACCTGTTCGAAACTCTGAAAACTTTGCAACCTTACTAAAACCCAAACTGCAAACTGATATTTGTACTGAAAATCAACTGTTCAAAACCAAACCAAAACTATTGCATCCTTTGTACAAGCTAAAAATTGAAAAATAAAACCAAAATGCTCACTGCTAAAACCAAAATGAAAATCAAAACCAAACTAAAAAAGATGCTTGATGTTCAAGCTTATTGCAGACACTCCTACTCTAGCATGCTGAAACAACTGCAAAATCATGTGATAATAAAGATCCAATGCAACCAATCAAGCAAATGGCTACTTGGTTGATTTCTTCTTTTACTTTCCCCAAGTAGAATGAAAAATATGAAAGATAGGAACTCAACACAACATTTGGAAATATCTCCATGGTTTATGAATACCATCAAATCCATTTCTACTGATGATTCCAACAGTCTTGCAAAAGGATCCTTGAGAACATGAACATTTACTTGTTGGTGAGCAGAAGGAAACATACAAGTTTCATCCTTTAATGTTGTTTGTTTCTATTTTATACCTTCAATTTTAAGATCACTTTCAAAATAAATAACATCAAATTTTTTTCTTATCATTCATATCATCTACATCATATGTATGTTCTTGAACACCAATATCTAACTCATGTGCTTCATGAATATCCATAGATCTTTCTCCATGTAATTCAACAGGAACCTCATTTTCATCTTCACAAGTTTGTTCTTGAAACAAAAACTAAAAAACTGAATAATGTAAAGAAACATACGAATGATTATCCTCATACTCTTTATCACACAAATTCTGGAAAGGCTGCTACAAATTTTCATCAAACTCAACTGACGGAATATGATTTCCATTAATTGGATTGTTGCTTTCATAAATAATACCTTCATCTTCATAAGGGTTCAACACCATAATATGCTTTTCAGAGTTTCCCTCAGACTCTAATTCATAAGTGTCACTTGTAAAGGATAAATCTTCTTTTAAAGTGAGCTCACTATTTTGATTTTCCATACATGCAATTTCATAATTCTGAATTTGATAAGGTTCTTCATTTTGTAATAAAGTTTAAGAAAATAAATGGTCTGAAGAGAAATTTGAATAACTGTCCACATCCTTATCTTGGTCACTTAAAATCTGAATATCTTCAACGAACTCAGGGAAAGGAACATGAATGTCTACATCAAGATGTTGATCTATTTCATTTTCAGCCAAAGGGAGAGCTACTGTTTGTTGGAAATTTTCCTGAATATATTGACAACTACCCTCTAACATTCTTTCTTGAAGCTGAAAATAATCTCCATAAAACTCTTTAATTTCTTCATCCCCATAATCATCTTCCATGTGTTGGATAAAATATTTAAAATTTACTTGACAACAATTTTCAAACAGCGATAAAAGTGGGTAACTTCCCTTATAATTTTCATATAATGTTGAATGAAAATCTTCAAGGGAATACAAACTAGCAGCTAGTAAAATTTCATACCATGATCTTTCCTTTCCTTCCAAAGTATCCATGAACATCTTCACCAAGCAATCTTCATGCCATTCAACATTTAGCTTATGTGAATGCATATGAAACTTAATCAAATGCAAAGAAACATCATCTTCTTCCTCATCTTTAAATTTGGGCAAACATGTTTGCCAATATATACAAGGCATCCGATTTGGAAAACCAAGACTATGAGCATGATTCATAGGAGCATACCTTATAGACGGTGACTCCATATTGAGACAGTTAAGTTTCCAGTGAAACTTTGATTTCTAGATGTTGCTGACAGCATAGTTTCTTGTTGAATGATGTACAACCTTCTTTGCATATGACTATTGTTCACCTTAAAAAATTAGATCTAGTCTTTGTAATTCTTTCGCTCCCCGACAATGACGCCAAGATGTTAGCACTTAAAATTTACCCTCGGTTGTGAAAGGATAATCCCAAGGTAACCAAAAAACAAATATTTAGGAAGAAAGTTGGCTTCTTTCTTTCCATAGAGGGATCTCTCAATAAATAAACTCACATGCCAGAAAAAATTTGAAAAGAAATAAAATTTAATAGTAAATGTGGCTGAAACTGGTGCTCATTGGGCATGGAGTCATATATGATGATAAATAATGACAGTGTTTTTGCAATGGAATTTTAAACAGAGGCAGGGTAGCTACTCCTTTACAGTAAAAAAGTTGATGGTTTGGTGATAAAGAGGAGTAAGAATCAATCCATTAATATGGGCATCTTAAGATAAATCCAATATTAACTTTAGTAGGAAAGATCTATGAATGCTTGAAAGCAAAAGGATCAGAGCATACAATTATGAATTCTAACTCAATATAGACTCATTCAAGTATGAAAAGATGATAAAATGGAAGGTAAACAACAAACACATGCACATAAGGGGAGAAAGTACAGACTGTAAAGTAAATAACACAATAATCTCTGGAAAAACCTGCTTGGCTCTAAAATATTTATTAATCTTCAAAAACTCTCTTACAATACTCAGTTTTTCTCACGGATTCCAACCCTAATTACATTACAAAATGTGCTTTTTATACATCACATCTCATTGAGATGCTAACTACCTACCTACAAAAGATATGCATATGTAATTACCTTATTACATTTGTCAATTAACCTTAACAAACTATGCCTATCTTCTAGGACACAATTCTAATCTATATACCAAAAATAGAATTTAGTTGGAATAAATCTGGAAAGGATGCCATGTGATTCGAGTTGTTGACTGCGTCGTGCTGACTGTGCTCTTCAAGTCCTGAAAATGCTCCAAAAATGTTACTTTAGATGTTTTGCTATCATTCTTGTTGTTATTCTGAAGCCATCAAACTGATTTTGTGCCATGAATAGAGATATGATTGCTACATATGTCCTGAACTTATGACTCATTGCATGTTGGAGCTGCTATAATAAAATTTGTTTGCTCAAAATATGGGAAGAAATTTTATCCTCTAAATATTTTGCTTCTCTAAAAACTGAATGCTCTGACACCTATGCTCAAGATTCACTGTCCTAATTTGGTACAAAACATGCTTAAATTCCAACTTTGGAAAAACCTCATCAAATTGTTCTTAAACTTTTCCACATTTTAGTTTTATGAATTTCATAAATGAAATTCCAAAACCATCAACTTTCAGAAATCCATGCCTTTTTTTTGTTTCCTTAATTTTGCATCTTGAATATAATTGTTTATGGATTTCATAAAATGAAATTCAAAACAATTTACCCAAAATAATGAAAATTTATGAAAATTTTTCATTTGTGTGTGAAATCCACCCATTGGTTCTGAACTTTGTATTTAATGGGTTATGAATTTCATAAAATGAAATTAAAAAACAATTTCCCCAAATAAATGAAATCAGTAAACAATTTTCATTTTCCTTATGAAAGCCATGTCCTATTTTTTGATTTGGAGCAAGTTCATTAGGAGGGAAGTTTATAACATAAGGTTTGGGACAATAGGAAAATTTTGTGGACATAAGAGTTTATACAATATACTTTATTCCGCTAAGCTAAAGAGTGTTTTTAGAAGGTGGTATAGCTCCTAGGGGAATCAACATAGGAGTGACATATAGTAAAAAAGTAAAAACATGGAAAAATTCTGCTTCAAAAATTACCCATCGAACTAGTTGAGTGAGCGGAGTAAATGGTGGCCGCTCATCCAAAATTTAGTCCTTTCTGAAATTTATTATGATTCCTTTCAAGATTTGTGCCAAACCATATCACTTAGGATTTAAATATTAATATAAATATATAAAATATTAATATTAATTATATAACTTTTTCATGTTTTTAATAAATGCTTGGGTAATTTTGGAGGTTCCACTATTATTTTGACCCTTGGCCAAATTTAGGAGCTCTACCAATTCACTAATTTTCTCAAATACATATAAAATTTATCCATTAGCTCGTAGTCATAGCTTTAGGTCCCATTATAAACCTTGATCCTTTGCTCTCCGCTACTTGCGCATCCTTTGATTTTCAAATTAGTGCGCAACTTCTCCGGGTGGATAACTTAGCAACCGTCAATATCATCCATATGTTATACCAACTGTTGATTAAGGGTGGTCTTTAATAGTTTCGTTGATCCTCAATTTGTTACTGGAAGTGCATGTTCTCCCAGTGGACCCCATCTTTGCCATTGATCTTGACCATATTTCATCCCCACCATTGATTAAAATTACCTTTTAATCTTTCTTCCAGTTTCTAATCTGTCTTTTACCTTGCATATTCTCACAGTGGAATCCTTCGGTGCCGTAGATCTCTTAATATTCAAATATCCACTGTAGATTTAGGTGGGCCATTAAACCTTTTCGCTGAATATGAAAATTCTTTCTTCCGTGCACCTTTCATTGGTGGATTTATCTTGCACCGTAGATTTCCTTTTCCATTTTCCTCGACCATAGACCTAATCCTGTATGTTAAACTGCTTCTCTGATTACCAATTTCACTTCTACCTTACAACTTTTGGGAGAAGATCTCATGCTCACCGTAGATCTTTTCCGTCGAAGATCTTGACCATTGAAATTTTAAAATATTTACCACAGGTGCCTTTCATTCCTTTAACCTCCAATGTATCCTTCATGGTCATATTAGCAAGGTTTCAAAATACTAATTCTTCATTTGAACTTACTTCTTTTCTCCTGCAAACTAAAATGGTGCTAACACCACCAACTCGTTGGAGTAGCTTTCATAGGCACATCCAATGCTAGAAATTGTTGTTGTTCTGGTACTTTAACTTCAAAACAAACAGGAAATGTATCAAGATTGGGAAATCCCTCATAAGTGGGTAAGTCACATACCTCTTTTCCAACCTAGCATAGTGATTTCATATCCTGGGAACATCTTCCCATTGAAACCTCATGTAATCTATTCTTCCAGTTCTCCAAAGCCTCACTAGAATCGGTTGAACATGAATTAACACTCTGCAGGTTAATGTACCATCTGTTCTGGGATAGTCATAATCATTTATTTAGGAAGAAATGTTGTAAATTTTTTCTAAGTCACCAACATCATACTCTCCTGATCATATAGGTTCAACATACGTTAACCATCCAAAGGATCCATAGGTGGGACCACTATGATCTCTGATTTTTCAAACAATAGTACTCTCTTCTTGAAGTTAATAATTGTTTGTTTTTCAATGGCCCAATCGATACCCAACAACACATGATATGTATTGGTATCATAAACAATCTCTGTGACTTCAAAACCAACAAACGTGCACAATCCATCCACCTCAACAAGGACTCATACCATTCTCCCAAATGGTAATACCTTCTGTTGATTAGCTAGGCTCAGCTGAACTGGTGACCACACCAGTTGCGACTTCCCCATGTTCTCCCGTGTCTACTTAGTAAGAATATTTACTTTTTTATCCCAGATATATTATGACAAAATCCATGTCACAGTCCCATATTTGTGCATTCACTCGCAACTCTCACCTAATCTTCATTTTCTTGTGAACATGGTTCACTGCTCTTTCTTGTGTAAACTATTCTTCTATCTCATATAGTAATCTATAAAACTACAGCACAACTTCTTTATCTTTAACTAGATCCATACAACTTTTCAATAAGTTTCTCAAAGAACATACCTTTCTTGGTGATTTGTTTGGAGTAGACCGGTCGAAGTGAGGTGGCATGTCATAGAAAGGACCTTCATGAAACACAAGTGATCGAGAAGATGTTGAAGCCCCATTTTGTTTCTGCATAAATTCTTCATGAGATTCAAAGAACACTCCTTTATCTTTATGGAAATCAAATTGTGGTGGTAATTGATATGCTGGTCTCACTCTCAGATCTTGTTGATTATTGAAACTTCCTTTTTCATCTCCCCTCGTAAATACTCCCATGGTAACTACAATGACAGTAGGTGGCTTCTGGCAAGGCTTAGCTGAAATATTTTGAATATTCTGGTCCGGGTTTTGAATATGATTATGGTTAGTTTTCACCTTCCATTTTGTTATAAGCTATTGGTAGTCTTCAATAATATGGTCCAACGCCTTACACTATGAGCATGTTGAGTTTGGGTTTTGACAGTCCCTTGCATAATGTCCTGGTTGGCCACAATTGTAACAAATCACCTGGCCTCTACCTTAGCCAAATCCTTCTTTTCCATGTCAACAGAATCCATCTTGTGGGAGATTAAACTATGGATTACTTCTTTAAGCTTTCTCTTATCCCTTCATAAGATAAGTATATGTTGTGCATTCTGTGAGCCAGTAGATCATACCTCATCAATGCGACTCTCTACAATTTATGCTTTGGCATAGCCAACACAGTACGTTTAGCTTGTAGCCAAGAACATCAAAACATGTAACCTTCACCAAAACTAAAGATTAACCCCACAAAATCCCAACCCATTACATATTTATAGGCTCTTGATAGCCTTTCACCCCACGCCCACTACCCAATCCTAATAATGTAAGTGGACAAAAAGCTTTAACCGACTAACTAACTCTATGGCTGGACACCGTCAAAACACCTAAGTTCCTTAAATCTCGACCACTTTTTAAGAGCTTTCCACTTTGTTATGCCACTTCACCGCAGCCCCGTTCACACTAAATCTGTTTTTCCTAAACTGGTACCCAAAATTTCCTAGGGCCAACACTATTTGTTTATTTGTTATAGTGAAAAAGGACAATCACCCTAAGTTGGTGAATGCCATAACTTGAAGCACATTTTGGTTTAGTTTCGCTAATTGATAAGATAACAACTGTTGTTGACCTATCATCACATGAATATTCAAGTTGAAGATAACAAGTATTGTGGACCAACAATTTTTAAGTGGGGAAGTTTGGTCACAATGGAAATAAAATTGATTAAATTAGCCATTGTCGTTGAAGGAGTCATATTAAAGATAATTTTATTGTAATAAGTTATCTTAATATTAGTTTATATTTTTTTTCATTGTATCATGAATGTAGTTTTACATGGAATTATTAACATGGGATGCACACTGTAGAGGTCAACTTTGAAGTGGATCAAATTGACAATATGATGATATGCCATAGATACTACTATTTCAACCATACATAGTTTTCGTGATGGTTATATATATATTTATGATATCTTAGCCTACACACCCTCGTTGAAAATACACAATTGAGCGTAGTGCGTGCATGATAACATGGGCATAGAATATTAATATTTACTTGTGTGAAAAGTCCAAAAATGATAATGGATCATCTTTTTTTCTCTCCTCTTCTGCAACTTTGTATTGATACGTGATTTAAGATGGGAGTAAAATTCCTCTCCCCTATCCCTATCCTCCTTGTAACAAAATGTTGATTACTACTCTAGTGTGTTGCTTCTTCAAGTGTACTTTGATTACTAATGTCAGCTGATATATGATTAATTTTATATATTCTTATTTATAATCAAATTTGTTCATATCACTTGATAGTTGTGACTCCACTATGAGTTTGGAACCTTGATAATCCATCACTACTAAGATAACTCACTGGTTACTCATTTTCATTTTCAAGGTCCCGCTTTTCGAAATTGAGATGATCATTGCCCAGTGCTTCACTATCATCCTTGCAAGGGGATGATTCTAATGTTTGTAGATTATGTCGGGAATGGTGGTCGGATCAAATCCTCGTTGAATTTGTGAAACAACTCAAAATTTATGTATCACTCACTAGTTGCTATCACAATTTTTGTTGCTATTCTTTGGACACCATATAAGCACACTATCCAAATCTCACTTTTTCCATGGATTAAATATTGGAGTTATCTAAAGATTAGACAATTCTGGCTTTTTGGTCCATTATTGATGGAATCTTGTGATCAAATCTTTTGACAAATTATAACTTTTCATTGTTCTAAATCCATTTTTTATTGCAGAAATCGATTCAATACCCTAATCCCTATTCCACCCTATTTTTGCAATATCAACACCTTATATTTGCAATTCCAACAATTTTAATTAAATTTTATAAAAAAAATAAAAAAATCTGTAAAATAAGTCCAAATATTATATATA
>LPNX010120482.1:392843-437353 GCA_001517045.1 Pseudotsuga menziesii
TACACAAATAACATGAGATAAAAATCAAGATATCCACAAAATTACAAAGCTCTTTGAGCATAAGAATCTTTCCATTTCAATGAAAGACTGCTCAATGAAGCACTCTCAAGGGAGCGACTGATGTATACTAGGTTCTCCATTGATACTGAGATTTCCACAGGGAAGCAAGCATGCTTTATTAGCAAGCAAATCTACATGAATGTTTAACTCTCGCAAGATATGGAAAGAAGTAACCCTTTCAAAGTCTTTCAAAGTATTACAGATATGCTGTAGAGTTTTGTTCAAGGAGGGATTGTTTAAATGATCTTCAGAATTTAATATTTTGATCAAAAGCTCAGAGTGCCCCAAAATTTGAACTGATTGATAGCCCATCTCTTTTCCAATATGGCAAGCTTTAAAAAGGATGTAACTTTCTACCTGATTATTTGAGCTAACTCCAAGACCCCAGCTGAAAGAGGATTGTCTCATATAGTCTAGAGAAAAAATCACCCCACGAACACCGACAATTCCTGGATTTCCCTTGGATACCCAAATCTAATATTTAAACTACTTATAAAAATATAATATTAATTTATTTAATTTATTAATTTTTATATATAATAATTTTATTTCATTTATGGATGGGATTTAGGTCCATCAACACTTTCCCTCGAGCAAATTGTTTGTTAAAAAAGGAGACGAAAATCCTCCCGTAAGTAAAAGAAATTATTTTATAGGTCCCCACACGACCATGCCATATTTCCATCCTTAAGCCACCCACATGACCATTATGACCAAAGGGGTCCTAGGGGGTCCTAGAATGATTATGAGGAATTCTCACCGACCCTCTATGATTGTGAAAGTTTCATCTATAGTGAAATTCAATCATCTCCCCAATGTCAATGCTTCAAATATGCATATTCACATTGTGAAGAAATCATTTCAAAGGTTTTTATCACCTTTTAGACCCTCATTAACAAATCATACATTGAGTCAAAGATACAATGCTCAAAGATTATAGATTTGTAGAATATCAAGGCAAAGTTTGAAAATAATGAACCCTTTGAAAGGGGCACTTTTGTTGTTTATGTCACAAACAAAGACATAACACTATCCAAAATTGAGATGACACTTGGGAGGAACGTGGGCCATATGCATTGATTGATGGGTATTGATGTGTTGATAATAAAAACATCAAGCTTTTGTGAATCTTTATTTTTATTTATATTAATAATTTTATTTATTTTGATGTGGGTGGTAATTCTAATTATTGATTGTTTTTTATATTTTAATTATATTATAATATAATTTTGATTTATTTTGATGTGGTTTAGTAATTAGTAAAAATGTTTATTATGAAAATAATTTATATTTTAATTTTAATAAAATAATTAAATTTAGTAAAAATGTTAATAATTTAAAAATCCACAAATACAATCAATTAAATATAACAAAACTATACTTTACAAAATAAGTGTTTAACAAAATAAAGTAACCCTCAACAAACCACTCACAAAATAAAACAACAATTACAAAGCTATATAATAAATCTTTATACTTAATCTTGTAAATGCCCTATTTTAAAGAGAATCATGTCATTTTATAATTTATCTAGTAATTAGTTCATAATATTTTTTAATGTAATATGCAATTTGTCGTCTATAAATGTAATTAGTTATTTATAATATTTTTTTAATATAATATGCAATTTATTGTCTATATTTATTTTAGGTTGATTATCCTTGAGCATAACGATATATTAGAATTAATGATTATGGGATGCATCTCTACTGCAAATTTTGCGGTTTTGGTCAATGGGACTCCTTCAAAGTTTTTCACAGCTACCCGTGGTATCCGGCAAGGTTGTCCTTTATCCCCTCTCCTCTTTATCCTCGTCATTGAGGGCCTCAGTCTTCTCATTCGGGATGCCAGATCTAATGGTCTCATTCGAGGCATTCAGCTCTCGCCCTCACTTGCCCTTTCTCACCTCCTCTTTGTGGATGATGTAATTCTCTTGGGTTCGGGTACTCTCCAGGACTTGTCTGCTTTTGAGGTTATCATCGAGACTTTTTGTAAAGCCTTGGGTATGAGGATCAACATTGAAAATTCATGTTTTCTCTACTACAATCTGGCCAATGACTATCTAAATGATTTTGTGAGAGTCCTGCCCTATAGGATGATGCCGCTCCAATCTGGGTTCAATTACCTGGGTTTTAATATGAAACCGCTCGGGTATAGAGTAAATGATTGGCATTGGATAATACAAAAGTTTGAAAGAAGGATTAGTCACTGGACCTTCAAGTATCTTTCCCTTGGAGGCAGATTGATCCTTGTCCAATCTGTACTGTCTAGTATACCTGTGTTTTGGATGGGACTTGCTCCTCTCCTAGCCTCTATTCTTCAGAAACTCAGAAGCATCATGTTTCATTTCTTATGGGGTTCCTCTGACAAAAAATGCAAATACCATCTGGCTAACTGGGAGGATCTTTCCTGGCCCAAAGAATTTGGGGGCTGGGGAATAAAAAATATCCCTTGGTTCAGTTTAGCTCTGCGTCTCAAAACATTTTGGAGAATTCTCCACTCCAAGGGCTTATGGTATCAAGTTCTTCATTGCAAATATATGAAATGCTCCATAGTGGTCGACTGGCTCAGACACAAATTATTCAACTCTCGCAATGTATCGATCGTGTGGAGAGGTTTTTTGCAGGCTCTCCCTTGGATGGGCATTCATTTGTCTTGGCAGGTGGGCAATGGTGAAAGTATTTTGTTGGGGATTGACCCGATTGTGGGTTCTCACTCCTCCTTTAATCTCCCTGAGGATTTGAGATCTTACCTGGAAGATTTGAATATATGCACTCTCTCTCAGGCTCATAACTCTCTTTTAAATGCACAAAGTTATTGGTTCACCGCCGATGATCTTGATCTTGGAGGCTCTTATAAATCTATTTGGAATGCATATATCGAGGGTTTATCTGGAGCTGGTATTCGCCTCACCAATCGTCTTGATGACCTTGTATGGGTTTACAATAAAAATTCGGGCTCTATTTCTGCCAGGAATGCTTACGACTGCATTGTTCGTGCCTCCTCGATCCCGGTGACAAATCCTGTCGACTCCCTTCTGTGGAACAAGGCCCTTCCAAATAAAATATCATGCTTTATCTGGTTAGCACTCCGGAACAGAATCCTTACTTGGGAGAATCTACAGAAAAAGGTATATCGGGCCCAGGTATTTGCGTTCTCTGCTGTTCAGATGAGGAGACAGTTGTGCACTTATTCTCCATCTGCATGGTCTGGAAAACTGTGGCTGAATATGTTAGTGATCATTTTAACCTCCCAGCTTGCTCTCAGGGTCTTCCTCTTGGTGACATGTTAAATGGCTGGTTTGGAACTCTTTCAAGAAGCTCACACCTCTTTTGGCTTCCTTTCTATATGATGTGGATAATATGGAAAGTGCGTAACCTGGCGATTTTTGAAGGGAAACATAGGAACATTTTCAGTATTGTTCAGCAAATTATTACTACTGTTCAAGCTCGCCCTTCTTGGACTGTCACTAAAAAATTTCGAACAAGAAATTTGGGGAAGCCCCCTTGCAAGGTTTATCCCTGCGGTTTTATTGATGGTGCATCAAATTGTATGACTGCTGGTGTAGGTTACTGCATTTTTCTCAATGACTCTCACTACTTGGAGTTCTCGCTGGGGGTCGGATATGGCACTAACACCAAAGCGGAATTGCTCAGCTTATGGGCACTCCTGCTCTCTTCCCATATGATGGGGATCCCTCTATCCCATGTATACGGTGATTCTCAAGTAATCATCAATTGGGCGATGGGATCGACTACTCTCTCCCCACCTGAACTTGTTCATTGGTGCAGGGAGACAAAAAAGTTAATTTCTAGCTTTCTAGACTTGTCTTTCACTCATATCTACCGAGAACACAATCGGACGGCTGACCGTCTCTCTAAAAATGCACTCTCCTTTCCTCAGGGTAAAGGCAGGTTTATGGAATATATTGAGAACCTTTTGGTTTCTCAGGACACTTTTCAGCTCTTCTGAGCATGGTTAATGGATTCTTTTATCTCCCTCATATTTGTATTGATTGAAAGAGTGATCTCTTTTAGAATGCTGTTCAGAGCCCCTTGGCACTCGGTAGATATGGATGAGTAGACAGTTCTCACTTTATGATGAGACAGTTTTCTGATGGGATCATTTTTTATAGCTGTTATGCCTTTCCCCCTGGTAGAACTCTGGTGGGCTGTTATGGTATGTTTACCCGATGACGGGATGATTGTACTAATGACCTTTGATTCTCCTAAGAATAACAAGGACAAGATTTTTTCTTTCTGAAAAAAAAAAAAAAAAAACGATGAATTAGAATTATCTTCAAAATTATTGTTCGCCAATTCTAAAAACCTTTTTTCACCTTTTCTAAGAGTATGAATGCTATTTTTATTTATTTGGAAGTTCAATGTTGTTCCATTGTTAAATGTGCTCATTTTAATTTGCAATTCTCTTTGTTCATTAGTAAATTTTTATAATTATGTGGGATTTTTTCATGTCCCTTCCTAAGTGACCACTTGTCCAAGGCCTATCCCATCAAGTCCTTACACTTAAGGAGGGAAATGTTAATTAATTGGGATTAATTTTGATCAAGGCTTAGTTGTTAGAAAATTAAAAGTCTAATGTTGGAAATAATACATAAGCTAATTTTCTTTTTATTTTTGCCATGTATAAATTAATATTGGATAAATATTAAGGATGATGTGGCCAGGAGGGCGCACCTGGATAGAAAGATAAGTTTTGAACCATGGAAATCTTGCCAAAGGGAAGAAAGCTAAAAATCAATGCAAATCAGGAAAGAGGATAAAGAAAGGAAAATATGGCTTTTGGGCAGAAAGGCAGGAAAGCATGAAAGAGCAAGAAAGCAGGGTAAAAGTAGAATAAAGCAGTCAAATCTAGAAAAAGCAAGAAAAGCAGAAAACACAATGCAAAAGCAACAAGGCAAGAAAAATAAGGAAAAGTTAGAAAGAAAAGAAAAAACTTCACAAAGAATGCACATTCTAATCTAGGTCATTAGGCGCATTGGCCGAGGTGACTTGCACAAGAAGTCATATACTCTATAAAAACATGCATTAGTGCACCTATCGCATCTTTTGACAGTTTTAATATCGAATTGAGAGCTCTAAGCTTCTCTAACTTGGGAGATGTTCCCATGCTTCTCTTCTGGTGATATGCGTTGATTGAAGGCATTCAACCATTGATAATGGTTTATTGCATGTCTTCAATCCATTTCCAATGAAGTTTGAGTCCCTTTGTAGATATTGGGAAGTATTCCAATCGAATTCCAAAGTATTTCTAGTCTTTTCCCCATGTAAAGAGGTTTGTGCCGAAGGATGTCATATCTTAGCTTTGTGTGAGATGCACTTCAACTTCCAATTGATGTAAATGATGTAATGATGAAATTTTAAAGTTATTTCTGCAATTCAATAAAGCAAATTTCGAGCTTCATTTGAATTTCAGACAAATGAAAAATTATCTTTAATTTAATAATAAAATTCTTAAATATTATGCTATTACAAATATTATATTTAAAACATAGAGAAAAAATTTAATCACTATCCTCATATTAGGATTATGAATCAAAACATAATACACCATATGTAAAATGAGTTAGGTGTCCTCGTAACATAATAATTGAGCATTAATATGTTTTATAAATTATCATAACTATTATAGGGAGAAATATAATGATGGGTGGGTATGTGTGATATTCTTTTCATGTGGGGTGTGTGACCCTATTATTCCTTTTGTTTAGGTAAGATATTGTGGATTCATTTGCATGAGACATGGCTACGAGGGTTTGCAGGGGGGGCACCAGTGCCCCCCTGCTCCATGGAACGTTTTTTGACAAGAATTATTATCCCTAATTTTTGGGTTATTTTTCCAAAAAATGTGTAATTTAATCTTGGTTAACAGATTGAGGTATAATCTAATTCATATTAATATATTAGGTTTTTGGATGCTATAGAATACCTAAATATTGTATTGTAAATGTTTAATAAAATACAATGAAAAAGAGGGGTGTGGCTCTGAGTTTTGCTAGTTTTTCTAGTCAATGGTTTCCATGGTAAATCTTTGTGTATTGCATGTGTGCCATTGTTTAATCTTTGTTTTGCTTTTTCTTAAGAATCTATATGCATTATTTCACTTTGCAAGTTTTTTTTGTAAGTAAATACCCATGGGGATTTCAATTTGTGACCTTCCCTTTACAACTTTTCATCTCAATTACTCATTACCAATTGCTTAACCCTCATGGGCCACTTCATAGGTTTAAAACTTACAAACCTATATAATAATCAATGGATGCAATCATGCTAGAATTACATGTTCCTAGAGGCCTATAAAGAACGAGCTCTCTTCGCGACTCTTAGAGTGTTTTGATAGAATTATCACTCTTCAACAAATTCCTTTTGTCTACTACAATTTCTCCTTTTCCAATAATATTACATTGAACATGAATTTAATGGTTAAGAATGTTGTGACATGATCAATATATAACCCAAGAAGTAATACTTGTGTTCACAGACCAAATTCCTCCCCTTATATGAGTGTCCACAAAAGTGTTTGGTTTTTTTTATAAATATTTATATTCTTGTTGGAGTATTGGTACAACCGCCACACCTCTGGGAATATAAAAATGTGGACTAATCGCCACTCATGATAATAGGGCCTTGTGCTTGGTTTCACATGTTCATCAAGGTCTACAGGTTTTGGTGTAACGACAAACCTTACATGGTATCGGAGCTGAGGTATCAGGTTCAGTTTCCCCGAGCTACGCCATAAGGGGGGGTGGTGGAGTATCGGTACAAACGTATGGTATAACCGCCACACCTCTGGGAATATAAAAAATGTTGACTGACCACCACTCCTGATAATATGGCCTTGTGCTTGGTTTCATATGTTCATCAACATGTAGATTTTTAGGATTGAACGTAAAGCCATATCCTTTCCCTATGGAGGTTTTTTTCTTTTCTTTTCATCTTACTTGCAAAGAAGATTGAGACCTTATATTTGTCTATGGGTCTGATTTCATGGGATCTTGGTCTCTTGATTTCAATTAAGAAGAGGAGATTATAGTTTCCTCGATGTCGATAAGGATTCCCCGTCTTACAATATTTTTTTGGAATGATATCTCTCTTAGAGCTATTGGGAACAAGTTTGGTTGATGACTTGATTGGGTATTTAAAACGTCAAACATGATTACTTCTACTCATATTTTTGTGAAAGTGAATTTGGAGAAAGGCCTCCCTAACTAAGAATTTGCAATTCACCATGGCTGAATGGTGCCATATTGAATTTATTTATTATGAAAAAATCCCTTTCAAACGCAGCTCATTCCATGAGCATGGGCACTTTGCTAAAAAATGAAAAAAACTTCTAGAGAATCAACCTCCTCATATTTCAAACCGTTGAAAGGAATCATAACATAACACTTCTAGGATAGTAAAGAACATGCATAGGAAACATCAATTTAAGGAGGCATAAGCATCTCATAAATACCAAGAAGATAATTACAAACCAAGAAATAACAAATTCAAATTCTTTAAATCTTTAGAGGATTCAAAAATTGAAAATGTTGGAGTTGGACAACATGAAGAACCTTAAAGGTTGTGTTGATGTTACATAAGAGGTCACATAATAAGAATCTCTCGATAAACTTCCCACGACGAAAGAGGAACTTCCAACATCTTCAAACCCTTCTTATCACAGAGGCTTGAATAAATTTCCTCCTCCCTCTCCTCCTCTTAGTAGGGGAAGGAAATCAAATCAAGAATACACACAAAAAAAATCAGTTTTTCAATTAGGCCAACAATGCACCTTAGATTCACCCTTGTTTAAGGGGAGGAAAGATGTTCATCTTTCTCAACTCTCATGTGTTTTTTCTGCATTTTGTTATGTAATCAAATTGTAACAATCTACTCATGTACACAAGATGGTGGAGGAAAGAAGAAATTTATAATAATGTATTCTATATTTACCTTCCGGTTCTTTGATGAAAGGAGGAAAGTCTTGAAATCCCCACAAAGTTGCCTATTTTTCCCTTTCTACTATTTTAATTTGACGAACAAATCTTTTTAATACAAACCTATACTCATTTGGGTTTTGAAAAAATGGAAGGGTTGGATAAATATATACCCCTTAAGTTGAAATTATGAGTAGCCCTTCGAATTTAACCATTTATTCTAGGATTTGTGAAAGACACCTTGTGATGAATAGAAAGTGAGATACCTCCTTCACACTTATTGAATATGAATAGATATATATGCTTACATATACAATATTGTATTTTTATTTCAAATTATTTGTTTTTGTCAATGGTAGAAAATTAGGGATCGTCAAATTAGGAATAAGAGAAATAATGATTTAAAAAAAATCTAGACATTACTTAAAAAAATCATAACTTCTATTAATGATGAAGAGAAAGTACATTATGTAGGTGTCTTAGCACTAATATCAAAATAAAAATTGTCTATGGATGTCCCCTCCATAGAAAACAACAAAGGCTAGACTCTCATATATTGTTAACAACGAGAAACGATGTACTTTCATCGACAAGCAACACTAACAACAAAGTAGCATTCAAATATCATGGTTCTATAGAACACTCAACATATCAAAAACCTATCTACCATCTTGGATTTACTCTATATAGAGTTATCTCGAATCATTGAAAGGGCTTATTTCAGAAGTGTATATGCTTATGTAAAGTCTCGATTTTTTATAGTTCCATGGTCAAACCTGACGCACTCAACTCCATGGGTTCTAGTGGATAAAAATTAAATAAATTAATAAGGAGTTACATTATGGGCCAAAGTTAGCTTATGTGATTAAATTATTACATTAAGTTAGAAGTGATGAAGATCATAGTTTGATTAATTAATCATTGATAATTTTTACGAGTTGTAAATGCATAAGAGGGTGCATAAGAGATAAGGTGGGCCTTAAGACTTTCCTTACCAAATTTGGAAACCAGAAGAAAGAATACCAAAGAAAGGTGTCAGTTAAAAAACAGGAAATTGGGTTATTGTTTTTTAACATTCATGTTCCCGCGAGTGAGGAAAAAGGAGCTCCAAGAAGTGAGGTGGGAGGTTATACAGAGTCTTTGCAGTCCATTTCAGTTTGGTTTCCAATGGTTATGGGGGGGATACCCTGAACTGTCGTCCTCCTGATCAAGCTAATTTGACTATTGGAGAAATTTCGATTCCAATACCTTAAGAGGAGAGCTTTGTTTCGACTAGTATGGATCGTAAGCCTGGCCAATGCTTTCCAAAAGCATCAGCCATTCCATCTATGCTGGTCCAGTCTTCTCAAATTCAGGAAAAAATTCAGTTCATGGCGGACCATGCTCTGATTGGTAAATTCATTAGGTTACAACCATCGGAAAAAGATTTGCTCTAGTGGATCAACTCGACATGGAAACCTAAAGGTCATTATGACCTGCATTTAGGATCAAAGGGGTTTTTCACTGTATCTTTTATTAGTCAAGAGGATCGGAATCGGATCTTGGATGGAGGTCCCTATTTCTATTATTCAACTGGTCTTTTCCTTCGTCCATGAAAAGAAAAATTCTATCTAGAAAAGGAAGATATGCGAATTTCCCCAGTATGGATCATGTTATATTCACTTCCTCAGGAATATTGGGATGCCGAAATCTTGGAAGCCTTGGGTAATTGTCTGGGGTCCTTTATTAAAATTTCGGAGAAAACTAAATCTCAAAGATATACGACCTTTGTGCGCATTTGAATCTATATGGATCTATCCAAGGCTCTTCCGGAGGCTATTAGGTTACTTTGGGACGATGATGAATGGATCCAAACCTTGGACTATGAACATGTTCCCTTTAGATGCCACAGATGTCATGAATACGGTCACTTATTTAGGGAATGTCCCCTGAATCATCCCAAAGCACTGGTTAATAAGGTGGTGAATCCCTCGGCATCATGGTTTTCCAAGGCACCTTCTTGAAAAAGAGGAAATAAGAAACAAGAAAATCAAGATCCTGCCAAGAAGTTAAACAGCTCTAATCCCTTTGAAATTCTGGGTAAACAGGCATAACAACTGGGGATTCTAAGAGTCCTGAGGGAAATTTATCTAAATCCAAGATTGGTAAATCCTCTGGTCTTTCGTCTTGTTCAAATATTGACCAGGATAACCAGATGGGAAACTTGAATCATAGGGCTAGATCAGAATCTGAAGAAATGGATGTTTCGCTGCAACCTGATTTATTGGAGGAATCAGAAGAAATGGATATAGGTGAATTAGATCTTGAAGGTATTGAGAAAGTGTGCTCAGATAAAGCTCTTGGATACGTTCCCCAGAAAAAGGTAAGTCTCCTCAAAGAGGCTATTCTTAAAGCTAAATTCTCTAATTCTCTGGGCATTAACTCATGTTCTTTTAAAGAAACAAAAAAATCTGGTGAGGATAGCTGCAAGAAACCTGGTTGCAAATCTAATAAACATAGAGTAGTGGAGGTTGGAATAAGATTGGTTGATTCAGGTCAATATTCGACAATCCGTGCTACTCTTGGTCTTTAAACTTGATTTGTTATGAAACTCCTCTCCTGGAACACTCGAGGCATTAATAGCCTAAGAAAGATGAAAATTCTCAATCAAAAGATTAAGAAATCTAATCCAGCCATTGTTTTCTTACAAGAAACTAAGTGTCAGGCTCACTTTATCCAAGATCACAGGAACAAAATATGGAAGCATTGTGAGAGCATGGGTATTGATTCCAAAGGATTTTATGGAGGATTATGTATTTTATGGGATCCAACTAGGGTTTCTCTTTCCAACTTTCAAGGAACCTGTAATTCCATATCTGCCATTTTTAAAGTGATTGGTTTTCCTATCATAGGTTTACTAACAAATGTTTATGGTCCTCAATGCCCAAATGATAAGCACATTTTCTTAAAATCCCTGTCCAATTTAAGGACTTGTATGGCCTTTGAGCATTGGGTGGTTGGAGGTGATTTTAATTTGATCACTTCGCTTGAGCAAAAAAAAGGTGGTAGATGTTGTCTAGAGGAGGAATGTAATCTTTTTCGTGAGACTATTGAAGACCTGGGTCTGGTGGATATAACTCTGGGCGTTGGATGGTTTACATGGAATAATAAACGTACTGGGGAATGTCATATTGCTTCTCGACTGGATCGTTTTCTTGTTTCTGAATCTGTTATTAACTTAGGAAGTGAAATTCATAGTTCAACCCTCTCTGGTCGAGGCTCTGACCATTGGCCAATTGAGCTTTTTTGGAGTGGTTTGGGGTCTCAATTCAAGAAGCCCCTTAATTTTGAGCAATTTTGGATGATTCATCCTGAATTCTCTGATAAAGTTAAAACATGGTGGGCAGAATCTCATTCTAATCAGGTCGCTAATATGTGGTCTTTTCAACAGAACCTGAAAGCTTTGAAATCTAAAATCAAGAAATGGAATAAGGAAGAATTTGGAAATATCTTCAAGGAGAAAAACAAATTGGAGATCCGTCTTCAGGAAATTCAATCCATTGGGTTTAATGAAGGTTATTCCTTAGCTCTTCTAGAGGAGGAACGATTGGTGGAAAAACAACTTGATGAACGGGAGAAATAGGAGGAACTATTTTGGTCACAGAAATCTCGGATTAAATGGCTTTGAGGGGGAGAAAAGAACTCTTTCATCATTTAGTGATCCAATCTAGGTTTCATAATAAAATTTATTCCCTTAAAGATGAAGTAGGTAACCTCTTAGAAGGTAGGGAGGAAATGGAGGGTTTACTCAATGCTCATTTTTCAGATATTCTATCTTATCCTCGGAGGGACCGTTCTTTTGACATTGATATCATTACGAGCCGCATTCCTTCCTTAGTTTCGAGGTAACAGAACTAGATGTTAATGAAATCCATATCTCTTCAAGAAGTCCAGGAGGTAGTTTTTCAAATGAAGGAAGGGACCGTGCCAGGACCGGATGGTTTCACTGTTAACTTCTTTCATTAATTTTGGGAGATGATTAAAATGAATGTTTGGAATATTGTTGAACAATCTCGAGTCTCTGGGCGTATCCTTCCAGCCTTTAATGCTACCTTCTTAACTCTGATTCCTAAAAGGTGGGTGCTGATACGCTTGATAAATTTCGGCCTATCAGCCTTTGTAATGTGATTTATAAAATCATTTCCAAGGTTATTGCTAACCGTTTAAAACCCATTTTTCCATCTCTAATCTCATCAGAACAATCAGGGTTTGTTGAGGGACGTCATATTTCAGATGGAATTATTCTTTTTCATGAAATTTTACACTCCATTAAAATTAACAAGATGTTGGGTATGTTAGTTAAGCTTGATATTGCCAAAGCTTATGATAAACTGAACTGGCAATTTATCAGAAGAATGTTGGTTGCATTCGGTTTTGGTAAGGCTTGGGTTAATTGGATCATGAATTTGATCTCTTCAGCCTTTTTCTCAATTCTAGTGAATGGGGTTCCTTTTAACACCATAACTCCTACACGAGGTATTCGCCAAGGGGATCCTCTATCTCCTTTTATGTTTATTCTTATGGTGGAGGGTTTGGGACGTTCGATTGCTGCTGCAAAAGAGGCCAATTCTATAAAAGGTATATGTGGATCTCTAGGGGGGGATTGACACTCTCACCAACAGTTTGTAGATGACACTATGCTGATGGGTTACCCTTCGGTCCTGGAAGCTTCATGCTTTTGGACTTGTTTGGAGCATTTTGGTAATGCCTCTGGTTTGGAAGTCAATGCTAAAAAATCCCAGGTTTTCTTCTTTAATACCCCTAGTATAACTCGTCGAAATATTATTCGTATCTTTGGGTTCTCTGAAGGTTATCTTCTGGCGACTTTCCTGGGGACTCCCCTTATTAATACTCAATCAAGGAAGAGCTCTTGGGTTTAACTAGTGGATAAAGTTAAGAAACGATTGAGTAATTGGACCCTGAAATCTCTGAATCTATCGAGCCGTCTGGTTCTTGTGAAATCAGTGCTTCAAGCATTACCTACTTATATGTTCTCAACTATGTTGGCTCCTAAATCTATTCTCCGAGATTTGAGAAATATACAAAGGAGGTTTTTGTGGAGTGGTACTCGGATCATCTTAAATGGGCTCTGGTTAATTGGGACAGTGTCTATAAACCCAAATCTCAGGGGGGTTTGGGGTTAAGAGACCCAGAAACAACAGGATTATTAGCGGGAGCCAAGCTTTGGTGGCGGTGGCTTACTCACTCTCAGGAACCCTTGGCGAAATTATGGGTAGCCAAATATACCCCTCATTGGGATTGTTAGGATTTAATTAGGTTTTCTGATGAAAAAGCTGGCTCTCATATTTGGAAAACAGCTTGGGCAGGCCATAGTATAATTCAATAGCATGGTTTTTGGGAAATATGTGATGGTCAATCTGCTCGTGTCTGGGAGGATGCCTGGCAACAACTTCCTCCACTGGAGTGGTCAGGGAAATTCCTTAAGCTTCAAGAAGCTTGTATCAACATAAATTTATGCAAAGTTTCTAATCTCTGGGGGTCTTAGCATTCAGATTGTTTTTGTCGATCATGGGTGACTCAGAGTTTGTTGGATAGGTTTGGTCATATGCAGGAATGTTATCGACTAAAAGAAGAGCTCACTCTATGTTGTATTCGAAGATAGGAAGGTAAGGATAAGCTTCAGTGGGGATATGGACCAAAAGGGGTATTTTCTCTCAAAGAGGCTTATACCCTTCTCTTTCGTTCCTCTGAAAATCCATCTACTCTACCATGGAATTATCTTTGGGGGAAACAATTATGGCCAACAATTACTATCTTCAGCTGGCTGGTTTTACATAAAAGAATTTTATCTGGAGAAAATTTAAAAAAATGAGGGATGTTTGGTCCTTACTAGTGCCCTCTCTTTAACCAAGCGGAGGAAACTTCTCTGCATCTTCTGGACGATTGTGCTTTTTCAGCAGCTCTATGGGATCATTGCGCAGTGTTGTGTCATTTTTCAGCCTGAATTAAGCAGAACCCTGATCCAATGGCCTAAAAACCCTTTCCAGAGTCAAATCTTGAACCGTCTTTGGGAAATTTTTCCAAATTTTCTAATATGGGCCATTTGGAATGAACGAAATTCTAGAATTTTCCGTTCTCGAACTTCTTTGCTCTTTAATGTATGGAATTTTTTGCAGGCCAAATTAAAAGAAACCATTTCACTGTCTAATTGGGATAAAAAAGATTTCGAGTTGACAGGGATGGAAAGGCAAATTCTGGGAGAGTGGGGTCTGGCTAATGGTGGGGTTTCTATCCAGATTGACTAGAACTCCCTTCCATTTAAACCAAGTCTGGATTATTGGAATCCTCCTCCTAATGGTTTCCTAAAACTAAATTTTGATGGCGCATCCAAGGGTAATCCCGGGAAGGCAGGATACAACTTCGTTCTTCGTAATAATAGAGGGAAAATGATCGACTATGGATATGGTTTCCTTGGTATTGAATCAAACAATGCAGCAGAGATTGAAGGTCTGCTCTAGGGGCTTGAATGGGCACTGGGAAATTTCCACGAACCTCTCATAGCAGAGGGAGATTCGCAAATGATAATTTTCCTGGCTTCTAAAGTTCAAAATGGTTCTCAAAGCGCTAAAGTCTTGTCCTCCTGGCGCATGGAAAGCCGAATGGCATCTCTTCGCTCAATCCTCATCCTTGGGAAAGCTGACAGTTTTACACATGTCCATCGGAATGGTAATAAGGTGGCAGGATTTTTGGCTAACATGGGAGTAGGTGCGTGCCGTCATTTCAGAGCTCTAGAGTGGAACATGCTATCGGATAGGACTACCGAATCACGGTGTCAAGATCTTATATCAAGCGATTGTACTAGTTTCCAGGTGGAGGATCAAGTTAATAATTAAAATACTGTTTTATTTTAGATCCAAGCACATGGCCCTGACAAGGTGTAAAAATGGTTTTCACATCGATGACATGAGGTCTGTTTTAAATATGATGGTTCGGGCATACATTTCCTTATTTGTGATGGTTGGTGGTACGTATTATGTACTGAGCTCTGAGGTTCGCACTAAAGATATTAATGGAAAGTATAATTGAGGGACTTGTGTGAAGGATTGTGAAGTTATTGTGTAGATCGTGTCCTTCATTTCAAACGCATCCATGAGGTTATATAGTCTGGTGCAGGGTGGTGGAACGATCATCAGATGCTCTTCGAGTGATCGTGGTAGTTATTGCTGTGAGTGTTTTATCCATGGCTCGTCGAGAAATCTCTGGTTTATGAAGATGCGTGAGAAAGGAAAAGGGAAAAAGGAGCATTCGCTGGCTGACTCATCCAAAATAGCTTCTCGTGTGCAACGTAAAGCTTTATGTGAATCTCGCATTTTTGAATTAGAGCTCCCTCAAGAAATCCATAATCGTATTAATGCAATGGAGCGAAGGCTTTTGGATGAACTTGCCACCCAGAAGTTGAAAGAGGAATCTGAGAAGGTTCAGGAATGGATTCTAGATCCTGTCCACATGGTTGGTCGGGCGAGTCTTTATGAAAAAACAGTCGCTATTTTCTGGGTTATGAAAAACTTGGTGGGTAGATCTGAATGGGACTGACAATCACCTAGTCGGGACAATTCATCTGTGGATTCCGAGCAGAATGTTGTTCTGTCATTGATCCAGTCTCTGGAAATCTCTGTTAACCGGGTGGAAGATAAAATTAACTTCTTGACCATGTGCTTGGGTTTTCAGCATCCGTCTTCAGCGAGCGGGGCTGCAACAAAACCAGGAGGTCCTGAGTCATCTCAACACTTCGCTCAGGATCTGTCCTATGTTTTGTTATAAAATTTGATGTATGGGTTTTATCTTGGTATCTGGTGCCTTCTCTACGGGTAGAATTTAAAGAGGTTTTCTCCTGCTTGTCTTTGGTTGCAGATATACCATATCGGTCCGTGTTGAAGAATTTGGTTATGTAGCCTTCATCTTTTTTCAGTATTCGGCATCATATTAAGAAGTGATACCTTTAGATTATAACAAATCAGTAGCCAAGATTGAAATATCAGTTAGATGTTTGTCATTTTGGATATTATGGAATGAAGATGGTATGCAAGCTTTTGTGTCTAGGGACAGTGAGAAATGCTAGTTTTGATTCTATGGGTTGGGAATTTATGATGGTATGTGTCTGTGGGTGGGGAAGAAAGGAAGGGGATTGTAAGGAACTCAAGTATTTCTTATACCTTCGGTATCAATCTGTAGAAGCTGGAAAAGTTGTTTTTGTTTTTATTTGTAAATGGTTTTAAGAAGGCCTTACTTATTTTTTAATGTAATTACTATATTTACAAAAAAAAAAAACAGGAAATTGGAAAAAAGAAGAAAAGAAAAAAAGCAAGGAAAATATGGCAACTGTAAAAATGACAAGGAAAAAAAGGAAATAAAAGAAGGATTTTTCTTGATTTGTACAACCCGAGAAGGATTATAAACATCCATAAAAGCTACATAGGCTAATATTAGCTAGTGAGGGGGCATTCAAGAAGGCAAGTGGGTCCTTTTTCCAGAAGTGATGTCTAAAAATAATCTAACTCATCTAGAATTCAAATTTCCATGAAAGAAACTCTAGAAGAAATCAAGGTTTATAAAAATGAGGTTGAGCAAACCATTCACATATTTTGGGAGTCTATGTTTGTGAATGAGAGAGATTTGAGCTTCTCTAGGATTTGGAGATGTTCCCTTAGCCAATTGTGGGAGATGTGCCCCATAGTCATTGTTCGAACCTTCTTCTATGAATTCGAGTGCATCCTTTGCAGAAATGTAAGTTTGATTTGCAGGTCTTGTTCTCAGTTCTAGTGAAGTTTGAGTCCGTTTGCAGAGTTTGGGAAGTCTTCTGTTCCAATTTCCCAGTATTTCCAATCCTTTCTACATGTGGAGAGTTTTGTATTGGAGAATTCCAGATATGATCTTCATATGAGATGTAATTCAGATTCTAATTCTTTTTATTGATGTATTAATGATCTCATGAAGTTATTCTTGAAATTCGAATAAGAAAAGTTTGAGTTTTAATTGATTTTCCTACACCTTGTCTAGATTTTGATGAAAAATGACTAGTTTTTAGTACTCCTTGGATTAACCAGCTTAGATCCAAAACATTTGCTTCATTTATGTTATTAATGCTATTTAACATGCTAATGAACATATTTGGTGCTTGAAATTGTCAATTTGCGGCCCTCACCCATTGTTTGGGAAGCCGTGAAGTTGAATGCCCGCTATTTTGTTTGCCTCGTTCAGTTTAGTTTGGGTCGTGTGGTCTGTTTAATACCCATAGAACATGAAAATGGTGCCTTCAAAGAAAAAATGTTTTTTTTGGCTGCAATTGATCCTCAACGCTGTTGGTTTGCGCTTTGGATCGGACCTCTTTCGGAAGATGCTGAGCCTCAACTCACCCGCCGTTGCGGCTCCTTGATCAAAATTTACGCCCGATTGGAGTTTCGTCCGACGCCCGATTCGTTGTTTCAATCGCTTGCTCCTAAGTTTCTAATGGCCCGTCGTTGCGGCCGGGAGGATAAAGTCAGCTCCCTATTAGAGTTTCACCCGACGTCCGACTCATTGCTCTTTTCTCCCGCCCGCGTCGCTCAGCCTTTGCATCATCCGCCGTTGCGGGTGGTAAAGCAATCTAGCCTCCGATACCCTCCTTTCCGACGTCCGGTTGCCTTTATCGCCCGTGTTGTCACTTACCTGGTTCTTATGCTCCTCCGCCGTTGCGGCTCCTGAAAGCCTTGTCCCATCCGATGCAGAAGTCTTTTCCCGTCCGATCCAAGTATCGCCCGACTGCCGATGTATTTTTGCTGCGAGTTCTCGCCCGGATGAACCAGGCCATCCCCTTGTGGATTTATCAGTATGGTTAGAAATTTTAGAAGCCTAACATCTCGATTTAGTGGATAATGCACCAAAGTTGTATGCAGAGAGAATTCCATAGATCGCTGAAGCAACGTATCACAAATAAAAGGACAACATAAATGAATGACAGAGGCACCAACGAGGCATTTTCAACAGTTACTGTCAGAAGATAAACGCCTGTGGAAATGATGGGGAAAACGTAACGACCAGAGAGGAAACTGAATCGTGAAGGGTTTTGAAAGATCACACGCTGAGGGCAGCTTAGGAGACAACAGTTGTGGTTTAAATAACGGGAATCCTGACTGAAAGGGGGCTTTTTCCCCTGGAAAAAATTGTAAATGTTTGCTCGTAAGAGGAACTACTTCGTTTTGCAAAAGGAACTGCAATTCTACCTGGTTGGAGAAAGTGAAATGGAATGTATCAATGCGTTTCGATGAATGATGTTGGAGAGGAACTATTTTGTTTTCAGCTGCATTTCATTTACTATGAGAATGTTTAATTTCCTGAACCTATGTTCTTATTGAATGTGCTTTGGTATTTTCATGATCTTTCCATGTGAGTAATAATGGTATTCATACAGCAATTGGCTACCTGGTTGTTAAATATTTGTGATTGTTCATGTGTCTGAAAGGAGTATCAGCTAACTGTAATTCTTCATACTGCATGTGCAAAAAATTGAATTACTCACTTAAAATTGATGGCTCGCTCCCTAGTGTTAGATTAGACAATTAGTTTCTTTTTCATTGTATATGATTTGGTTGCCTGCGGGTCTAAGATGAGAGGTAAGAACCTGCGCATCACATCGTGACCGCCCCTCGCAGTCTAATCACCTTGCACTTAGTTAGGCACGTGCATTTCATATCTTAAGTTAAAATACAAAAACTCGATGGGCCGGGCCGCAACCAGTAAAGCTTTGTTTTTGTTACTTGACTCATGGTAGCCGGACCGCAAACCGGACGGATTCCCTATACCAAACAGTCAGCGGGCTAGTTGGGAACGCTGATTGGGGAGAATCCCTTACTGTTTCCGCCTGCGATTTTCCAGGCCTCAACAGTTTTGGCGCTAGAAGGAGGGCCGCCAGTGCATGGCTGGCCAAGGAAACCCGTTTTACAGAGAACATTCCGCTGGTTACAGTTCTGAAAGTAGTGGACCGCGTAATCCAGTTCCAGAAGAAGAAAACAGAGAACATCTATATCCTGTTCACAACGAGATTGTAAATGATCTAAGAAGACATACCCGTGCTTATGTAAAGAAGATTGGAGGGTTGCCAATTATTCCCAAATTGCCTAGAAGAGAGTACAAGAAGAAATACCATCCTCTGATTGAAGATTCAGTGTTGGTTGGAGACTGGGAAGAGCTTGTGGAAACTGCCTTACAGGAGGTCGAATTGCCTTTGAACCAAATAGGCCCAGACACTCCTTACAGCTCTCTTGTTCACACCCCTGTTGTTTCACCCCCTCACTCTCCACCCAGACTCATGGCCGGTGTTAATGCCAATCAACCCCCACCAAATCCTCCACCACCCGCATGGAAAGCCAGATCGCCTTTGAATCTGACCTCACCTTTGCACGACCTACCCTAAGCCTTTGAGAAGCTACTGCCCAAATTTGACCCAAACGAAAAAATCCTGGTGGATGATCATCTACAGAGTTTCTACTTGGCATTAGAAGGACTGAGGGTAGGGGAGCACGAAGATGTGGTTTGTAGACTATTCTCGCATACCCTCAAAGGAGCTGCGGCCTCGTGGTATTTTGGATTTCCCGCCAATTCTATCCCAGACTGGGATACTTTCAAGAGAATATTCAGAAGTTAGTATGCCGTCCAAAAGACTCACGCTGCCCTCATGAAAGGACTGTGTGCATTGAAGGAAGAGAAAAAAGAAAAGGTGCACAGCTTTACACAAAGGTTTGCAGCATATCTAAAAAATTTCTTTGAAATAGATAAGCCTTCCAACAAAGTACTGATTGAATACTATACTTCAGCTTTGGGTCCTGATTTAGCCATGTTTGCAAAAGGTAGGGCCAAGCCTACTTTGACGGAGACTTATGAAGAGGCAGAAGTGGTGGAGGCTGAAAGGGAGAGCGTTGAAGATTATCCTGAACAGTCAGGGGAGAAAAGGAAAACCTTACTGTTTACTAAGCCCAAAGAGGAGAAAGCACCAGACTATGAAGGTATGGCCAAAATGGTGCAAAAGCTCTCTAACAAGATCATAGATTTAGAGAAAGAAAAAGAAGCACAAAAGTTTTACAGGCCATACTATAAGAAAAGAGAAGACAGCAGTCAGGCCCAAACTCCTCCTCAAAGGAATGCATCCATGAATTTGACAGACATAGGTATGGAAAATTTCTGTACTTTTCATTAGCAGCCTCACTCCGAAAAGAACTGTCCGCAATGGATAAATTCCATGACATTGGTCATGAATCAGATGTTAGATTCCAGACTGACAGAAGAAGATGATGAGGAGAGGAAAGAAAGTGCTGCTTCCACTTCTACAAAAGAACAGGAGGAAGAGACTATGGCATTATGGAGTTTTGTTTCCGTGCTCGACGCTGAAGAGGAAAATACTCAAGGACGCAAAGGGGTTAGAGAGGCTAACGTGACAACTAGAAGTAAAGGGACGGTTAGTGATGACAGTCTTTTACTCCCAAAGATCAGGAGGATGCAAAGGAATGTCAGGAAAAAGTTTCAAGACAAGGCCTTGGCTGATCAGATACCAGAATTCACTATTACCAGCCAAGACCCTAGACAGAACAGAACACCGCCTGAGTCAAATCAAGAGAACGTAAGTGCTGGTAAATCTCAGCCCACTAGATCACAAATTGAATATGACATTGTTGAAGATTTGAAGAAGGTAAAAGCAAACGTCCCATTGTTCGAAATGTGCAAAGTACCTCAACAGAAAGAAAAACTGCTGAAAGCACTTGAAACGTCTGAAGAGAAACTGCCCACTGAAAATCAGCCCCGGGATGAAGAAGAAATCGGAGAAGCTAGCACCGAAGGTATGTCTAAAACTAAACATCCACCTTTCCTCCTGACATTTGAAGTTTTCAATCATAACGTACACAATTGTCTAGTAGACTCAGGGGCGTCAATTAATGTCATGCCCATATCGGTATGCAAGAAAATAAATGGGCAGCCTAAGCCATCCACGTGGAGGGTGGTGCAATTGGATAGGACAGACGTTAAGGTGATTGGTGAAATGGAGGACGTCCTAATTTGCCTAGCATCTGATAGTAGAGTATGCCAAGTTATTAACATCGTAGTGGATGACATACCAGATGCTTACGGCCTGGTCCTGAGTAAGGATTGGTCAGCTAAGTTAAATGGGTATTTCGCTTCAGATTGGTCACATCTTTGGTTACCGTACAAAGGAAGTCCCAATCAGATCAAAGTTTTGAGAGAACCTTACATGAAGTATAACATCACTCAATTGGATGAGAAGAATGTACCGGTTGAATCTGTATTGGGAAACTACTTTCTTGAACTAGAACCAGGGAATTATCAAGCGGAAGAAGCTAGCAACACATCTGACACTCAGCCTGATCTCCTTCGTTTTTCTCAGGCTGATGAGCTTGACTGTAAAATAGTAGATTTAGCTGTAGGAGTAAATTCATTTTCAGTAGATAATGCTTTCTGGACTCTATATTTTGATGGCTCAAAGACGTTAGAAGGGCCAGGGGTCGGCTGCGTCCTTATTGATCCACAAAAAAATAAACACTTCCTTTCTTGTAGATTAGAGTTTGAGTGTACTAACAATACAACCGAATATGAAGCATTAGTGCAGGGACTCAAGAAAGCAATCGAGCTAGAGCTTAGTAATTTAAAAGTTTTTGGGGACTCAGAAATAGTTGTGAAACAAATAAGAAATCAAATACATTGTGTCTCCCCTCACTTGAAAGCTTACCAAAACGAGGTATGGGATTTGCTTAGACAATTTCATGCATTTAACATTATTTCAATCCCAAGGATAAAAAACGCAGCTGCTGATCTTTTAGCTACATCAGCTGCCAGGATGGTTCCCACTAATAACAAATGCTCTATTGAATTACTTTTCAGGCCTTCAGTACCAGACATGATCACCAACCTGCGAGTATTTGACGATGATCAACAGATAATTGAATGCTTGACAAACGGTGAAGTCTTTAAAGGGGCTATCATAGACGATGAGGAACATCAGGCTGAAATGAAATATAACAATTTCATTCCCAAAGGAGTCAGGACGCTGGAGAAAATGTTTGACTTGAATGAGAAATTTAGGAGACCCGCTAATGTGAAGACACACAGCTCAACTCTGCAGTTCGAGCTAATAAACTTAGGGACTGAAACAGATCCCAGGTTCGTAAATCTCGGCAAAAGTTGCTCACCCGCGGAAAGGGACAAGTTCCTCAGTCTGTTTAAGCAGTACAAGGATGTCTTCGCCTGGACGTATGCAGATTTGAAAACCTACGATGCTGGTATTATTAAGCATATCATTCCTATTAAAGCTGGCGTTAAGCCATATCAACAGCCGTTAAGAAAAATGCACCCCAAACTGGAGCCGCTGATTCAAAGCGAGGTGAAGAAATTGCTGGACGCTAGGATCATCTTTAAAGTCAGGCATTCTGAATGGGTGTCAAACCTGGTGCCTGTCAGGAAAAAGTTGGGAGAAATCAGACTATGCGTGGACTTCAGAAACTTAAACCGCGCGTCGGATAAAGACAACTACCCGGTACCTCCCATGGAGCAATTGCTTCAGATGGTTTCTGGTTCTGAAATGTTTTCATTGTTAGATGGTTTCTCTGGCTACAACCAAGTATTGGTATCCGAAGAAGATCGATTGAAGATGACATTCAGAACTAAATGGGGAACTTTCGCATATATAAGAATGCCCTTTGGACTGATTAATGCTGGCACAACATTTCAGAGAGCGATGGACATAGCTTTTCGCGGACTGATTGGGCGAAGTGTGGTGATCTACCTGGACGACATCATGATTTTCTCGAAGAAAAGAGGGGAGCACGCGTTCCACTTAAAGCAAATATTTGAACGCTGCAGAAAATATGGTATTTCCCTCAATCCTAAGAAGTGCGTGTTCGCGGTTACCGAAGGCAAGTTACTGGGGCATATAGTTTCGAAGAGGGGTATATCCATAGATCCAGAAAGAATTAAGGCTATTGAGCAAATCCCTATGCCTCATAACAAAAAAGGGATGCAATCCTTCATGGGAACGATAAATTTTGTGCGTAGGTTTGTGCCTGATTTTGCCCAGACTGTTAAACCATTAGAGCAGATGGTTAAGCAAAATACACAATTTAAGTGGACTGAAACAGAAAAGAATGCTTTCAGTAAAATCAAGACTGCTGTTGCACATGCGCCCTCTCTGAAAATTCCAGATTTTGACAAGGATTTTATTAGATATACATTTGCGTCCGATGATTCATTGGCAGCCGTACTTACACAAAAGGAAGACGGGGGTGATGAATGCCCAATTTCTTTTATGAGTACTGGGCTGCAAGGATCTGAATTAAACTACCCAGCCATACGCAGTATTTAAGGCAGTCAAGCAATTCAGGCCTTATATACTAAAAAATCGAACCAAGGTAATAGTCCCTTACCCAGCCGTAAGATCCCTTCTCATTCAAAAGGAATTGGGAGAAAGAAGGGGCAACTGGGTGACAACCCTTCGAGAATACGACTTGGAATTCAAACCAGCCACTATAGTGAAAGGTTAGGGGTTATGCAAGCTGATGACTGGAAGCAATAATGATAAAGAGCAAGCATGGGATGATGAAGCTGAGTTGCATGTAATGGATGTTTGTCCTTTATTCACAGCTCCTGAATCTTGGTATAGAGACCTTGTACATTACCTGCAGTCAGGGGTGTTGCCTGAACATTGGAGTTCCAAACAAAGAAGATCTTTGCGTCTAAAGTCATCTTCCTACCAACTCGTAGAGGGCATATTATTCAGAAGAAACTATGATGGAGTCCTCCTAAGATGCCTGGAAAGAGAAGACGCTGAGAAAGTAATGTCTGAATTGCATGATGGTCCGGACGGAGGACATTATTCAGGAGACACTACAACCCACAAAATCCTTAGGGCCGGTTACTATTGGCCAACACTCTTTAGGGATGCACATGCGCACGTCAGAAAATGTGATACTTGCCAGAGATGTGGTGGAAGACAACCGAGAGCAGCAGCACCTCTAAAGCCTATAATGATCACAGAGCCTTTTGAGCAATGGGGAATAGACATCATTGGAGAAATAAAGCCAAATTCCTCCCTGCTACATAAGTATATTCTTACTGCAACTGATTATTTCACTCGCTGGGTCGAAGCCATCCCATTGCGCAAGATAAACGAAGACGAAGTCATCAGTTTCCTAAAAGACCATATCATGACCAGGTTTGGGGTTCCAAGTTCGTTAGTTTTTGATAATGCTAAATACTTTTCATCCATTAAAATTACTGCATTTGCTCATGAGAAAGGTATAAAATTACACTATTCTGCTAACTATTATTCGCAAGGGAATGGCCTGGCTGAATCCTCAAATAAAAACCTCATTAGAATCCTGAAAAAGACCGTCATAGAAAACCAGCGAAGTTGGCACTCAGCATTACCCAATGCCCTGTGGGCTGACAGAGTCACCCCCAAGTCTGCAATAGGAGTGTCACCCTTCACCCTTGTATACGGTAAGGAAGCTATATTTCCCCCCAACATCATGCTCCCATCTTCCATACTAGCTCAGGAATCTAGGGGGTCAGATGATGAGGTTCTCCAAATAAGAATATACAATCTTCTGAAGGCAGAGGAGGCCCGATCCAAGGCTAGAGAGCGTTTCCAACAGCAGCAGGAGGTAGTGAAGAGATGGTTTGACAAACATAAAGCTGGAAAAAGGGACCTGGAAGTGGGAGACCTTGTTCTCAAATGGGATCATCCCCATGACGAGAAAGGGAAGCACACTAAGTTCCAACAGTTATGGGTAGGTCCGTTTCAAATCATCGCTAAACTTGGCCCTGCTACTTATATGTTACAGGATTTATAGGGATGGGAGGAGAACCTGCCAGTTAATGGTCTGGTTCTCAAACCTTATTTTTCTTAAGTTGTTTTTGAGCTTTCTGACTTGTACATAAATAAGCTGGGTTGAGTTATGATTTCATTTGTTTTAATTTGAGTTTTTGTTTTCAATAAAGGTGGTTAACTCGTGGTTATGTGGGGAAGTCCAAATTTCTGGAAATAGTAAACATTTGTTGAATAGTTAGACTATGGGTTTCCATGTGAATTCCTTCCACCAAATAGTTTCTCGAAATCTTTGTGTGCATTGAGGTCCTGTTTAAACTCCTGTAGCGTCAATCAGATTCAAAAGTCTAGAATACTATGCTGAGGCTCCATACACTTTACACTTAAAAGTTTGACGGGCGATGACAAGGGACCCACGGAGAAGAGAAAGATGAACAGAGTGTTAAATATAAATGATCCCATGCCAGGAAATGAATGCCAGAAGGCAGTTAAGAGTCAGAATTCCTATGAAGAAATCATGCTTCAAAGCTAAATCTAGATCATAAAGTACTAATTTGCCTATGATCCTCTCCATCCGTGAGCTGAAACTTTAAGCACATCGCTCACACAAAAGGGCACTATGGGATAGAGGATCCTTAATTAAAATTCAGTAAGAAAGGAACGCATGAAGACTCGCATTAAAAGGGGACAAAACCCAAAAGCATAAAAGTTGCTAAAATGGCATGGGAGTGAGGAACAAATGAACGTTTCTGTTCATCACCTGCTACAATCCTGTGGTGTCCAATGTCGTCGGCTACCTGAAAGCAAAATTAATAATGAACTCATACTTTGGCCTCAGCAAAGTTATCCGGACTCTAAAATCTTGACTTTCATCGTCCGAACTAGACTGATATCAATGATTAAGGTACACACTTCTGTTATTGAGAAATCTGTATAGCTGGAAGAGTTCAATGGATACATGTGTTATGGAACAGTCTGCCATTCAAGAAAGAAATCACCTAGAGATCTAGGTTCACCAGGAAATCGCCAGTTGTTGCTGCCGCAACTTTTTCTCCCCGATTTTATTTTACTCAAACTCTGGGACCCCTCCTCATCATTTTGCTTGGACTGATTGTTAAAGGCTCGTCCCCTCGAGCATATCTGTTCATCTTGAAGTTGAATGCCCGCTATTTTGTTTGCCTCGTTCAGTTTAGTTTGGGTCGTGTGGTCTGTTTAATACCCATAGAACATGAAAATGGTGCCTTCAAAGAAAAAATGTTTTTTTTTGGCTGCAATTGATCCTCAACGCTGTTGGTTTGCGCTTTGGATCGGACCTCTTTCAAAAGATGCTGAGCCTCAACTCACCCGCCGTTGCGGTTCCTTGATCAAACTTTACGCCCGATTGGAGTTTCGTCTGACGCCCGATTCGTTGTTTCGATCGCTTGCTCCTAAGTTTCTAATGGCTCGCCGTTGCGGCCGGGAGGATAAAGTCAGCTCCCTATTAGAGTTTCACCCGATGTCCGACTCATTGCTCTTTTCTCCTGCCTGCGTCGCTCAGCCTTTGCATCATCCGCCGTTGTGGGTGGTAAAGCAATCTAGCCTCCGATACCCTCCTTTCCGACGTCCGGTTGCCTTTATCGCCTGTGTTGTCACTTACCTGGTTCTTATGCTCCTCCACCGTTGTGGCTCCTGAAAGCCTTGTCCCATCCGATGCAGAAGTCTTTTCCCGTCCGATCCAAGTATCGCCCGACCGCCGATGTATTTTTTCCGCGAGTTCTCGCCCGGATGAACCAGGCCATCCCCTTGTGGATTTATCAGTATGGTTAGAAATTTTAGAAGCCTAACATCTCGATTTAGTGGATAATGCACCAAAGTTGTATGCAGAGAGAATTCCATAGATCGCTGAAGCAACGTATCACAAAGAAAAGGACAACATAAATGAATGACAGAGGCACCAACGAGGCATTTTCAACAGTTACTGTCAGAAGATAAACGCCTGTGGAAATGATGGGGAAAACGTAACGACCAGAGAGGAAACTGAATTGTGAAGGGTTCTGAAAGATCACACGCTGAGGGTAGCTCAGGAGACAACAGTTGTGGTTTAAATAACGGGAAGCCTGACTGAAAGGGGGCTTTTTCCCCTGGAAAAAATTGTAAATGTTTGCTCGTAAGAGGAACTACTTCATTTTGCAAAAGGAACTGCAATTCTACCTGGTTGGAGAAAGTGAAATGGAATGTATCAATGCGTTTCGATGAATGATGTTGGAGAGGAACTATTTCGTTTTCAGCTGCATTTCATTTACTATGAGAATGTTTAATTTCCTGAACCTATGTTCTGATTGAATGTTCTTTGGTATTTTCGTGATCTTTCCATGTGAGTAATAATGGTATTCATACAGCAATTGGCTACCTGGTTGTTAAATATTTGTGATTGTTCATGTGTCTGAAAGGAGTATCAACTAACTGTAATTCTTCATACTGCATGTGCAAAAAATTGAATTACTCACTTAAAATTGATGGCTCGCTCCCTAGTGTTAGATTAGACAATTAGTTTCTTTCTCATTGTATATGATTTGGTTGCCTGCGGGTCTAAAACGAGAGGTAAGAACCTGCGCATCACATCGTGAACGCCCCTCGCAGTCTAATCACCTTGCACTTAGTTAGGCACGTGCATTTCATCTCTTAAGTTAAAATACAAAAACTCGGTGGGTCGGGCCGCAACCGGTAAAGCTTTGTTTTTGTTACTTGACTCACGGTAGCCGGACCGCAAACCGGACGGATTCCCTATACCAAACAGTCAGCGGGCTAGTTGGGAACGCTGATTGGGGAGAATCCCTTACTGTTGCCACTTGCAATTTTCCAGGCCTCAACAGGATCCTAATCTATAACTCCTCCCACATTTCCTGGTTTTGGAATTGCTCTCTTAGTCCTATGTTAAAGTGACTAGTTTGATCCTTTTATCTTCCTTGTTTTGTCTAGATCTTTGGAGAAGATGAATTAATGTCCAAATCAGATATGAATGGTTCATTACATTGGTATCAGATATTGTATGATTTTATTAATGGTATTATACCTACAATTTAACCTTTGTACTGTATTTTGGGTGGTCTAGGAAAAGTTTGTTAGTGTCATCATAAGACTGGTTAAAATTAGTTATTGTTTTTCTTGAAAATTTTCACAAGTGTGCCTTAGTCCCAGTAAGGTAAATTACAGTGGTATTGGATAAATTTCCTCTACTCCCATGGAAATTAATCTCTCAGTTGAAGAAATATTGCAAATCACATTTCAAGTGCAGCCATCAGATTAGCACCGTCTGTTGATGATTTTGAATGGGAAGATGAGGAAGCATCCTACTATGATGATGATGTTATTTATGTTGATGATGATGACTCTTCATGTGAGAGTGTCTGCATAGAGAACATAAGGCCTAATCCACCAGAGTTTATTTTTTCTTATGGAAGAGTAGTCTTTGGAGGAAATCCATTAGACGTTGATCCTTCTGAGTATCTCCGAAGATACCAATGATTAAGCAAAGAGATCCACAGATTCTCGTCTTTTCGAGAGTTTTATGAATATGAGATTGGAATACTATCATAATTAAGTATCACCCTAAAAGTGATCTACATCAAATTTATGTGAAGAAAGTGTAAAAAATATCATGGTGGAGCCTACATATGATGCAAATCCTCATGCCACTCAAGATGGAGAAGTCTCAATTTGACTAAAGGAGAATGAAAATGAAGTAGATGCATAGATTCATGAGGTGGAGCGCAAGTCACTACAAAGTGACTGCATGAGAGAATAAAGTTGTGCAGTAGAAGATGAAGAGGCACCATGCACAGTTGAAGACATAGCATCCCATCATTAGGTTGCTGGCATAGTGGAAGGTGAATTCACTACCAGCTTCTTTGTGGGTGATTTCCATATCATTGAGAAGGATATTTGTTCATGTGATGATTGTGAGACATATTTTGTATCATATCCAAAATAAGAACATAAATCAGATTTACAATCGCCATTTGAGGTTCATAATGAAGCAGAAAACAAGCACACATCAGTTGGATGTGAACCCGAATATTTGGTGGAAGGTCAAGCCACCATAACTCAACCACATGAAGAGAAATATATGATAGAAATGTATGGTCACCATTCATATTTTTTCAATCCCTTGTGTCATAATGAATTTGCAACCACATCATGTGGGGATGAAAATTGCATGAAAGGATTCTTGCTATTGGTGCCATAGGAGGAGCATGAGATTTCCACTCTTCTGGTTGATGGATTGATGGTCAAGTCACGTGGTTTGAAAAGTACACCAATAGTAGCTGATTGCTTCCCACCTAGATCAATCAACAAGAGAGTTTTTTCATCCATTTATTGGGTATCTAGATACATGGTTGAGTTATGTTCCCTAAGGGTAAATGTCTTTCTTGCATCAATGGAGATTCATTAGACACATTATAAAAAATTTCTGAGAAGTGGCATGAGCATCTATGGCTGGTATATGGTGCTCTCAATATACATGTATGGACATGTGATAACCACTAGTGTCTTTGTAGCAGCAGTGATGTGAGTTTCAGTGCTATCTTACACATGGATTCTCATATTTTGGACAGGCTCAATATATTTTGGCCCCACATTGAGGAGTTTCATACTTGGTGGGAGAGTCTCAAAGATGTTCAATTTTGCATGGGGAGTGATCAAATGCCAGTGTGGTGGTATGATCCTGGCCTCCTTCCTAATGGTAGGTTCTTTCAGTTGGTTGTAATGTATGGGAGTATGCAATTGAGACAGGGACCCTGAAATTCTTTGGAATGATAGCTTTCCAAAAGAGGTAGGAACATTTGGATCCTTGCAGAGGGGACAGTGGGATCCATGCATTCTACTCAGTTATCTTAACTGGGTTGAAAATTTTGTTGAAAGAGTTAGTCATTGGAGGGATGACTATAACCAGAGTGGTGCAACAAAAACATGGTAGACCTTTGGTACCTAGCTTGGGATTGAGGATTCCAATTCTAGTCAGTCAACAACATATATAAAGGAATAAAGTCATTGGTTTTCTTCATATATGGTTGGAGTTGGATTCTGGCTTGAGGAAAAGAAATTTTGGGAGGGGAGGGATGTAATGTCCCAATTTTTATAGTTCAATGGTCAAGCCTAATCCACTCAACTCCATAGGCCCTAGTGGAGAAAAATTAAATAAATCAATAAGGAGTTACATTGTGGGAAAAAATTAGCTTATGTAATTAAATTATTACATTAAATTAGAAGTGATGAAGATCATAGTTTGATTAATTAATTATTAATCATTCTTATGAATTGTAAATGCATAGTAGGGCACATAAGATATAAGGCAGACCTCAATACTTGCCTTACCAAAGTTGGAAACTGGAAGAAAGCATCCCAAAGCAAGGTGTCATAAAAAAAATAGGAAACAGACAAAAATAAGAAAAGAGGAAAGCAAGAAAAAGATGGAAACTGTAAAAAAGATAGGAAACTCAAGGAAAAACAAAAAAAGAAAGGAAGGAAGTTTCTTGATATGTGCATCCCAAGAAGGATTAAAAACATCCAAAAAATATAGAGAGGCTAATATTAACTAGTGAAGGCGCATTCAAGAAGGCAAGTGGGTACTTATGCCAAAAGTGATGTCCAAAAATCAACCATCTCATATAGAATTTGAGTTTCCATAAAGGAAAATCTTGGAGCAATCAAATTTTATAAGATTTAGGTTGAGCGCATCATTCACATATTTTGGCAAACTATTTTTGTGAATGAGAATTCTTTGGGCTTCTCTAGGCTTTGGAGATGTGCCCTTAGCCAACTGTGGAAGACGTGCCACATAATAATTTTCCTAGTCTTCTTCTATGAATTTGAGTGCAACCTTTGTTTCCATGGAATTCTGATTTGCAAGTATTTATATTATTTCCAGTGAATTTTGAGTCCTTTTGTAGAGTTTGGGAAGTCTTTCATTCCAATTTTCGAGTATTTCCACTCCTTTCTACATGTAGAGAGTTTTGTGTTGGAGGATGCCATATATGAGATTCCTTTGAGATTTAATTTAGATTATAATTGTAGTAATTGATGTATTAATGAGACAATGAAGTTATTCATACAATTTAAATAATCAAAGCTTGAGTTTTATTTGATTTTCCTACACCTTGTCTAGATTTTGATTAAAAATGACTAGTTTTATGTATTGCTTGGACTAACCAGCTTAAATCCAACAAATTTGCTTCATTTATGTACTTTATGTTAGTTATAATATTAATGAATATATTTTATTCCTGAAATTGTCAATTCACGACCCTCACCCATTGTTTGGGAAGCCCTGAAGTAAAACTTGTTGTGTATTCCTAGATGCCATTATTTCTTGTGCGACCTCTTGAGCTTGTCAACCTTTCCTAAACCTGAAAATTCATACTTTTATTGATATACAATAGTTTATAGGAGTCCTCCAAGCTTCTCTAAGTTGAATTACCTCATCCTTGGTTCTCAGGAAGTGTCAAGCGGAAGATCTTGTTTGCATATGTTGGGGTACCCAAGAGCCTTGGAGTATACTTCAACCTCGCTGATGTGCAAAACATAAATAGTCCTAGTAAATTGTGAAAAGGATCATAATCTATCACAATGCTCCCGCCTTTCCCGGTTTTGATATTTCTCCCTTGGTCTTATGTCAAAGTGACTAGTTTGATCCATTTATCTTCCTTGCGTTGTCTAGATCTTTGGAGAAGATGAATTAATGTAAAAATCAGATATGATTGGTTTATTAAAGTGATATTAGTTATTGTAGGATTTTTTTAATGGTCTTATACCTGCAAGTTAACATTTGTACCAAGTTTTGGGTGGTCTGGCCAAAGTTTGTTAGTGTTGTCACAAGTCTGGTTAAAACTAGTTATTGTTTTCTTGAAAATTTTTACAAGTGTGCCTTAGTCCCAGAAAGGTACATTACAATTTCAACATTATTATCACTATAAGCATGGACAAAAAATTATTATGGAATTTATCTATAATGTATCTAAGGTGGACAACCAAAGTAAACAAATTGTTGTCCATAATATGTATCTTACCATTCATCTAGTCAATGACCAACAATGCGTCCCCAAAAACTTATAATGACTCGTCCCCAACACCCATGACTAGTTTCGTACTTGGACCAAGAGTTTCTTTCCCATTAAATAATTGAGCCTTATATATGTATAAATTAAACCGAATACAACATTTTCTCTCAACACTTTAGCATGCTCCATCGACGAAGCACATGGATCTCTTCTTATATACAATCAATTCACTGGTGTACCAAATAGTTTTAGTGATTAGAATCGACATGAAATGTGGTAGCATATCCAAAAATTTCTAAGTGTTCTGAAAAATTCCTTGCACCCACCCAAGACCTAAACTTATCAATATCACCAAGCAAACTAGAATGTATAAATGATCTATCCAATTTTTTTTCTACCCCATCCATCCTCGCCCGATTATTGGACCAAATAGGTCACAACGAAATTGGGGATACATCCACCCATTCTAATTCCTCAAACTTGTCAATAAATAACTATGCAAGTCCATCCTCATGATCCGATCCACCCAAATTCTATTCACTACTAACAAAAAATTCAAATCCCCTTCAATGACAATATTATGCACCTTGATGTCACGTCCCCTCCCCTCTACTCTTGCAAAGGAGAGGATACAACTACTACTTCTCTGTCTAACAGACTGGGGATCCAGCCCCATTAACATAAACATAATGCATTGAAATAAAACATACATGTAGATATGCATAATACATGAATATACAGCGGAAGCAAACCTCATTCAACACATTCATATGTTCATAATAATTCTTAAACAAATATAGTTGCAGCAATTAAATACACAGAGAATACTTATCATGAAAATAAGATGTCTCGCAACTAGCTATGTCACTGCAACATTACACCCAACCATAGTCTAGTGTTCTCATCAATCTCTTAGCACCACTGCCACCCCCGAGCTGGGATGATTTCCACAAGGAACTAGGGAACAACAGGCTCACAATAGGAAAAACATATCAAAACTCATCCAAGACAATTTACAGTTGGGTTTACCAGGATGGTAAGGCAGTGGAAAGGTAGAATTGCTAAGCTAGTGAGATCAACCACAGAGCCATGGACACCTGTACCAAATCTGTCTAGCTTGGAATCCACAATACCTACACACGCAATAAAAGTATTCCCTTCACTGCTACACAGTCCCTTAGGCCATACCTTCCCTTCCAGTTCTCTTTAGGGTGTGCATAGAATATTTTACAACCCCTCTTGATCTGTTTGTGAGGTTCCTCTCTTCACTAGGTTTATCAAGCCAATTCTAGGCCTCTTCCACTCCTAATTCTTTCTGACTAAAAAAAGAATGCACACAACAACAAACCACAATGTTGGGTATGAGAAAAATTTCCTGGGAACAAAATGAAATTGCAAACGCGGAAAAAACAACCCTGGGTGAGCAATATGATTTTAGGAAACATTCTTGGGCATTACAGGGGAAAAACAACCTCCCTAAACACCCAAATCATGAATCTATGCTGTACATTCACTCAACAATACAAAAATGGGTTTTCCTAACCATGGAAATGAAGGTAATTGCAGAAAACGTGAGGGAGAAATGCACAACAAGCTCTAGGTGTGTGAGGAGAAGGAGCATATGGGTGAATAATGGATTGGGCATGAATTTCTAGGTATTTACTTGCCCAATAAGTCAAAAACATGTTTTTAAAAAATGATGGCTTGCCCCAATATGAATATGACTGCCATACTCTTCCACTCCCAAGGCATTAACTACATGAACCAATTTTTGGAAGAAATAAATGATTGGGTGAATAAGACAAAAAAGGTAGTTGACAACTTTATGGGTTCTCCCATTGACATTTGAATTTACCCTATTGGATCAAGGGTTTGAATTATTTCCCTCCCTATTCCTTTTGAAATCATGCCCCCATATCTTTGTTGCATTGACATAGCTAGTTGTGGGTATTTTTTATTAATTGCATATTTACCTAATGTCTCAATTTTTATTGTGCCTAGCTAGCAGGATAACCATCGGCATCGATTTTAATTGCTGATACATAAAATGCTAAATCCATGGTAGGGTCTTGGCCTTGAGCTCCTCACCATGATTTAATAATGTTATTTACATAATATACAATTTTAATGCAATGGGGTCAAAATCAGGATATTACATTCCCCTCCCCCTTACATTAGCATTGTCCTCAGTGCTTTTCAAAATTGAACAAAAACAAATATGCTACTCTCATGGCATCCTCAAGCTCCCATGTAGCCTCATTGGGACCCTAGTGATTTCATTGCACCTTTACCTATCCAACGGCTCAGTTTTGGAGCATTGTTACCTTCCTGTATAGGATACGCTATGGATCAGTTTGGAACTCTCCCTCGGGTTCAACTTGGATCACATCCCAATTAATCACATGGTTAGGATCATGTACATATTTCTTAAGCAAAGAGACATGAAAAACATTATGAGATCTAGTGCTAACAGGCAATGCAAGTCTATATGTAACTGGCCCTATTCTTTCAATCACTTCAAATGGCCCACAATATCTAGGTGATAGCTTGGCACAACTCCCAAGATTCAAGGAACTCTTCCTTGGCCTCACTCTAAGATAAACATGATCCCCAACAATGAATTCCCTATGCAGTCTATGCTTATTTGCATATCTCTTCTGTCTATCTTGGGCTGCTTTCAAGTTTTTCCTGATCTTTGCAACCTCTTGTTCTATTTCCTTAAGCAATTCTGGACCAAGCACAATTCTATTCATTGGATTATCCCAAGTCACTGGTGTCCTACACCTTCTTCCATATAAAGCCTCATATGGACTCATTGCCAGTGATGCTTGTTGTCCGTTATTATATGCAAAATCTACCAAGTGTAAATAATCCTCCCACTTGGATGGTTTGTCCATTATATACATGTGAAGAATGTCTTCAAGCACCTGATTTACTCTCTCTATTTTCCCATCGGTTTTAGGATGGTACACGACACTAAATTTCAGCTTTGCACCCAAATTTGCAAAAATACCCTTCCAAAAATTGGAAGTAAACTTGGTATACCTGTCAGAAATTATTGCCTTCAGAAATCCATGCAATTTGAAGATTTCCGTCATGAAAATATTTGCAATGGCATCGAATTTATATGTGGAATTAACCGGTATAAAATGTGATGCCTTTTTTAACTTGTCCACCACAACCATGATGGAATCATGTTGTCTCATAGTGATTGGAAACCGTGTAATAAAATACATGGAATTGACTTCCCATTTCCATTCTAGGATTGGCAAAGGTTGCAATAAACATGTTGGGTGTTGATGTTCGACCTTCACCTGCTGACATTACATGCACTTAGAAATATACTCAGCAATGTCTTTTTTCATTCCCAACCAAAAATACTGATTTCTAGCTGTAGCAATTGTTTTCTGATATCCTAGGTGACCATAATATGGAGCTTGATGGATTTCATCCATACCAATCCTCCTCAAATATTCCACATTTGGAATATAAATTCTATTCTTATAAGTAAGAAATTTGTCCCTTTCCAATTGATATCCTTCGTACCTCTTTTCAAGGTTTTTTTGCTGCAACTTGTCCTTTATTTGCACGTACACTTCATCATCGACAATATGGTTAATAATTCGCTGTCTCAAATCTGGTTGGCAAGTACTAAGAGATGCCACATGCATTTCATGTACCTTCCTGCTGAGTGCATCAACTACCTTGCTTTCTTTTTCTTTTATGTGTTTGATTTCAAAATCAAATTCACACAAAAGTTCCAACCATCTAGCTTTCCTAGCATTTAAAGAAGGCTCATTAAACAAGTATTTCAGACCACAATGGTCTACCCTTAGCTCAAATTTCCTTCCCATTAAGTAATGTCTCCATATCTTTAGAGCATGTACTATGGCTGTAAGTTCTAAATCATGAGTAGCATAGTTATTCTCATGTTCCTTCAACTTTCTTGACTCATAGCATACCACGTGGTTATCTTGCATAAGAACTCCTCCAAGTCTTTGATTGCATGCATCATTACACACCACAAAGTCTTTTTCTGGGTCTGCAATTTTCAAAATTGCTGCACTCATAAGCATATTCTTCAACCGTTGAAAGCTTTCTTCACATCTTGGTGTCCATTCAAAATTTATCCCCTTCTTTTGCAAAGAAGTGATTGAATGTGCGACCTTGAAGAATTCTTCAGTGAACCTCATGTAGTACCGGGCAAGTCCCATAAAGGATCTCACATTTGTCACATTTCTTGGAGGTGGCCAATTCATAATGGCCTCAATCTTCTCAGGGTCCATAGATATTCCTTTGTCTGAGATAATGTGACCCAAATAATGTATTTTATCTTTATAGAAGTCACATTTACTCAACTTTGCATACATCTTATGCTCCCTTCGCAATTGAAATGCTATTCTCAAATTTTCTTCATGCTCTTCTTCATTCTTAGAATAAATAATGATGTCATCTAGAAAGATGAGAACAAACTTGTCCAGATAATTTCTAAAGAGACTATTCATGAGACACATGAATGTAGCTGGTGCATTTGTGAGACCAAATGGTACCACCACAAATTCATAGTGTCCATACCTTCTTCTAAAGGTTTTAATATGAATATCTTCTTCTTTTATTCTCACTTGATGGTAACCATACCTCAAGTCAATTTTTTAAAATACCTTTGCTCCTCTCATTTGATAAAAAAGGTCATCAATTCGGGGTAATGGGTATTTAATTTTCACACTAACTTTGTTGAAATGCCTGTAGTCAATACATAACCTGAGTGTACCATCTTTGTTTTTCACAAATAGTACTGGGGCTCCCCACGGGGATACACTCGGCTTGATATATTTCTTTTCCAACAACTCTTGTAACTTTATTTTCATCTATAGTAATTCTGGTGTGCTCATCCTGTATATATAACTGTGATAGATCCTGGGTCAATCAAAACAAAAACATATTGTTTAGCAATCTTACCTTCAAATTCAACCACATTTGATTGATGATCTGATTGGGGGTCCTCTAGTGCTGCATAGATTCTAGGGATGGTCTTTGCCACTTGACCCACAGTTTCAGCTCCTTGGATGTTGTGAACTTTATTTACATTCCCATTTCGATGTAGACAGTTCCTAAGCATATGGTCTCCTCCACATCCCAAACATTGAAGTGGTTCTCTTTGCTCTTTTGGATCTCTTGGCTTGTCTCCCATCATTCTAGATGGCTTAGTCATAGCTTGTGATGGCTGCCTTTGCTGATTTCGAAAGTAAGAGGGTTTGAAACCTTTATTCCCTTGGTCAAAGTTCTCATTCTTCTTGTCCTTCCATGTCTTATGGAAATCAAGTTTGCTTTTGTTTTTATCACAACAATACTTGGGCTTCCTTATTGCCTCTTCTAGAGTTCGAGGTTCATCAAACTCAATCCTATCATTTTATATGCTTGAGGCATCCCACTTTTTTTTTTGTAAGTTCAGAAGTAATCTAGTAAGCAAAAATATAAGTATAGATAAAAATACAAATTGACGTGTTTCTGGAACATGTAAATAGAGCCAGAGAAGGCTGACCGAGAGTGCAAAAATGATCCTCCCCACTGTGGGGAAAACAGATCTTACACAGTAAAATTAATTGTCTGAAATTATTAAAAACCAGAGCTAACCTAGACTAGAAATCTCGGAAGGAAACCTGAGCAAAAATCCCAAAAATCTGAGAAGCATGAAGAACCTGAACACCTGACATTTCAACTGCTTGTAAGGGACCTCGATGATTGGGAAACAGTATTCGGTACCCCATTGCAAACCCTGCTCCTTGCAGTTTTCCATATTCTTGCCCGGTTCATTGGAACTGATGGTAGAACAGCTATCCTTGGTGTTTCCCAAGCTGTCTCTATTGGAAGGGGAGGGTTGCTTCACTGGCAGAGGTGAATATTTCCTGACCGCCTTTCCCTTTTTCTGGATGAATTGGAGCTGCGGAGAGGTGAGGGTGGGAGGAACAGTGGAGGGCACGGGGATAGGGGGAGGAGGAGGAAGTGGAGGCAGAGGTGTGGATTCAGTATTTCCTGGGCTGGCTACATAGTTGGGGCTGGTAGGGTGTTAACAGAGTGGAGAATGAGCATGGTCAAGAGATTTTTAAAAATCCAGTAATTTCCCCTGCAGGACAAGGTGCGAGTAGCTGCAGTGAGGGAGCGAGAAACTTAATCCTCCCAATCATCNCTCTTTCGGCACCTCTGTGTCATAGCCCTGATTGCAAGCTTGGGGGTGGAACGGTGGAGTTCTGGGGATGCTAGCCCTTTCCTCGACCTCTCCCGCCCCTAGGAGTTCCTCATCTACGCGGCAACATGCCTTTTCCTGTGTGAGATGGACTGGACCAGGAGTGAACAGAGCAAGAGCTGAGCTGAGCGGTGCTAGAAATGAGAAATTGGGAGCTAAGCAGGAGCAAACAGAGCTGAGCTGAGTGAACAGAGCAGGAGTAGAGTGGGTGCAGTAGAGAGAAGGTGATGAAATGTGAGATTGAGAGAACGAAGAGACCGGAAGGAGGCATGTTGCACTGCGTCCAAAACTTAAATGTCGAGGGGACTGGAGCTGCCTGGAAGATCGAGCTCGCTATCGTCCGTTCTACTGGTGGCATCATCCCCGGAGACGTCATCTTTTTGTCTGTTGTCGAGCTGTGATCCTGTCGCATGGGTGTTCTGGTGTGCATGGGGACACCTGTCCTCATCGTCACTACCAGCGAGGGTGGTGAAGGGACTGCTAATGTGCTGGGGTGCATCATCGATTTGGAGTCCAAGGTGTGCTTGCCTATCACCCTTATCCAAGGTATGATATTTGGCTACCATTTGAATACAGTATTCCTTAAAGTTATTGTCAGGAATTTCATTTAGGGTGTAAATTTGTATGAAGGAGGGCGAGAGAAAACCCCTATTAGTGATTTTATCTGCAAGGGAGTTTGCCTTGCACTGGACGTGCTGAAAGGTGATTTCCCTTGTCTTCAAGAAAAGATCCATGAGTTGCTGCAAGTCGTGTTCTAGCCTCCAGGAGAAATAAAATTTGCTGCTGCTAGACCCATATTGAAGTTTGGATTCCATATTCAGAATAAGTTCAGAGTCTCCTTCTACGATGACAGGGAAGGATCCCTAATTTTAGGATATGATGATGCCTTGCAGCAATCCCAATCTACCACGTTGTTTCTTTCCATCCCCAGCTTGCCAAAGTATATGTTTAGGATTTGTCCTTGGTTGGCTCTAAAAACCCATCCAAAGCCTGCTAATCCAGGATTTCCTTTTGAAGCCCCATACAAGTTGAGTTTGAAGAAGCCTTGAGGTGGGGGAGACTAGAAGTTGGGAGAGCAAGGACGAGGATGAGAAGGCCTCAAATTGTTGAGTTGGGAAATGGAGTGGATAATCCAGTTACCGAGGATACTTTTTCCCTGGGGGTTGGCTTGGAGATCTTTATCCAACCAGTTGGAAAGTATCATGGTTTCCTTGAGATTTAGCCTTATGCGATTCCACACAATTTCAATGGAGTTTACTTTTCCCTCAAAGATTCTGCTATTGCGTTCCTTCCAGATATTCCAAAGGAGAAATCCAGGGATGAGCTACTAGAGTCTGTTGAGAATGGAGTTTTCAAAAGGATGAGCATGCCAGTTCTTGATGGTGTTTGCAATATTGTCCTGTTGTCTATCAGTTCTTTTGTAGGGTGAGGCTATTTTGATCCATAACTGATTGTCCAGAGTGCATTGATCAAGGAGATGCTCCATGGTTTCCTCGTGCTCCTTACATGGCATACATTGAGAAGGCCTATTGAAGCCTCTTTTGAAAAGGTTATCCTAAGTGAGGATTCATCTATGAAGAACCTACCAGAGAAAGATAGTAACTTTGGGCCAGGGTTTGAGTTTCCATATCTTGGACTAGGCAGAGTTGTTTTGATATTGCGAGTTGATGGTGATGTGATAAGCTTCTTTGATGGTGAACATGCCTCAGGGTTTGTGACCCCAACGAGAATGTCCAGGCCATGTATGACGTGAATACAGTGTTGCTGAATGTGATGCCAGAGGGATTCAGAAAACTCTTGCTGATGGAGCTGATACCAATGTTCATGGGTGATCCATTCCCAGAAATACTAATGAGTATTGGTAGTCCAAAAGGTATTTATTTTTTCATGTTGAGGGAGCATGAAGCAATCATGTAGCCTGTGCAGGTTGAACAAATCTTCCAAAGGAGGAAGCTGGTTCCAGGAGTCAGTCCAGAAGTTGGCTATGGATCCATCATGTATTTCTCAGAAGTTGTGATTATGAATTATTGGTCTTTGCAAATTGGCTGTGTTCCAGATGAGGGATCCATTGATGTCTAGCGAATATTGGATTAGATGGAGGGGGGCTAGCCTGCTGCATATTTCTTGTTCCAAAGTTGAACCCATAGGCTGTTGTTTTTGGTGACCCAGTTCCACCATATTTTGGTCTGAGAACTTCATTGTTGATCGCTAGGTCTCTCAGGCCTAGGCCTCCCTCAACTTTGATTTTGCACACATTGTCTCATTTGACAAAGGCCCAATGATGTCCTTGCTTGTTCCCTTTCCAGAGAAAAGTTCTCTGAAGCGAGCAGATGGATTTTAGGACCTATTTGGGGGCTTCCAGGACATAAAAGAGATATAACGACATGGCTTGGAGAATTGATTTGATGAGAACCAGGCGGCTGGTAAGGTTGAGAGAGCGAAGGTTCCAATGCGAGAGGCGGAGCTCCGAATTGGCTAGGAGATCCTTCCAAGAAGAATGTTTGAGGGAAGAATCAGTAAGGGGGGCACCAAGGTATTTGGAGGGGAGTTTGGCCACTTTGAAACCGAGAATTCTGGTGATTTTTCTCTAAGCAGTTAGGGGGTATTGAAGAAGAAGATCTTGTATTTTTGAAGGTTGACCGCCATCCCCGAAGCTTTGGAAAAGGTAGAGAGGATGTTGTTGAGGGAATAGGATTTCTGGATGGAAGGATGCCCCATGAGAAGGTTGTCATCCACGAACTGCTGATGAGTGAGGGGAGAGTGGTTGTGAAGAGAGAGAACTTTCAAAGAGGCCCTGGCTTTGGCATCCTTGAGCATATGCCCCAGACCTTCTGACACCAGGATAAAGATGAAGGGGGAGAGTGGGTTTCCTTATCGAATTCCCCAAGAGGGGTGGAAAGGCTTGGAGTGAATGCCATTGATGAGGATAGAGAAAAAGGTAGTGGTAATGAGGCTGAGAATCCATTTTGTCCAGGAATGATCAAAACCAAAGGCCCTCAGCACTTTTTCTATGAAGTTCCAATTTAGTTTATCGAAGGCTTTGGTGAGATCAAGTTTGAGCATCATGCAAAGATTTTTGGTTATCTTGAGGGAATGGATGACTTCATGGGATAGAATGATACCATCAAGGATTTGGCGACCTTTGACATAGCCAGTGTGTTCCAGGGAAATGAGTGAGGTGAGAAGGGGTTTGAGGTGATTGGCTATGACCTTGGTGATGATTTTGTAGAGGACATTGTAGAGGGCAATTGGCCTAAACTTGTGAGGAGTGGAGACATTGGCCTCTTTGGGGATGAGAGTGAGGAAGATGGCATTGAGGGATGGGAGGATATTTTGGTTGTGACGGGATTCTTCCACCATCTCCCATATCTTGTGTTTGAGCAAATCCCAGCAGGCATGAAAGAAATTGACGGTAAAACTGTTCGGACTTGGGGCTTTGTCCTCCTTCATCTTGTTGATGGCTATTTCCACTTCTTGCAAGGTGATGGGTCTCATCAACATGGCATTTTGTTAATCTGTAACTAGGGGAGGAATGTGAGAGATTACCTGATGTTGAGCAACATTCCGATCAATATTTTCCTCTGACAGTAGATTGTCGTAGAAAGAGACTAGTTCCTTTTCCATGTCCTGATGAGATTCTAATTGATCACCTGCACTGTTCTTGAGCTGTGTGATGTGATTATGCATGCGATGTTGTAGAGTGGAGTGGTGGAAGAAGGCCATGTTGTGTTCCCCTTCCTTTAGCCATTTGATTCTGGCTTTTTGCGTCCAGAGGGTTTCTTCTTATTTAGCGTGCTCCTCGATCTTGGAGAGAGGGAAAATCTACTGCTAGTTATCCTACTCTGTTCTGCCATCCAGGATGATGTGTTGCTATAAGTGCTCCAGTTCCTGCTCTAGAAGGGACTTGCTAGTGAAGATGTTTCCAAAGCTGTGTTTATTCCAGTGCTTTAGGTGAGCTTTGAGGAGTTTGAGCTTGGACTGCATCCTGTACATGCAGGTTGAGCCTGTTACATGTGTATTCAAACACTGGTTTTAGACCATTTCATTGAAATATGGATGAGATAAATGTTAACCCAAAAATCCCCCACACAGCTCGCAATGGCCTAGACCACCCAAGGACACCATCTCACAACACTCATTTCACTTCATAAGACCTTCCATGACCTTCCATTTGTCCCCACACCTCCAAAAGAGCCCAAGGATGAAGAAAAGGGCTAAGAACCCCAAAAAAGAGCCCAAAATAGACCCCCAGGAGCTAAATCCCTCAAAAAGGGGCTAAGAACCTAAAAGGGGATAAAGTTAAGGTGGAAGGGGCTAAAGGAGGGTGGGGGATCACTCTCAAAACACTCCTCATTTGCATATTGTTATGCTATCTGTGGATGCTTTGAGACCTCTTGCTCTCAAACCACCCACTCTCCCTCTCCTATATCTCCATTTTTCCAAGCCATTGCTCCCCAACCAAGAGAGAGGTGCTCCCATGAGCTAGGGCATGGTGGCCCATTTCCACCCAAGTGAGGTATAGCTTATTTTTATGCATGTTCATTTCCTTATTTTGTTTTCTAACCAATATTTCTAGTTGCAGGTTTTCCATTAACATCTTTTGCAGCTTGTCTTCATAGTAGTATAGGTTTATTTTTGCAGGTTTTGGAGGCGGAACCCTAACCCACTGTGTGCAGAGGGGTTCAACAATGCTCCATCATTGCTTCTCTTTTATTTTTTCTATCATTTTCTCTTAGATGTAGTTTATAATAACTGCCATTTACTTGTTCTAGTGTAGCTTAGCTTAGTTTCAATTCACAGCTTTGCTTTTACCATTTTTACAGTTCGTTTTTTACTGTTTTATAAGGGTAGAAACCTACCCTTGTGCCCTATAGGCACAAGGGATCCATTTTTACTCTTGTAGTGAGGAGAAATCCTCACTACAGCTTTGGCGACTCCCCTGGGTCGATCCCACAGGATCCCTGGGAAAAAAATTCAAGTTTTTCAAATTTTTCAGTTTTTACCCTAGTTTTCAAAAATGTTCTGTTAGATCTATTTAAATCTGCTTTATTTCTTGTTTCTATCAGTGCTGAAGCCTTTCCTAGGCCAAGCTAAGTCAGACTGACCCAGTACCTGTTACTGTCAGCCAGATCTGACCCTGCAGCCCCAGAAACACCCCTTTCCGGAGCAGGTCACTCTTATCGGGGGAAAAGGTGAGGGAAGGCGCTCTTAATTGGAAGATAGGTGCACCCAGGGTGCACTTAATCCTCAGACATCCCTGAATTCATCCCAGGAGCTCAAGTTGCAGCTGTTTTGGCATTTTGTGCGACCCCCTCGCTCATTTCTAGAAAAATCTCATGGCCCCCTCGTGGGATTGAGTCAGAAATGTGAGGCCTGTCACACAGAGGTTGTTTTTTAGTTTAATTAGCAGCGATTTCTAGTTTTATAGGACTGTTAGTGTGGCCTAGCCACCTCTGTCCACCATTACAGGTCTCTGTTTATTTTAGTTTTCATTTTTTGCAAACAAATCAATGAACAATGTGTATATGCTAATCCAATCACTAAGGTTCAATAAAATGAATTAGCCTAACTAAAATCGACATAAAATTAACCATCTCGCTACCTCCTTCCTGCTCTACCCAGTCATCACCCTTCGGGGTATTCTGGGATACGACGAAGGGACAGCTCGTATAGATCTAGGCACTCCATGGCATTTTTCCTAAACCACTAAAACCAGGTGACTTGGAAGGTACAAGGGGTAGAGAAGGAGGGCTTATCATGGCACTAAGCGTCCTCCCTGCTTGACCAACCTAGCACTTGGGAGGTGACCTGAGGATATACGGATGGGATTAGTCCCATTGTTTTGAGAGCCCAACACCTTCTCTTGGTTGAAGAAGAATACCACTGAGAGGTAGACACTTAGTTAGGCCAACAATTTAGGGTTAATCACCATATTTGCTTACAAGTTTCTATTTACATTTGCATTCAAAACCATGATGTAAACTCTACCATGAATTTGTAAACCATATTGCAAACCAAATACCAGAAAAAGCAAGCAAACCAACACACCATACCACATAATTAACCCAACTCAGTTCATGACGCTGAGTGAGCCTTAAAAGCTACCAAATTTACACTAAGTTCAATCAACTCTGCAGTCTTTGAGGACATAAGTCCCTGACTGCTACAACTATGGGAAGTACTTGGGATTTTCCCAGAAACTCATTGTGAGGAGTACTGCAGGAACCCCAAAGTAGCTGGCCACTGAGAGGAATTGCCAAGCGAAACGGGAAACGACCCCTTCTGATTGAGTAGAGTTACCCATGAGGAACAAGCCAAGCGCTGTCTTCTGGTAGTCTTGGTGGCCGAGATACCACCTTCAGCCAG
>LPNX010120482.1:440233-642210 GCA_001517045.1 Pseudotsuga menziesii
GGGCATACCACGCAGTGAATGGCATCATAGGGTCAGTCTCCCAACAACCACATCCTCGACCGACACCACCTACCGCGGCACCGCAACCAAGCAACACGGCTAACGTTGCTTACCAAAACCAAGCTCAGGATTATGCTAGAATGATATCGCAGTTCGGGGAAACAACCTCTTATGCTCAACCCACTCCACCATAACAGGCCCAGGCCATGGCTTGGCCAACACAACAGTATGTGGGGCGAATGCCCGCATTCGTGGCACCACCACCCCCACAAATATACTATGCACCACCAGTGCAACAAGTCCAAGCCCCCGCCCCCGCTCCACTAGCTCCACCTGCACCATTGGGACAAGTGTTCGTGCAACAAAACTGTCCCAACCAGCCTGCCCCCAATAATCAACAAGGGCAAACTAGAAACAACCGGCCCCACAACCAGGGCAACAACCAACCACATGGAGGCGGTCAACAATCGAATCCCCTCAACAATGCCACAGCGAACCAGCCAGCCCAGAACCCCATGCGACCAAATGCACCAAGACGCAATGCCCCATTGTGCACAAACTAACCGTGTACACTCTGCGAGGTCTACAGGCACTATACATTTGAGTGCCCCCTCATGGGTCGTGCCAAGCAGGCCATTCGAAACGAGGCCCAATAGGCTGCCAACGCCACAAACCAAGCACAACCCAACCCGACACCACAAGGACCTCCTCCCATGGTGCTTCAAAACCCACTACCAGTCCAAGGATTGGTGGCAACCACTACCCCTCCCCAGGCCACTCCCAACGCTCCGGGGGCACCACCCACGGCTGGAACAGGTGTCCACCACCTGATGACCATGACCACTAGAGAGGTCAACTTACAAACTAGATGAAACCAGTACGGTACCACTACCGAAGCTGTTGACTCTTCAGCAACATCTACGTCTAAGAAAAACAACTTACCTCTCTAGTTACCCCCGTTCCTGCACCCCCCCATACGTAGAATCACCAATAACTCCATAGCTAGAGCTGCAGTTAGCTACAACGTTGTGGATGATTTGGCCCAAATGCAAACCGCCATGTCTTCTCTTGAGGTACTTAAAACATGCCCAACGTAGCGGAGAGCCTTACTAGCCGCTCTAGGGGCGGTAGACCCCTCCGATTCAAAGATGATCACTTTTGACACAGAAAACGGAGAGCCACGCATGCCCTCCACTATCACCTTCCAAATCCTGGTGTCCATCTGGAACTTGGTTATGCACTGATGCATAGTGGATGAGGGGGCATCCATGTGCGTTATGTCTACCTTGGTTTGGCACAAGATTAGATCACCTATTCTCCAACCATCTTCCATGACTCTGCGAGCTTATGATGGACACCCCACTAAATCCCAAGGAATCCTCCCTCATGTCCCTATCACGTTAGCTGGGAAGACAGTCATGATTGACATTGAGGTCGTCAACGCTCAACTGGATTACAACCTCCTCCTTGGGAGGAGTTACATGTACGCCGTGTGAGCGGTCGCGTCAACTATCTTCCGCCTCATGATGTTCCCCCATGAAGGGAATATTATGATGGTTGACAAGCTCACCTACCATGACTTGCAAGGGTTAACAGTGCCTACCAACGTTATCCCTACCATTACCACGACCGAGCCGCAAGGGGTGACCACACATGCTAATGTTATCCCTGCAACGAACACTATGGTTGAAAACACACCAGCCTCCCCACCATTGAATGTGGGCCCTAGGTTGTTTACCAATCCCACCATGATGAATCCTTTCCCATTGGTGTCACCACCACCGACACAAAAGCAAACGACGGACTTGTGCATGGTCTCATCAAGCACCGCTACACCCAAATAGCAACCACAGCCGCAGCCGTAGCCCCAACCACAACCACAACATCGTCCGCAGCCACAACGCCACCCGTAGTAGTAGCATTACACGCAGCCGCAACCACAATCTCACCCCCACATGCAACCAGTTGGGAGTTATGTGGGCTCATCTCCGGTCCATACAATTCCCTTCCTCTTTCCCCTACCTGGTGTCATGAGCAAGCCGGTCATGGCCACCTTAAGCCTACCCAACCTTATGTTGGGGATCTCGGTGTGGTATCTATATCCACCAGCTCAACCAGCCATGCCCCGGGTTGTGCTAACTCCGGTGCAACCTATTGCGGTTGAGTCTCGCCTCCCACCCGATCTGCATAAGCCAACCGCCGCACCCGCACCTGCACCGCCCCAACCCAAAAGGGCGAGGGGGAAGAACACCAAAGCCACTGCAAAACCATGGCCAGTACCACCTTGTGTTGTCTGCAAATAACAGGGCCACCCAACTCAGGATTTCCCTAAAATCCCAGTGATCTGTGCGCATCTGGATGTTATGGATACGAATGAAAACATCCCCATGGTTGAACTCCCAACCGCATCGGCAGTAAAGAACAAGGCGTTAAGGATGAACCATGCTTGCACCCTTTGCAGCTTGTATGGACATTACTCCCACCATTGCCAAGACCTCCCCAAATTTCGAATAGCTCTTGCTGACCTCCGTCACCATTCCCTTCAGCCTGAGATCACCTTGATCAAAGAATTTCACCCACCACTACCTTCTTCAGACACCATGTCCATTTACATGATGTCCAGTTTCACTGAATTGCTTGTCTCCACCATCACTGATGGTCTATTAGACCTGTCTCTTTCGTTGTTTCCCCAGCCACCACCGCAACCTTAGTTGCAACCTCAACCTCAGTTACCAGGGAAACAATGGGGTTCATTCCTGATCAACATGATCCTTTTTCTTTTTCTTTTCCTTTTATTTTTCCTACCATCCAGGATCGTGAGTAAGTCTACCTTGGCAAGCCTCCATCTATAGGATTTCACACTAGGAGATCCTCTGTGGTACCTTGAACCCCCTACCATACCTCTGAGGCCCCAGGATGTGTTGACTCATGTCCAGCCAATTGATATTATGTTGCACCTACCTCTAGGTCCATCAAAGACTCCTCTTGTCTCCAAGCCTGCCCCTCTTCCTCCAACAGAGACTGGGGGCAAGGCCACCAAAACCACAACCAATATCATTTACATGGTCTCTAGCACCAATTTCCCTTTTGTCTCGTCAGTCTTGGAAGATCCACCTGATCTATCCCGACACCACTTACGCAACGACAGAGAGATTTGTAAGACCACCTCTGATTTTACCCCATTCCAATTAAACCATAGTGTGGAATCGGTTCTTCCCATAAAAGACCAAATTTCATCACCCCGCCTTGCCAACTACTGTCGTCTTGATAAGGGGGCGTACCTCTTCGCTGACTCAGATGGTTGCCTCTTGAAGAAGCCACGTAACGGGCTCTAACTCAAGATAGTTTATGCCTGACACCACCCGTATGAGTCCCTTATAGCATAATTTTTTCCCTTTCTTGTTTTGAAACTTTTTTTAGCACAAGTCAAAGGCAGCACCATTAGCTGCTAGTCAAAAGTCACTCGGAACCTATTCGAGACACCTCTCACACCTCCAGGATCAAATTTCCATTTCTTTATGATACCTTTGTCTCATGTTTAAACAGTCAATTTCGGGACCATTTCCCACAAGCCACCTCGATTCATGAGCCATGACATAACAATGCGAGTGTCTACGGACCGGTACTCGTATCATATTGCCCGGTCGCAACTCATGCGAGTGATCGAGTCGCCGCCCGTTAAGGATTGTACCATATTTTACTTTTTATAATTATAATTGTCTTTTTACCACACCTTATGCGGACATCTTTGGACCATCGTCCACAAAAACCTTTTGTTTTTCTTCCATATATTTGACATAGAAGTGTCCTCGGGCCGCTGCCCACTTAGGAATGTAATTTTAGCTTTTATTTTGTATTTTTAACACATAGATTGTCTTTTATTTTCACTGCACCTTACACGAACCTTTGGACCACTGTCCATAAAATGATTTCTTTTCTTGCACATATTTGGCATATAAATGCCTCTGGACTTGTACTTACATCGCATGTAGTCAAGTTCGTCCACCACAAAACACACACACGCTCTCCTAACCTCTGTCTGAGAGCCACCTCGGTTTGCGTGCCTATGCCGCACCGTCTCGCAGGCCTCTGCCGTGACCTATCCCACACATGTATTGGTATGTTTGAGAGCCTTCTGCTTCGTCCATACTACGCGGATGACCTTTGGACCTTTGTCCACCATCCCAACATGGGGCACCGCTCGCGCCACCGCAGTCGGTTGACCACATTGGAGTTTTGTTTAAGCTCTTTTCTGACTCCTTAAAACAATGAAAAGATTTCCAAGCATAACTGATTCCTTTCCCACTCGTTAAAGTATAGGAAAGGGCACCTACATCATCTCATTTAAAACCCTAAAACCCCTTGGAAAAACTATATAAGGAGGGTGGGGGGTCACTCTAAAAACACTCCTCATTTGCATATTGTTATGCTGCCTGTGGATGCTTTGAGACCTCTTGCTCTCAAACCACCCACTCTCCCTCTCCTCCATCTCCTTTTTTCCAAGCTATTGCTCCCCAACCAAGAGAGAGGTGCTCCCATGAGCTAGGGCATGGTGGCCCATTTCCACCCAAGTGAGGTATAGCTTCTTTTTATGCATGTTCATTTCCTTATTTTGTTTTCTAACCAATATTTCTAGTTGCAGGTTTGCCATTAACATCTTTTGCAGGTTGTCTTCATAGTAGTATAGGTTTATTTTTGCAGGTTTTGGAGGTGGAACCCTAACCCACCGTGTGCAGAGGGGTTCAACAATGCTCCATCATTGCTTCTCTTTTATTTTTTCTGTCATTTTCTCTTAGATGTAGTTTATAATAGCTGCCATTTACTTGTTCTAGTGTAGCTTAGCTTAGTTTCAATTCACAGCTTTGTTTTTACCATTTTTACATTCTGTTTTTTACTGTTTTCTAAGGGTAGAAACCTACCCTTGTTCCCTATAGGCACAAGGGAGCCATTTTTACCCCTGTAGTGAGGAGAAATTCTCACTACAATAACCACAAATTTTCAAATCTGAATGGATTTATTTTGGCTGAGTCTCTTGCGACCTGCCATTGGAGGCTAAATGGGCCAATGATCTGTTCCTGCAGCAGGGAGAATGGAGGTGTAGAGCTCTTCATTTCTTAGCATGAGGGTTTTCAGTGATGAGAAAGTGGGTCAGCTTGTTGGAAATCTAAGTTGCGCCCCCTCTTCGATTCTTCCAAGTGTGAATATCATTGCTGGTGTGTAATTCAATCAGGCCATTACTGTCGATGAAATCCTTGAAGCTATTATCCTCTTGAGAGAGGAGGCGACATACACCTTTCCTATCCTGGAGGGAGGTGATGAGATTCAAGTCTCCTCCCGAAATATCAATACCTATTGGCTGGTCATTCACAAGCTAGTGGAGGAAAGAAAGAAAGGCTATTTTTTGGACAAGGAGCTGGGGTCCATAGACGTTGGTGACTCGTCCATGGATGTTGGTACCCAAAGGGTGGAAGTTACCAGAGATGGAGCACCGGGTTTCTAGAAAGTGGTCAAGTTCTACTTCTAGAGGATTCCAAGCAATGGTGAGGCCTCCTGAGGCTCCTGTAGAGTCAACTGAGATGCACTGACTACCACGCTAGAGTCTAGGGATTAGAGAGTTTAGAGTGGTGGAGTTGGATTTGGTTTCTTACAGCATGAGGATGGTGGGCTTTTCTTGCTAGATCTTTTTCTTGAGCATTCTATGTTTGCTTGGGCTATTGATGCCTCTTATATTCTAGGAGATGACTTTCATTGGGTAACTGGGGGGTTGGAGGGGAAGAACTCCATGAGATGGGAGTATTTCCCTAATTCAACAATATTGGAGCCCAGATCTAGTCTCTGAATATTTGATTTTCTCCCCTTTTCCTTAGCTCCTTAATGCTTCTTTTCAAGTATTTAAGGTGGCTAATCATGACTCCTAATTTGGATTTGGTGTTGGGTGATTGCAGGATATCAGTGAGCAATTGGATGTACTTTGGGGTGATCACATGCAGTGCATTGTTCTTACATGGTTCTTCCAAGCTCACAAGATCTAGGCCTTTCAAATCTATGTATCCTTGGACTTCCTCCATAAGGACTTCCACATCAATCGTGGGGAAGGGGATCTCTTGTTCCTGAACTTCAGTTTGTGGCTCTAGAGGTTTTGTAGGTACATATTTTTTGTAAATATGACTTGAATCCTCCTTTTGCTTTCCCTTGTTCTGCTCTTGATGCGGGCATTTAGACGGGTGGGGAGTCTCCTCAGAATCGTTTACTGTTTCCATAGGTTGCATGCCGAGAATCCCGAAGCTATTACTGGTGGGGGGCATTGTGGATTTTCCAATGGTGGGGTTTTTCTTGCCCTATTTCCTTATGTTGGAGACTTTCTTGAATCCCTCTTCGTCAGTTGGGGGGGTCTGCTTATGTTCCATGTAGAACTTATTTTGGGGGCAGTCTCTGAAGAGATGTCGTGCTCATGGAATTTTCGGTAGCAGAAGGGTATATGCTCGTAATCTAGTGGCTGGCTCCATTCTGTTTATTCATGTGCTAACATGATGGAGTTCAGGAGAAATTTAGCGATATGCATGCAAACACAAATGAGGGCGTATGAGGTATACCTTTGTTTCTTGGTTTGACCAGTGATTTTGACGAATTCTCCTAGGGAGTTTCCTATTTCCTTTAGGGTTTCCTCATCCCAGTAATCCTGTGGCAGGGAATAGAGCCTGACCCAGACTGGTGCCCATGCAAAGTTCTCCGTGTTTGGGTTGAAGCGTTCGACCTAGTTTCAGAGAAAGAGTCTGATAGTGTTGAAGAAGTACGGCCCCCCATCCAGAAACCGATCTATATCTTCTAGGAGCGAAAAGATGATGGTAAAGAATCCTTTGGAACCTAGCAGGACATCAAAGTGTGCCTTGGGTCTCCATTTCACCGCAATCCAATTGAGCAGTTCTTTTTCTGTAGGCCATATCGCCATGAATTTTCCAATGAGGGCATACGTCTTCATGTACTCAATACGGGCGTTAATTCTGGATGGCGGGATATTGATGCGTGGTTGGTCTATTGATTTGGCAAGGCAGGTATTGGTTTTGGGTATTTTCTTTGGCAGGTCCTGTGATGATTGACCGATCTCATCGGCCATCAGGGATTCAGTGATCAGGGGATTTGTGACACCGGGTACGTCATCTTGCAGTTGCATGGGGCAGACGTTCATGGAAGGGGGCAGGGAGGGACCAGCCACCCCCCCTATTCAGAGAGCCATGAGTGGGAGCCAAGGTCTAGGGGCTGGAGTCGAGTACTGTCAAGCCGACAGAATTAGAGAATGGTACAGGGCGGCATTAGTTTTTTTGCAACCCTTCACTTTTCACAAAATCTTCAAATTAGTTGAGGCATCCCACTTAGAAAATGTTGAATTTTCACTTTATCATCTCAAATATACTTGAAATACCTCAACAAATCCAAGAATTTGTTTTCATATTCTTCCATGGTCAATTGTCCCAATTTCAATTCATGTAACTCTTTACGCTTATCATCATAGTACCAATCAAAGAGGTACTTCTACTTGAAATAAATCTTGAATTGTTTCCACACAATATTTCTTTCATTGATCTTCTTCACTTTCCTGAGGTGCTCCCACCATATAGATGCTCTTCCATTTAAGTTGAAGATGGCTACACTTTCCTTCATATTTCCATAGTAGTCTTCGACTTGGAAATAATTTCTAATCCCAAGAAGCCAAGCTTCAGCTTCTTGGCCATATTTTACGTCACCATCAAATGTAGGAGGCTTTTCCTTCTTAAATTCCCCATGTGAATTTTTCTTGTAATGCCTCTTCCTATTAATCCTGCGAGATTAAGAGCTTGAACCCCCACTGGTTTGTTTAGATTCAGATAATCCACTAGAAGATATTTCTGGCATATATGTTCTATCTCTAGAAGCTCTTCTTGAGCTATTGGATCTCTTGCGGGAATTTCTCCTTGAACTACTCCTACTCCCTTCTATATTTGTTGTCTGATGCCCGAAGTTTATCTTCCTTTGGATGTCTGTAGCATGGCTACATTCAATTGATTTTGATATTCTCGAGCTTTAATCAGCCTTTCATTATCTTCTCGGTAACTTTGCAACTCCACCCTTAGGCTCCTCATGGTGGTTGTAATATCTAGGGGAGTCTCTTGATTTCTTCTCCCATTGGATTCTGTTTCAACATTCTCAACCTGCATGTTCTCTCCCATGGCATTTGTCTTGGGCTCATAGGGATCCTATGCATCACTCATGATGTTCATCTTCTTGGGCAAACCAATACCAAAATTTTCAAACTGCACTATGTGGAATTATTCCTTTGATATGACTATGATTCTGCAAAATGTGTACATAAACACAATTGTTAGGTGCATGATATTCTCATAAATTTATAAATTTATTATCTTCATTGGGAAAAATCCTATATTAACAACTTGTCAAAACATAGACCTTTCTCATAGTCAACGATTGTATCAGGGGGACGACGGGGGTCAAAAGGTATCTCCCCCTCTGATCGACAAACTCGTCGAATTTTTTTGACATGTCAGCGCTACTCACCTTTTTCTTCCAATGTGTTAGCAAAAATCGCTGAGTTTTTCTGACGTATTGGCACAACTCAACTTTTTGTGCCGATTGCAAAAACCCATCTTTCCCTGCTGACATGTCGGTAAAACTCTGCTTTTGCTTCCAATGCATCGACAAAACACGCCGTTTCCTTCCAACATGTCAGCAAAACTCGTCGTTTCCTTCCGGCGTATCGAAAAAAATCACCGTTTTCTTTCAACGTATCGACAAATCTCAACTTTCTCTTCTGATGTGTCGAAAAATAGGTGAGTTTGTCCGACACGTATTGACAAAACTTAGCCATTGCTTCCAACATGGATATTTCGACAGTTAGAAAAATTTTGAAAATTTTTCTTCATTCTTTCGTCGGCGAAACTCAACCATTTCCTCCAACATCTGTCGACAAACTCATCTTAACTTGCCAATGTATCGACAAAACTCACTAAGTTTTTTCGACATGGAGATTTCCAAAACACTTAGAAATATTTTGGAATTTTGTTTCTTTCTTTGTCGGTAAACTCAACCAGTTTCTTCTGATGTGGCGAAAAACTTGCCCAAGTTTTCCGACATGCATAGACGAACTCGGTAAATCTTGGTGACATACAAATTTTCAAAAATACTTAGAAAATTTTCTTTTTCACGATGATCTCGACAACCCTTGCCGAGATGTATCGGCGAAACTCGTCGATTTCTCCCGACACACATCGACGAAATTCGCCTAGTTCTTCCAACATGTGTTGGCAAAACTTGCCCATTTCTTTCGACATGCATCGGAAAAACTCCCCAAGTTTTGTCGACATATCCATACTTAAAAAAAATTTCCGAAAAAAAATTCTTCCTTTCTCTGTCATCGACTTGACCCAACGTTTCACGCTAACACACATCGGTGCAACTCAGCCAACTCAATCCACATATCGATAAAATTCGCCAAGTCTTGCTCACATGAAAAATTTTCAAACACTTAGAAAATTTTCCTTTCTTTTTCTACTCAATAGGGGGGTAATCTAACCTCTTTAAACTGTTCATCTTGGCCCATTTAGGCCCAATGCTACAACCAGTGCTCTGATACCACACTGTCACGTCCCCTCCTCTCTACTCTCGCCAAGGAGAGGACGTGACTACTACTACTCTGTCTAACAGACCAGGGATCCAACCCCATGGACATAAACATAATGCATTGAAATAAAACCTACATGTACAGATGCATAATACATGAATATACATTGGAAGAAAACCTCATTCAACACATTCATATGTTCATAATAATTATTAAACAAATACGGTTGTAGAAATTAAATACATGGAGAATACCTATCTTGAAAATAAGTTGTCCCGCAACTAGCTATGTCGCTGCAACGTTCCACCCAGCCATTGGCCAGTGCTCTCATCAATATCTCAGCATCACTGCCACCCTGATCTAGGCATGATTTCCACGATGAACTAGGGAACAACAGGATCACACATAGCCAAAACATATCAAAACTCAACCAAGCCAATCTACAGTTGGGTTTATTACGATGCCAAGGCAGTGAAAAGGTGGAATTACTATGCTAGTGAGCTCAACCACAGAGATATGGACACCTGCACTAGATCTATCTAGCTTGGCATCCACAATACCTACACACCCAACACAAGAAAGTATTCCCTTCATTGATACACAATCCCTAAGGCCATACCTTCCATTTCAGTGCTCTTCAGGGTGTGCATAGAAGATTCACCAGCCCCTCTTGATCTGTCGGTGAGGTTCCTCTCTTCACTAGGTTTATCAAGCCAATTTTGGGCCTGTTCCACTCCTAAGTCTTTCAGAATAAAACAAGAATTCACACAACAACAAACCACAATGTCGGGTATGAGAAAAATGTTTTCGAAACAAAACAAAATTAGAAATGGGGAAAAAAAACCCTGGGTGAGAAATACGATTTTAGGAAACATTCCTAGGAATTACAGGGGAAAAAACGACCTCCCTAAACACCCAAATCATGAATCTCTGTTGCACATTCACTCAACAATACAAAAACAAGTTTTCCCAGCCATGGAAATGAAGGTAATTGCAGAAAACGTGAGGGAAAAACACACAACAAGCTCTAGATGCATGAGGAAAAGGAATGTATGGGTGAATAATGGTTTGGGCATGAATTTTTGGGTATTTACTTGCCCAATAAGTAAAAAACACATTTTTCAAAAATGATGGCTTGCCTCAATACGAATTTGACTGCCATACTCTTCCACTCCCAAGGCATTAACTACCTTAACCAATTTCTAGAAGAAATAATGATTGGGTGAATAGGACAAAAAAAGGTAGTTAGCAGCTTTATGGGTTCTCCCATTGACATTTGGATTTACCCTATTGGATCAAGGGTTTTAAATGTTTCCCTCCCTATTCCTTTTGAAATCATACCCCCATCTCTTTGTTGCATTGACATAGCTAGTTGTGGGTATTTTTTATTAATTGCATATTTACCTGATGTCTCAATTTTTACTGTGCCTGGCTAGCAGCATAACCATCGGCATCGATTTTAATTGCCGATACATAAAATGCTAAATACATAATAGGGCCTTGGCCTTGAGCTCCTCACCATGATTTAATAACTCTATTTACATCATACACAATTTTAATGCAATGGGGTCAAAATCAGGATATTACACTTGACATAGTTTAAAGAGAAAATTTTCTCTCAAAGTTCTTGTATGCCATCAAAATTCCCATAAAGATTTAGTACCACGAATCATGATCCAATTATTTTCAATATACTTTCATACATATTCCATATTTTACTACAAAACAATTGTGAAGTATTAAATTAGTGGATAAGTTAGTTACCATCCCACCCGACATGGTAACTAAATCTAAAGCATGGAATTTCCATCTCTCCAACTTCTAATGCATATCTGCCACCACCTAAACCTCTTGACCCATATTTTCTTGAATAAGAATCAAGTTAGTCTTCTCCAAATCTACCAAATGCATGGTGGCCAAAATTTTCACATACCCCATCATGCCTCTTACATTAACCAATAAAATATTCATTTAGAAACTCCTTCTGGGGATCGTCCTTTTTAAGTAACCCATAAATGAGTCTTTGTTGACCTTGAAATATTTCTTGATATTCCTTCTCCTAAGCATGTTTAATAAGATACGTCCTCTTAAATTTTGATCCACCAACCTTGCTAATTAGGTATAGGCCAATACCACCTAACTGAGTAGATTCCTTGGACTGATCCTGAGACCACAAGAGATATGAAACTCCCCAAAAATAATGAGGCTAAGTCCCCAAACTCATATACTTTGAAGGGGGGCACAAAACTTATGGCAGAATAGAGTCACATGAAAACCACACCACTAAATCATTACCCCAAAGTTCACTATAACCTAGACTTTCTTGAAGTTTGTAATATGGGGTAGACATCCTCAAATAATTTGATGGAATAGAATTGGTAGGACCCAAATAAATTCTATCAAAACCAAAAGAAATTTCGATGAATTACCAGTGGTCTCAATTGTAATAGAATCAATTTCCCAAATTAAATTTATATTATCCAGTTGGGATAAGGATAATTCAATATCCTCGAAGGAATCACGATCCATTTCTTGTTGAGAGTCCCAACCCCACTTGATTTGTATTAAAAAAATGGGGATATCAATGACTACCAAGCTTGACCATGATTTTCCTTTACACCACTCATCCTCACTGCAATGTTATTTCCACAAACATTCTCCTAAATTTTCATTGGTATGGTGCTTTATTCCCGTGAAGGAGGCTCATCCTTTCTAGAATTATCATTAGACTAAGAAATTTGTTTTGGATTCCACACTTTCCCTTTGAATACATTTCTACAATCCACATGAGTGTGTCCATATACATGGAATGTCAAAACCCCAAATTTTCACAAAAAATTAAAATTTTGATATAACAATAAATGCTAAAACCTGCGGTCTACTAATAGCTAACTGTTTGCAATAAAAGAAACAGTCAAGTAATTAGTTTCACTAAATCCTAATTATATTAACTCAACAGTTCATTTTTTTTGTAACAAGAATAAAGTCTTATTGCGTATTGTTTTACTTCAGTTTACTAATGAGTCTTTTTATGTCAAGTAGGTGGAATCTAACTTTTGAATCCGGGGCTTACTTAGCAATTGTGCTAACACAAAAGATTACTTGTTCTTACAGGTTTACAGGTATGATTGAACGAGCACGTTTTAAAAATTCTTAAAGTATCCAGTAGTATTTTATTTGCAATTAAAAAGCTTAGTAATTAAGCTGCTAAACTCTAAACAGCTTTCGTGAGGTAAAACCATTTGGCTTCCTTAAATTTGTCTTGTAATAAGTTCAAAATTAAGTAGTGACAATAATATATGTTTGTGACTCTACGAGTTAGAATCTCAGTTACAAAGTACTTCTACTTTAGTCTAAATAATTTGCAATGTTACAATGATTGTTTTTGCCAATATTAATACATTAATGCATTATCTTATCTGTGTAACAACTGTTTCACATTTCGCTTCTGCGAGATAACTTACAGCCTGTTAACCTTTTGACAGTATAAGTTCGATTGTGCAAACTAAAAACCATAATGCCTTCCTACATGAGATCATTGTTTGCCTACATTTTAATTTCATGTCAAACAATGTGGTTCTAATAATTTCTGGACTCAATAGAATCATTCGTATTCAATTTCTTAATTTTTCTATGATACTTCTCTTGAATTAAATTATTGTCTACAAACAGTTTATCTGAGATTGATTCCCTCGAAACAGGTCGACTTTCTAGTTATCTTGTTTAGTTCTATAACTACTTTACTACCCAATTGACCTGGTGAATCTTTAGTAGATTCCAAGTTGAGTCATAACCCAAAATCCGTCAAAGTATTGTCGCTTTGAACCGTGTAACAAAATTTCATAATAGTGTTCTTACAATAAGTTTTGTCCACTTCAAAGCTCTGTTACCATTTGAGTTATTAGTTCATATAAGTCTTATAGACATGCATAATCTATTTGTTTGATAGACATTCAGTCTATAATTAGTTCATGATCATAATTGTATTTAAATTAGAGTTTATAATCCTCTCAACTATTACATTATGCCATTTATAAAAATTATAACTTGTAAAGTCTTTGTATAAGAGATTTACCATGTATAAACTATAATCTTTGTACAAAAGAAAACTATAGTTGATCGGTGATTAGCATGAGCTCTCCCATAAAACATTTGATCTCTATCTATAATAAAGACAATGTTTAGAGAAAATAAATGCAACCATCCAAATCGTAATTGTGATGTTATGATATAATAACACAAGGTTAATGGTGAAATGAGTTTAATGCATAAACAAAATTGGGCTTTTACCAAGGTTTAAAAGTGTCACTACATGCTAGGTCAACGTAGTCATACGTTGATATTCTATTACTAAACTAGCATATGATATGGTGCATGGAAATATCGATTTGCATGGTAATTATTTGGTTGATATCATAGTTTAAACCTGGTTTTAATTATTAAATAATTTGGTTATCATTTTATGCAGGAAACCATAGTATACGGCCCATTGCATGGTTGATTTATGTGACCACGTGGTTGTCTCCTTACCAAGTGTGGAGGGTATGATATCCATCATAACCCTAACCCTTATCATTTCTTTCCCGTAGTTTGTGCTGGCCCTTGAGGCTGCTCTGCTTGGCTTTCATGGTGGCCGTCGGTCCTTCTCTGCTCTGGTTGTCTTGAGTCTCGGTTTAGTGTTGCATTGTCTCTGGTGTGTGGTTCAAAATCCAATCTTAGTGGCTAGGGTTCTCACTCTGTAAACTTGTGGAGATAATTGTTTCTCTTGACTTGTTATTTGTGTAATCTTCCCTTCGTCGTCCTCATGGCTTACTATCTGCTCCAATTTTCTTTGTTGTCCTCGTGCCTCGCCGTTGCATGAGGATTTGTCTTGCAGACTATTGAGTCTTTAGTTTTCGAAGCCTATAGGTGACAGTGTTTCCATGAGACTGTTCGTCGTATCCATTGACAGGTGAATAATAGATTTTGCGTTCATTTACTTGCTGCAAGTGTAATGCTGTTACAAAAGCACATTGAATCTTAGGTTATTATTTATTGATAGTAGTCTTATGAACTCTTTGCAGGTGTTGGCCATTACATGCTGTCACAGTGAAGAAATCAAGCAATCAACCAATGAATGCCGTGGCTCGTGGCTTTGTTCAGGAAAGCCCCATGGTCCATGTGTTGGGTTTTCACCCTAATTGTATCAGGGTGGTCAATGGAATCACCCAGGGTTTGAGGAAACCTTCCTCGACTCGCCATGAGTTATGTTGTTTATTTTTACAGGTTGTTTGTTGTAATACCCAGTATCAAACCCTCGTAAGTCGATGGGTAGACTCGATTTAACCGAGCAATGTTTTTACTTTGATGTTTGACTTTACGGCATGTTTAAAATATTAGTTCTTGTAAAGCCAGTCTGTCTCCAAGCTTGGTTTGGTTTATCCGATGTTTAATATTATGCTCTGTGTAAATTCAGGGTTTTTACCCTTCTTGACTGTAAAAGAAGTTTTTGCGCTCCGAAATAAGTACTCTGTAAAAGTTTATGATTATGGTTTCTAAGACTGATATATACAGTCATTGTTTAGTTGTATTTCTTACTCATTTTTCTCACAGTTTACGAATTAGGGTTAATCCTGTGGAAACCCTCGTTTTACAATAATTTATTCTACTTAATTTTTAACACATTTTAATACTTATTTAGTTATCTAATAATTAGTATTACCATGTGTTTCATAAATCCTAGTTTATAATAATTACTACTATCTTTCTGTTTGTCCTTAAAGGACTGTAAGTAAATTATGTTAAATTAGTTACTTAATGGTTACATAACTAAATAATTTTGGTTTATTACTTCAATGTTTTGATATTTGTAATTGTACTAATTATAAGGGTTTTAACCCTGTCATTTACTTTTATAGATACATACAGTTAGTAAAATGAAAAGACATAGTTTCTTTTATAAGTACATTTTGTATATGTTGATCAGTAATGTATTTCATTTCTGAGTATATATTTAGTTGGTTCTTTAATAGTTTAAAAGAACTAACTTATGGCTTAACCTAGGTTACTAATGTATATAAGAATATAGATAGATTATGATCAGAAATATGAGCTAAGGTTTATACTATTTAAATTTTATAATGATGATTTATGTATTGCTCTTTTGTTAATTCGATTACTGCCCCAAGATTTCTTCAGTTTGTTTAAAAGAATTACTAATTCATAAACAATACTGTTTATTGCTAATAATAATATTATTTGTATTAATAATAATATTGTTTGTAAATACTGTATTCCTTTAAGTTTATTTTTACATAAATATATTATTAATAAAGACTGAGAACAATCTATAATAGTTGAGTTATTTAATAAGATTATTTTGTAAGCTTGGTGAAAGAAATAAGAACTTTCATACCTGTCCATACTGCTTTACATATAATTTGTCTGTAAGTGTGTAAGGACAGATCCTTATTAATAATATTTTATGCATAGGTTACTACTCTCTTTTAGTTACTTTAACTCTAAGAGAAAGAGTACTGTAAGAGTTATTAAGTTCTTATTTATTATATTCTTTAACTCAAATTAGTTTATCTTTAGAATTTATTTAGGTTACCAATCCTTACTTTAGAGTTTAGATAGTTGTAGGTAAAATAGCTATTATTATTATTAGGAAAAGATATAAACTAACAAAAGTATATTTATATCTTTACTTAACATAAATAATAAGCATTTAACTGATATTTCTATTTCTTGTGTTTCAGTGTAGATGTATAGTTTATGAAAGAAGGTATTGTGTAAAATAATGAATTACATACTTGAACATACTGCTATTAGTAAAATAATATGATCTTGTTCTTTTTCTAATATTCTTAATTACACAGTCTGATTCTAACAACAACCCTACTAAAAGAATTAATATTCTTTCTGGAAACAACTATCTATTGAAGGAAAAGATTTCAATACTTATAAAAACATAAGTACTCTATTCATTTCAGATTTCTATCATACTTCATTCATTTTAAACACACTACCTATGCTAGAGTATGATCTGGTTTTCTCCAGATGGGGAAAAACACAGGTAGGATTATTTTTCATCAAAGAATAGATTTAGCATTAAACAACTAAGAGATTTCAAGCTTAACTGTTCACTACATAACATATAAACTTTAACATAGAAATTAAAAGATAGTAGAACCTGTTTTTAAAGCTGGATGACAACAGCGTTGGGAGGCTATTCCTCCCTACCAACTCCTGGAGAGCGCTCAAACAGCTACTTCTTAGGACCCCCGAGCCTGTTCCTGGTCTCCTTGGCTAGGACTAGGTGGATTAAACAACAAAGTACTAGCCCAATGACTCAATACCAACTCTGCACACTGTAGCAAGATCTTTCAGCTGGAAAGTTGTACTAGATCACTTCCTGCAGTTTACCCCTCAAACACCTTCCTAAAAAATTCCCTTCCCAATGAATTCCTTGAAGTGCATTCACCTGAATGATTCTTCTTCTGGAATGAGCAGCCTCAGCTCTCTTCAATGGGATTTTTTATTAAGATTGCCTAGGTCCTTTTGGGTTAGTTGTCATTAATTGAGCCACATGCTCTGATCCCACTTTCTTGGCGGATCATGACCCCAAATGTAGGGAGGCTTCCACCTGCAACATTGGAAGTGTTTGAGGATGCTGCCACTTGTCTATTTGTTCTGCACCTAGTCTTCTCCACCAACTTGACCAGTAACATTATTTTTAACATCTCTCCCAAGCTGTTGTCTCCACTTTTATTTATTTAAAATTAAAATATTTAGAATTACATTCAATATCCTTAACTCTGCTGAGTCATCATTTACATCTTAACATTAAATTTAACATAATGTCTTGGAATAAAATCAAAATAAGATAATATTATTTTGCAAAATTGGGGCATGTGACATACACACCCCCTTAGAATATAACATCATCCACGATGTTATTTATTCTTCATCCTCTGAATTCCCCTGGAACAGAATTGGATATGCATTTTGCATTTTACTTTCCAATTCCTAGGTGGCTTCCTCTGGACTAAGGTGCTTCCATTGCACCTTCACCTGTCCAATGGTGCAGTTCTGAAGTGTAATTTCCCTCCTCCCGAGGATACACTCTGGTTCCACCAGAAATTCTCCTTCTGGTTCCACCTGTACAACATTCTAGTTAACAACATGAGTAGCATCATGAACATATTTCTTTAAAACAGAAATGTGAAAAACATTATTTACTCTTAAGTTAGGTGGTAATGCTAATTTATAAGCTACTTGTCCAATCCTAGACAAAATTTCAAATGGGCCACAGTAACGAGGTGCCAGTTTTGCACAACTCCCCAATCTTAGAGAGATCTTTTTGGGCCTTACTTTGATGAACACGTGTTCACCTACCTGAAACTCCTTTGGAGTTCTTTTTAAGTCTGCTTGACTTTTCTGTCGATCCTGTGCCACTTTCATATTTGCCTGCACTTGTTTCACAATTTCTTCCATTTCTTTCAACAGTTCTAGACCTAATACTAATATATCTACTGGATTACTCCAAGAGATAGGAGTATTACATTTCTGTCCATATAAAATTTCAAACAGACTAAATCTGGCTGATGTCTAATAATCATTATTATAAGAAAATTCTACCAGATGTAAATAGTCCTCCCATTTACTTGGCTGGTCTTTCACATACATTCTTAATAAATCTTCCAGTACCTGGTTTACCCTTTTAGTTTTTCCATATCTTTGAGGATGGAAAGAAGTACTAAAATTTAATGTGGTGTTTAACCCTTTAAACAAAGACTTCCAAAAGTTTCCTGTAAACTTAGGATCTCTATCTGAAATTATGACTTTTGGTACTCCATGTAATCGAAAAATCTGTTTTAGAAAAATATCAGCTATGTTTGCAGCATTATAAGTAGTTTTAACAGGTATAAAATGAGTTGCTTTGCTTAACTTATCAACTACTACCATGATAGAATCATTTTGATTTTGATTTTTAGGCAGTCCAGTAATAAAATCTAGACTAATTATCTCCCATTTCCAGCTAGGGATGGGTAATGGCTGTAGCAAACCAGCTGGGTGTTGGTGTTCAGTTTTTACCTGTTATCATTCTAAACACCTTGCAATATATTCAGATACTTATGTTTTCATATTTGGCCAAAAATATACTTTTCTTAACATGGTTATAGTCTTTTGATAACCCGGATGACCTGAATAGAGTGTTTTATGAATTTCATCTAGAATTAATAGCTTGACTTTAGGTACGTTAGGTACATACAATTTAACTTTATACAGTAAAAATTCTTTTTCATTTAAACTGTAACCTTTTATTAAGTTTTCTGTTGGATTTTCTTTAGCTTTAGCTTGCAAATTTTGGTAAATTTCATCTTGTTTTATTCCTTCTTTAAGCTGTTCATCTAAGTCTGAAACATAAGTGCTGATTGCTGTTGCAAAATTCAGCCTTGCGTTCCTACTTAATGCATCAGCAACTTTATTTTGTTTACCTTTTATATGCTGGATTTCAAAATCATAATCGCTTAAGAAAGCTAACCACCTAGCTTATCTAGCATTTAAATTAGGCTGATCCAAAAGATACTTCAATCCTTTATTATCAGTCATTAAAACAAATTTTCTGCCAATTAGGTGATGTCGCCACATCTTTAAGGCGTGTATTGCAGCTGCTAATTCCAGACCATATGTTGCATAATTCTTTTCATGAACTTTTAGCTTTCTAGACTCATAGGCAATAACATGCCCTTCTTGAGTTAGAACACCACCTTAGCCATCATTACAGGCATCAGTGCACACTACAAATTCTTTATTAGGATATGCTATTCTTAAAATAGGTGCGTTGGTTAATAAAGTTTTTAACTTTTTAAAGATTTCTTCACATTTCTGATTCCAGTCGAACTTCTTTCCTTTCTTCTACAAGGAAGTTATCGGATTTGCTATCGTTGAAAAGCCTTCAATGAACCTTGGGTAGTAACCGGTAATGCCCATGAAATATCTAACATCCGTCACATCCTTAGGAACCGGCCAATCTTTGATTGCCCGTATCTTTTCAGGATCTATGAAAATTCCTTCCTTGGTCACTACGTGACCTAAATACTGAATCTTATCCTTGAAGAAATCACACTTACTAAACTTTGTGAAGAGTTGATGTTCTCGCAACTCTTGCAAAACAATTTTTAGATGTTCTTTATGTTCTTCTTCAGTTTTTGAATAGATTAGAATGTCGTCGATAAACACGACCACAAACTTATCTAAATACTTATGCATTATGTTTTTCATTAAACACATGAAGACAGTTGGGGCATTAGTAAGCCCGAATGGCATTGCGACAAATTCGTAATGACCATATCTTGTTTTGAAAGTTGTCTTAAAGATGTCTTCATATTTAATCCTCACTTGATGATATCCAGACCTTAAATCTATTTTCAAAAACACTGTGGCTCCACGTATTTGATCAAACAGATCATCTATGGGGGGCAACGGATATCGATTTTTGATGGTCATCTTGTGAAACTGACGACAATCTATGCAAAGTCGCATAGTTCCGTCCTTCTTCTTGACGAAGATGACAGGTGGCCCCCAGGGAGACACACTTGGTCGAATATACTTTTTATCAATTAACTCTTTTAATTGTGATTTTAATTCATTAAGTTCCAATATGTTCATTTGATACGGGGCCTTTGAGCTAGGTACTGCACTCGGTATCAGCTCAATGGTGAAATCCAATTCCCTTTTCGGAGGTAATCCCAGATTTTCTTCTCATAATACATCAACATATTCTTTTAAGACTGGGATGTCTTCCACTTTTAACTTATCTGTTTTAATTTTACTTTCCTCATCAGTAATTGTTACTGCGTAAGCTTTACATCCCTTTCTAACAACTCTTTTAAGTTGTAAAGCAGAAATCTGCCTTACAGTAGTTTTTTTAGGAATTCCTTTAACACTTACTGGTTTTTCATCACTGTTTAAGCATGTGAAAGTTTTATCATAACAATTTAGAATTACTCTATGTTGTTTTAACCAGTCCATACCAATTAGCAAATCATAAGAACCAAGTGGCAAAACATTACGTTTAACAATAGTTTCAAATTTATCCATAACTAATGCACATTCTTTCACAAAACAAGTTACTTTTCTTTTAGCACCAGTGGCTAACTGAACTAACCATGAATTCTCAAACTTATCAATAGATAACTTACATTTTTCTACTATCTGAGGTGCAATATAACTGAGACTAGCTCTTGGATCAATCAAAATAGTTACATGGGTCTGATTTATCATACCTTCTACTTCCACCATGGAAGTCTGATATTCAGCTTGTCAGTTCTCCAGGGTTGCATTGATTCTAGGCATGTTCCTTGCTAGTTCCCCAATGGTCATCTCCTCCTGTATAATATGAATATTGCTAACAGTCTTCTTCCGGTTTGGACAGACTAAAGCATAGTGTGGGCCATTACACTGCCAGCACTTGAGAGGCTCTTTAAGCTCAAAGTTCTTGGTAAAGTTTCCATGGTTATTTGCAGTTTCCTTACCTGTAGAATTATTCTGATTGTTGGGTGTATTGTTCCTATTTCCTTGGAAATTCTTGTTATTAGAATAGTTTTTGGCCTTATTGTTCTTAAAATTTCTGTTAGGCACAAAATCCTTCTTCTTTTGTTCAAACTGATTATTATTTTTCTTAGCGTTCCAGTTGGCCAAGCTTTCTTTCTTCCGATTCTGCTCAAAACAAAAGTTAGCCTTTCTCATAGCTTCCTCCAAGGTCTTTGGGTTATCATATTCAATTCTATCTTTAATATGATAAGGTAGACAGCTAAGGAATCGCTGTACCTTTGGTTTCTCATCTACAAGGTAGGGTACATACCTAATTAGACTTAAGAACTTACTGTTTAGATCCTTCATTGTCAATGAACCTAACTTCAGTTCATAAAACTCTTTGGCTCTCTCCTCATAATACTGCTCGGATAGGAATTTATTTTTGAAATACCTCTTGAAGGCACTCCAGTTAACATCTTTTTTCTTTTATACCCTTAACTCTCTTCAAGTCCTGCCACCAAATGTCAGTCTTTCTTGAGAGGTTATATATAGCCATTCTAGCCTTTAACTGGTTAGAATAATTATATATTTGGAAGTACTTCTTCATCCCAGATAACCAGGATTTAGCTTCCTCCCCCTTCTCAGTCTCTCCATTAAAAGTTGGTGGTGTTATCTTTTTGAATTCCCTGGAAATTTCCTCATAAGGTTTGTATTTCCTCTTTTTAGTGTACAGATTATCATCACTAATGTCACTAGTAGTATGGTAATTTTGTTGTTCACCAAACACTTCAGAAGACGAACTACTTTCAGTTTTTGTATATTTCATCCTTTTAGATTTTTGTTGATGACTGGCATCTTCTGATTCTGATATTCTACCCCTACCCTCAGTTTGAAAATTTTCAATTAGGATCCGATTTTGCTCTTTTTGAGCCCTCAGAATGCTTTCATTTTCTCACTTCACAGACTCCATTTCAGCTTTTAAGTCTTTTACAGTTTGTAACAACTCTGAGGAATTGGTAGTTAAATCCTCTGGTATAGGATCTCTTGGTAAATTTTATGTTTCAGTAACTGGATACTCCTCCTCTGCATACTCTTTCAGCCTTTCTATACCTGCCTGTTAAACTTCAGAAAAACAATTCTCTGTTGAATAACATTTTAAAATAAAATACGTCAGCATAATAATTTAATTTACTGTTTTATGAAAGTTAGTTGGGCTTCATCAAGGCCTAGTGTTTGAACCTTGTGCTCAGATACCACATGTCAAAACCCCAAATTTTCACAAAAATTTAAAATTTTGATATAACAATAAATGTTAAAACCTGCGGTCTATGAACAACTAACGGTTTGCAACAAAAGAAACAGTCAAGTAATTAGTTTCACTAAATCCTAATTATATTAACTCAACAGTTCATTTTTTTTTTGTAACAGGAATAAAGTCTTCTTGCATATTGTTTTACTTCAGTTTACTGATGAGTCTTTTCATGTCAAGTAGGTGGAATCTAACTTTTGAATCCGAGGCTTACTTAGCAATTGTGCTAACGCAGAAGATTACTAGTTCTTACAGGTTTACAGGTATGATCGAACGAGGACATTTTAAAAATTCTTAAAGTATCCAACATTATTTTATTTGCAATTAAAAAGCTTAGTAATTAAGCTGCTAAACCCTAAACAGCTTTCGTGAGGTAAAACCATTTGGCTTCCTTAAAGTTCTCTTGCAGAAGTAAGTAGCGACAGTAAGATATGTTTGCGACTCTAAGAGTTAGAATCTCAGTTACAAAGTACTTCTACTTTAGTCTAAATAATTTGCAATTTTATAATGATTGTTTTTGTCAGTATTTATACATTAATGCATTATCTTATCTGTGTAACAACTGTTCCACATTTCGCTTCTGCGAGATAACTTAAAGCCTGCTAGCCTTTTGACAGTATAAGTTCGATTGTGCAAACTACAAACCACAATGCCTTCCTACATGAGATCATTGTTTGCCTACATTTTAATTTCATGTCGAACCATGTGGTTCTAATAATTTATGGACTCAATAGAATCATTCCTATTCAATTTCTTAATTTTTCTATGATACTTCTCTTGAATTAAATTACTGTCTACAAACAGTTTCTCTAAGATTGATGCCCTCGAAACAGGTTGACTTTCTAGTTATCTTGTTTAGTTCTATAACTACTTTACTACCCAATTGACTTGGTGAATCTTTAGTAGTTTCCAAGTTGATTCATAACCCAAAATCCATCAAAGTATTGTCGCTTTGAACTGTGTAACAAAATTTCATAATAGTGTTCTTACAATAAGTTTTGTCCACTTCAAAGTTCTTTTACCATTTGAGTTATTACTTCATATAAGTCTTATAGACATGCATAATCTATTTGTTTGATAGACATTCAGTCTATAAGTAGTTCATGATCATAAACGTATTTAAATTAGAGTTTATAATCCTCTCAACTATTACATTATGCCATTTATAAAAATTATAACTTGTGAAGTCCTTGTATAAGAGATTTACCATGTATAAACTATAATCTTTGTACAAAAGAAAACTATAGTTGATCAGTGATTAGCATGAGCTCTCCCATAAAACATTTGATCTCTATCTATAATAAAGACAATGTTTAGAGAAAATAAATGCAACCATCCAAATCGTAATTGTGATGTTATGATATAATAACATAAGGTTAATGGTGAAATGAGTTTAATGCATAAACAAAATCGGGCTTTTACCAAGGTTTAAAAGTGTCACTACATGCTAGGTCAATGTAGTCATACGTGGATATTCTATTACTAAACTAGCATATGATATGGTGCACGAAAATATCGATTTGCATGGCAATTATTTGGTTGATATCATAGTTTAAACCCGGTTTCAATAATTAAATAATTTGGTTATCATTTTATGCAGGCAACCATAGTATACGACCCACAGCATGGTTGATTTATGTGACCACGTGGTCGTCTCTTGACCAAGCGTGGAGGGTATAGTAGCCATCATAACCCTAACCCTTATCATTTCTTTCCCGCAGTTTGCGCTGGCCCTTGAGGCTGTTCTGCTTGGCTTTCATGGCGGCCGTTGGTCCTTCTCTGCTTCGGTTATCTTGAGTCTTGGTTCAGTGTTGCACTGTCTCTGGAGTGTGGTTCAAAATCCATTCTAAGTGGCTGGGGTTCTCACTCTGTAAACTTGTGGAGATAATTGTTTCCCTTGACTTGCTGTTTGTGTAATCTTCCCTTCGTCGTCCTCATGGCTTACTGTTTGCTCCAATTTTCTTTGTTGTCCTCGTTGCTTGCCGTTGCATGAGGATTTGTCTTGCAGGCTATTGAGTCTTCAGTTTTCGAAGCCTATAGGTGACAGTGCTTCCATGAGACTGTTCGTCGTATCCATTGACAGGTGAATAATAGTTTTTGCGTTCATTTACTTGCTGCAAGTGTAATGCTGTTACAAAATCACATTGAATCTTAGGTTATTATTTACTGATAGTAGTCTTATGAACTCTTTGCAGGTGCTCGCCATTACACGCTGTCACGGTGAAGAAAACAAGCAATCAACTAATGAATGCCGTGGCTCGTGGCTTTGTTCAGGTAAGCCCCATGGTCCATGTGTTGGGTTTTCACCCTACTTGTATCAGGGTGGTCAATGGAATCACCCAGGGTTTGGGAAAACCTTCCTCGACTCGCCATGAGTTATGTTGTTTATTTTTACAGGTTGTTTGTTGTAATACCCAGTATCAAACCCTCGTTAGTCGATTGGTAGACTCAATTTAACCGAGAAATGTATTTATTTTGATGTTTGACTTGACGGCATGTTTAAAATATTAGTTCTTGTAAAGACAGTCTGTCTTCAAGCTTGGTTTGGTTTATCCGATGTTTAATATTATGCTCTGTGTAAATTCAGGGTTTTTACCCTTCTTGACTGTAAATGAAGTTTTTGCGTCCCGAAATAAATACTCTGTAAAAGTTTATGATTATGGTTTCTAAGACTGATATATACAGTCATTGTTTAGTTGTATTTCTTACTCGTTTTGCTCACAATTTACGAATTAGGGTTAATCATGTGGAAACCCTTGTTTTACAATAATTTATTCTACTTAATTTTTAACACATTTTAATACTTTTTTAGTTATCTAATAATCAGTATTACCATGTGTTGCGTAAATCCTAGTTTATAATAATTACTACTGTCTTTCTGTTTGTCCTTAAAGGACTGTAAGTAAATTATATTAACCTAGTTACTTAATGGTTACATAATTAAATAAATTTGGTTTATTACTTCAATGTTTTGATATTTGTAATTGTAATAATTATAAGGGTTTTAACCCTGTCATTTACTTTTATAGATACATACTGTTAGTTAAATGAAAAGACGCAGTTTCTTTTATAAGTACATTTTGTATATGTTGATCAGTAATGTATTTCATTTATGAGTATATATTTAGTTGGTTCTTTAATAGTTTAAAAGAACTAACTTATGGTTTAACCTAGGTTACTAATGTATATAAGAATACAGATAGATTATGCTCATAAATATGAGCTAGGGTTTATCCTGTTTAACTTTTATAATAATGATTTATGTATTGCTCTTTTGTTAATTTGATTACTGTCAGAAGATTTCTTCCGTTTGTTTAAAATAATTACTAATTCATACACAATATTGTTTATTGTTAATAATAATGTTATTTGTATTAATAACAAATTGTTTGTAAATGTTGTATTCCTTTAAGTTTATTTTTACATAAATATATTATTAATAAAGACTGAGAACAGTCTATAATAGCTTAGTTTATTTAATAAGCTTATTTTGTAAGCTTGGTGAAAGAAATAAGAACTTTCATACCTGTCCATACTCCTTTACATATAATTTGTCTGTAAGTGTGTAAGGACACATCCATATTAATAATATTTTATGCATAGGTTACTACTGTCTTTTAGTTACTTTAAATCTAAGAGAAAGAATACTGTAAGAGTTATTAAGTTATTATTTATTATATTCTTTAACTCAAATTAGTTTATCTTAAGAATTTATTTAGGTTACCAATCCTTACTTTAGAGTTCAGATAGTTGCAGGTAAAATAGCTATTATTAATATTAGGAAAAGATATAAACTAACAGAACTATATTTATATCTTTACTTAACATAAATAATAAGCATTTAACTGATATTTCTATTTCTTGTGTTTCAGTGTAGAAGTATAGTTTATGAAAGAAGGTATTGTGTAAAAGAATGAATTACATACTTGAACATACTGCTATTAGTAAAATAATATGATCGTGTTCTTTTTCTAATATACTTAATTACAGAGTTTGATTCTAACAACAACCCTACTAAACAGATTAATATTCTTTCTGGAAACAACTATCTATTGAAAGAAAAGATTTCAATACTTTTAAAAACATAAGTACTCTATTCATTTCAGATTCCTATCATACTTCATTCATTTTAAACACACTACCTGTGCTAGAGTACGATCTGGTTTACTCCAGATGGGGAAAAACATAGGTAGGGTTATTTTTCATCAAAGAACAGATTTAGCATTAAACAACTAAGAGATTTCAAGCTTAACAGTTCAGTACATAACATATAATCATTCATTATTTGTTCATGCTCAGATATAAACTTTAACACATAAATTAAAAGATAGTAGAACTTGTTTTTAAAGCTGGATGACAACAGCGTTGGGAGGCTGTTCCTCCCTACCAACTCCTAGAGAGGGCTCAAACAATGACTTCTCAGGACCCCCGAGCCTGTTCATGGTCTCCTTGGTTGGGACTAGGTGGAGCAAACAATAAAGTACTAGTCCAATGACTCAATACCAACTCTACACATTGCAGCAAGATCTTTCAGCTGGAAAGCTGTACTAGATCACTTCCTACAGTTTACCCCTCGAACACCTTCATCAAAAATTCCCTTCCCAATGAATTCCTTGAAGTGCATTCACCTGAATGAATCTTCTCCTGGAATGAGCAGCCTCAACTCTCTTCAATGGGATTTTTTATTAAGATTGCCTAGGTCTTTTTGGGTTAATTGTCATTAATTAAGCCACCTGCTCTGATCCCACTTTCTTGGGGGATCATGACCCCAAATGTAGGGAGGTTTCCACCTGCAACATTGGAAGTGTTTGAGGATGCTGCCACTTGTCTATTTGCTCTCCACCTAGTCTCCTCCACCAAATTGATCAGTAACACTCTTTTTAACATCTCTCCCAAGCTGTTGTCTCCACTTTTATTTATTTAAAACTAAAATATTCAGAATTACATTCAATATCCTTGACTCTGTTGAGTCATCATTTACAACTTAGCATTAAATTTAACATAATGTCTTGGAATAAAATCAAAATAAGATAATATTATTTTGCAAAGTTGGGGCATGTGACATGGAACCTCCCACACTGAAAAGGAACATTTATGAAGTCCATCATTTGAACAAACGTATGGTCCCCAATAACCATATGCATCAACTTATAAATATATTTATTAAAATATACTTCCAACAATAATTTTTCCACAAGGTGCGAGGACCCAATTAAACAACATTTATCCACAAAAACAAAATTCTCAAGCAGGTTGAGCCAATAGCTCTTATCCTCACCTCCATCCAAAACTCCAAAGGAATCCAAGGTAATTTGACCCAAATGGAAAATCTAGTCATAGCTTCATCCGTTTGGTAAAATAAGGGATGACAAAGTTTTAAAGAAAAAAATCATTCCCAACCAACCAACTATGACCTAGTATCCTTTTAGTTTCCTCCCTCTTCCTAGAGACTAAACTGAACCAGACCCTATCCAATGTATAAATGACTACATCACACCCACCAAAGTATCCCAACACTCTTGCACCCACACCATAAGTGTCACTAGACTTATCCTAAGACTGTTGAGTTTCCCAAAAATCACTCAACCTTCCAAATTCGTTATGTCAAGTCTGGAAACACCAACACCAACCACCAGGGAAAGTTAACTATCGTGAAACTATACAACCTTTCACCATTTTTTAGGTTCCACCACCAAATAATGAGAGTACATGTTGGAGAAATTATTCAAGCATGATTTTGATCCTAAAAACCCCCTAATTGGATCAGGCTCTAGGTTTAAATAGTCCGATCCTTGTTTTCAAGCTTATACACATGAGCCTTCAAGTGTATATTTAGAAAATCCATCCCACACACCAATCATTGGCAATGACATAGATGCATTCATGATGGATGGGTAGCATACATTAGAACCTCCACGATTTGGCTATGTGTCATCCCTAGTCATGGAAGCCGAAATATCTAGATCTAACACACCACACCGAACAAGATTATGACATGGTCATTGATTTCTTTTGGAGATCTTCATGAACAATGTCGTATCCTCCAACTTGAAACCTACTTGATAGATATATGCAAAAAAAATAATATCCGCCTCCTTTCCACTGCCATCCTCATACTCCATCAACCTTGGTGAATCCCCCATCATATTAAATTGCATAACCCTAGTTAAATTCTCACAGTTGCAAACAACCAACAAACCCTACGGATTTATCTAGACGTTAGTTATTAACAATTTGAAACAATTCAAGGTATCTAAGTAAGTGGTTTTTTTTGGAACCGACTAAAATGAAGATAAGTGTGAGTTATATTTTCCATTAAGATAATACACATATAAATATAATACGATGTGAACCTTGGTTTTATATTACAAGAGGTATCTTTGACTTCTGATGACATACTATTCACCTATGAATCCTCACATTAATAGTGATACAATTTACCATAACCAAAAGGGTTTCAACATCCCCCCTTGTTAATCTAAATGGGTGTTTTTGAGTACAATTGTATTTTTGAAAGAGAGTCAAGGGGAAGTGGACAAATTCCAATGGTTGAACCTTTAACTAAAGTGATCTATGAATTGGTGGTTTTGGGATGAACACAAATCAATGGCTAGTAGAAGTTGGTGTCTTATACTAAATCAAGGTTTTAGGATGACCACAAACCAAGTGGTGGTTTTAGGATGACCACAAACCAAGTGGTGGTTTTAGGATGAACACAAACTAATTGTAGATGGTGGTTTAGAATGACCACAAACCAATAATTAGTATAAATTGATGTCTTCTACTAAATGGTAGTTTTGGATGACAACAAAGCAATGGTAGATGGTGGTTTAAGATGACCACAAATTACTGGTTAGTAGAAGCTGATGTCTTTTACTAATTCGCAGTTTTAGGATGAGTACAAAGCAATGGTAGATGGTGGTTTACAATTTCCACAAATCAATGGTTACCAAAAGTTGATATATTCTACTAAATGGTGGTTTTAGGATGACCACAAACCAATGGATGCTTTGTAATATGGCTCTATCTTTTTCTTTTGGCTACAAATTTGAATCTCACTTTGGCTCTAGATTGAGGCTTTGGATATTGGAAACTTTTTAGGCTCTCTTGTTCCCATTGATAATAAATCTGATTATTGAGAAATCTATCTGATTTATAGGGATTTGAGATGTGGAGTCTGACTGTCAATACTTGATGTTCCCCTTATAAGTGTACAAGGTGAGAAGAAATAAGTATTTATTTTGCAAGATGTGCCATTAAACAAGATTGAATTATTTTATATGATTGATATATATTCTTGGTTGTAGATGACCATCACCAAGAATTGATCCACCCATAGAAAATATTCAATATTGTAGGTTTCTTTAGTATTGAACATCTATATAAATAATTATTATGCTTCCTGCAATATTGCGAAAGGATGGAGATCAAAAAATTGATCCTCCACATGGACAGTTTGATGACAATGTTGGCACTGATGCTGAATTGGAACATGCGAAGATGACTCTTCTTGAAGGAATCCAAAACCTTGAAACTAGGTTGCTTTGGAATAATCCAAATTATGAAAGGTCACTTCCTTATAATATCCGATACATGTTATGTGTTTGTTATTCCCAATTTACTCCCAAATTTTGATGATGGGATTGGAAATATTACATAAACATGTTCATGATAGGATTCCTCTTCTACATCTGACGTTGTTTTACTAGGTTGATCATGTGCTGAGTGTTGATAGGGATCATTATCAAAATTAAAAAAAAGATGGTTTTTTCCCAACAAGAAATAGTTAAGAATGTTGATTCCTTTGTTGTATCTCATCATGTTGGATCTGTGATTGAAGTTTTTCATGGGTTATACGCAGCGAAAGATACTGAAAAGAGAGGAGGAAGATTGTTTTTAGCCAAAATTTTGTTGATTTTTCAAGCCACTAGATGGGATCATCATCATGAGATAAATGTCTCGAGAGGAGGAAAAAAGAAATAGAGATTAATAGTTACAATATTGGAGAGTTGAACCTGAATAAGTTGTACTTTGGCTTGCGAATCATGTAAACAATTGAGAAAAGATTGGAGAGTTGCTTTGTTAATTATGATTTCATCATTAACATAAAGTATTAGAGTGTTCATTAACTCTAATAATTATTCAATTTGAGCCATTTGAAAGCCTAATTAAGACCACTGAGGGCTACTTGCAACTCTACTATTTAAAAATAAGACTCAATAATTGAAAATCCAAGTCAAAAAAATGAAGAGTGTCGGTTTCTACTGAGAAATCACTCGATACAATTCAACTTAATGAGTACCAAAATACACGCGAAATTTACAAAAAATATTTTCTGCAAGTTACAATCTGATGTTGATGTTGAAGTTGATTTGATCTTAAAAAATGAATTCCTTACAAGGGTTCGATTCCTTTGATGATTGATTATGCTCTATTGTCATGCCAAGGCCACCAATGTATTCTACAACACTAGCCACCAACTGCTCATCGCACTATAAATTCTTCCTCACAATCTAGACTTCAATTTTTCTGAATTAATTGGTTTAAATCCAAGTGCTATTTTGTGCCAATCCAACCTTCAAACTATGACTTTCTCAGATGCTACTTTATTCACCATTCTAGCATCCTTCTCATTTTCTTTCTTCACTAGTGAATAAATAGGGTATGGGATTGTATATGCCTCTGCATCACACCTAGAAGATATAAGATTATGTTGGGGTTGAACTTCCATAAACACAAAGTTTTGCATATAATTTATAAGTTGATCCATAAATTGTCATGGATATTGCATTGGATCAATTCATTAAACAAGTCTTACAACTTAGTTCATTGTGTTAATTAATTTCATAGATTACTGAATACGATGGAAATGAAAGAGAAACTAGAGAAAATAAGTACATAATCCACACAATGACGTAAGATATAGCCTGAGAAAACCCATTATGGAGAAAAACCTAGCCACAAATGAGGACTATGCCTTGCTCTTCATATCAAAATGAAAATACAAAGGAAATGGTACTCTCTATGGAGTTGCCTGACTTTGCGACCAAAATGGCTACTGTAGGATCTCTTATCTCCTTTGCTATGCTCTAACATCCACTCCCATATTGTTGCTCAACTTTGGAACAATACAATACACCAAAGAATGTTTTCCCTTCTTCTTCTAGTGGCTTGGTATTTAACATAGCCCAACAACCATCTAGGGTTGATTTTAGGGTTTTGGCATGCCTCAACTCCATACTAGGGTTGGGGTTTTATTATTGTAGAATTTTCTTGAAGGTACACACGTGAATAGCTCCACATGTGTGAAAAATGAGAGTTGACATGGAATCCAATCGGTAGGTCAGAGTAGTCAACTAGATAGATCAACTTGCGAGAGGCATAAATTTTGAATACGAACTTCGATTTATGAACTATTTATATCATTGGAAAGGTGTTATAGTGTAGAATCACCTCATGTCCCATATCATTAGAGATTGGAAACTCAAAAAATTCCATTCAAACCATCAAACACATGGGAAGGTTTCAAACCCCAAATATGCAAAATGAGTCTCATCGAATCTTTCGACCTCGAAAGCTCCTTGTATGTGACAAATTATATATTGACAAATTTCAAATCATACACATATATATTATTCAGTGTAATAACCCAAAAATTCGTAAAAATTTAAAATTTACAAGTGACATAAAATGTCTAAAGTCGCCACTAAGTACCTGCTAATGGTTAGTAGAAAATGAAACAGTTTATAAAAGAACAAGGGTTGCTTCTTTATAAAAACCTGTAAACTAAAGGTGTGATCTTAAAAACTTCTGTGAGTGATGTTAATGACTTAGCAGTTGTAATTCTTTCAGAAGTAGAAAAGAACTTGTATTTTGCTGCTGCTAGATATACTGATGTTTTTCTTTTGTCAAGTAGGGAAAGATTCTTATGTGTGATCAGGGCTTACTTAGATTTAAGCTAACACAATTGGACTACTGGTTCCTTACAGGTTTAGCAGGTAAGCGTATGATCCAGTAGGGTGTTATTTAAATTCAAGTCGAGAAGATACTTTCCTAGCATGAATAAGATGCTAGTCTTAGAAAATGTTTTAATATGCTGCTTGTCTTCAAGGAGAAAATGTTAATCTTTTTCTGTCGATACAACTCCATAATAAATGTATAATCAAATTGCATCAGCATAATTATAAAATGCGTTCAAGGTACTAGGCCAAAGAAATCAAATTACTGGTTGGTTTGAGTCCAATAATACCATATACTTTTGTTTAAATAAATTTTTATCTAGATTTTAAGTAGGATGCATTTATAGTACTCCGACTTTTGCTTAGTTTAAGCATACATTGGAGTCTAGTTTTGAGCATCATTAATTGAACCATACAAAAGAACTACTTCGTAGTTCCTAAACCACCATCCTAGCCTATTATTGCTGGAAAAGAGTTACTCTAAAACTCCTACGACCTAACATTCAAAGATGTAAACCATTTTAACCTTATCCTAGGTTTTTCATTATATATTATTCATGTTATATAAGGATGTACTCTTTATTCTTTTTATTTGTATCTTTTACCTCAAATTCTTAGTGCATCCTTAGCTATGACTAAAACTTCATGCAAGTGGATTAGTAGAATTTTGGAATAACTTTATACTAAGGCTTAGCACATGAAGTTAGCAAAAGAATTTATTTAAACTTGACATAGCCTATGAGTTATTTCATATCTTAAATTGATGAATTATAACCTAAACATCACTAATCTCCAATTCAATCTTCTTAAATCTTCTCCTAGTGTTGACATTATAAAAATCTCATTTAAATATAATAACTATGTCTTCATATAAGTTGAGTTAGTAAAACTTTGGAATAAGTTTGTTAGTCAACCAAATAATGTTTGGATATTATCATAAGTCTAAGGTGATATTCGGTAAACTAAGTATCAAACAACTCCATGGTAATTGTATGCATATGGAAATCATAGACAATGTATATTTCAAATGATTTAAGATTTGATTTAAAAATCATTGTGTTTGCAGCGATGACTATTGAACTCTACCCACGCTATAGAAATATTTCAAGGGACACGTGGGATGGTTCTCTCCACGAAAGGGTTGACTTATAACTCAAACCCTACTCATTTGATTTTGCAGATCAAGGGTTCCTCCGTCTAGTTGGCCGAGCTGAGAGCTCGTAGCCATTGAAAACCTGTAACCACCTTCAAGCTTGGCAACTTGCTTCCATATCCAAGCGCTGTGAACTGTTTTGAGGGAGGTCGTGAGGGGTTCTTGGTCTTTAATGGTTACCATGGCATACAACAAGTGTAGAAATTGGTTTTCCATGAGGGTTCGAGGACTGTGTTTTTCTTAAGGCTGGAATTAGTGGCAGAGCTTGTATAGGAGTGCTCCTTCATTCCGATTGGGTTGTTTTCTCATTTTCATTCAAAGTTGTGTCTCAATGTCTCCTTGACTTCAGGAGAGGTGCCAAACTGATTTTAGGTGGCCGGTTACCTTGGCTTCATTCAAAAAGAGAAGCTTAACAGGTAAAGACTTACTCCAGTTTCGTTTTTAGTTATTTTTTATAAAAGGGTTTTAAAATTTAATTAAGATTTGTAACAATAAAAATGGTTTGTAAAACTTGCAGGTCCTTCTCCAGGCTCTGTAGGTGGGAACGAGCTTACTCCCTCAACTGCTCATTTAGGCATACATTCGGTAAGCCCTGGTTGCAAATGAGGGTTTCTTCCTGCAAATTGATGTGGTGGTTGGAAGATAGGTTCTTTGTGGTTGGTTATGGCACAGCTTTGGTTTACAAGCTAGCTTGTTGTTTCTTGCTTGCTTGTTCCTGTATGAGTTTCGAAACCCTAGAGGGTATTTTTGTGCAGGGAGGATGAAGGCTATTGTAGCTGTGATAATATAGTTTTTATGACTGTGCCTTTACGGCCTAGACAATGTAATCTTCTTTTACTTTCTTGATAGAGCTCATCTCTGAGCCCTACGAGGCTGTCGACCTTTGTCTAATTAATTTTTAGTTTTTAAAATAGATTTTAAAGGAAAAGAAGGACTGTTAAACAGTCGAGACATGTAAACTGATAAAGGTTTTTACTCGGCATTAATGAGTTGTTACTATTCGATATGTATTATTTTGTATTAGCTAAGATTTTAACAGGCCTGAGCCTTGACCTGTAATTCTAAAGGGAATAAGCCATTTCTTCCGATTTGATTTTGTTTTTAATGAATTGCTATAGTATTATTTTAATTATTATCATGTAATTAAAATGATTTACAGTGCAATGTATTATTTATGGGAATTTTTATTGTGTTAAGAGTACTATTATTACTCTGTTTTGGCTTATAAGGGTTAATATTTAAATATACCCTATAGTTCTGTAATAGAGTAATTTTTACATGATAAATTCTTAGCTCTGTTTTATTATTCTTCCTTCAATGATTTTATAGCTCTTAAAATTTTTATAAAGGAAAATTAGGGTAAGATACTGCAAGTTTGTGAATAGGATAGAATCTATCTTTCATAAACCTAGGTAGTTGCCTTGATGTTGCAGTAGAAACTTTTGTTTTAATACAGAGACAAATATTATATGGGAATAAATTATTATAAGAATTTATTGAAAACTATCTAAATCTAAACCCTAAGTGATAGTTTGTTTACTATTCCTATGTTTATTTGTTTAACTTTTTCTATTGTGTTTATAAAGAATAATAGTATTAATAATAGTTCTATATTTAGTATGACTACTAATTATCTTTATATACCTATGTTCAGTTCTTGTTTGAAGTAGATACATTCAATAGATAAAGCGTTTACTGTTTCGTTTAAAGAATAAATCGTAAGAAAACTATAGCAGAGGTAGTTACATTTTTCATTCAGAGTTAAATAAGATTCATCATATCTACTTAATCACCCAGCTGTACTAGAGTACTACCTGTACCAGGCATGGAAAAATACAGTATGGTAATCTATTTCTATTTATTTCTCATTTAGCATAAATACTACTATTTCTAACATAATCTACAATTTACTAAGTTCATCAATACACAATTACTCTTTTCCTCATAAACCCTAAAAATAAGAACATGCCTATATCTGAAACTAGTAAACATTTAACTGAAAACAGTAAATAAATTTAATAACTTGAAATAATTAGAAATCTGTTAATGATGAGGTGACAACAGCTTAAGGAGGCTGTTCCTCCCAACCAACTCCTGGAGAAAGCTTAGTCTACACTTCCTCAGGACCCCCGAGGCGGTTTCCTGGTCCTCCTGGTAGAGTACTGGGTGAAGGATGTATCCTTAAGACCTTTTGTCACATGATTGGTCAAATTATAGAAATAATCCAAACCTACTTACAGCAGTAAGAACTTCAGTCCAATAGCTGCATAAGTTCAATCTCAACAGTTAACCCCTCAAAACTCACTTCAGTAATCCCCTCCATCGAATTTCTCATGTCCACTTCATTCACCTGAATGATCACTTCCAGAAATGAGCAGCCTTAGCTGTCTTCAATGGGAGATTTTATAGAAATGCCTAGGTATTTTGGATCAGTTTTCACTAAATGAGCCACTTGCTCCAATTCCACTTTCTTGGGGAATCATGACCACAAATATAAGGAAGTTGCCACCTGCAATAGTTGGAAGTAGTTTGAGGATGCTGCCACATGTCAATATACTCTCCACCTAGTCTCCTCCACCAAGTGACTAGTTAACACTCTTTTAACAGCTACCCTAAGTTGTTGTCTCATCATTTATTTATTTATAAATAAAATATTATGTATTACATTAATTATTCTTGACCCCACTTGGTCATCAATTACGAACTTAGCATAAAATATAACACAATGTTCCTCAATAACATTAAATTGTTTTTGCAAATTGGGGCATGTGACATACACACCCCCTTAATTTATAACATCGTCCTCGATGTTATTTATTCTTCGTTCTCAGAGTTCCCCTGAAATAGAAGTGGATATGCATCCCGCATATTACTTTCCAATTCCCAGGTGGCTTCTTCTGAACTAAGGTGCTTCCATTGCACCTTCACCTAACCATTGGTGCGATTTCGAAGCGAGATCTCCCTCCTTTCGAGGATAGAATCCAGTTCCACCAGAAAATATCCTTCGGGTTCCACCTGCACATCATTCCAATTAATAACATGAGTAGCATCATGTATATATTTTTTTAGTACAAAAATGTGAAAAACATTGTGAACTCTTAGATTTGGTGGTAGAGCAAACTGATATGCTATGTGTCCTATCCTAGACAGTATTTCAAAAGGACCACAATATCGAGGTGCTAGCTTAGCACAACTGTTATAGCAAATTTCACCACTCTAGGTGAATCACACTTTGTATGGCCTTCCCCTGTCCCGCTGCAGATTCTTTAGACCCCATGGACCATCTTTTGTCCTTTGATGTTTCCTTGATCATCCCTAAAAACATAAGAAGAATGATATACGCGGCTTTTAACCTGATAACCACGTACATACACGGGTTTGACCCCTATAACCGTGTACATCGGGATGTGTACACAATCCAAATCCTTTTGGAGTTTTCCTTGACATGGATCCGACTCATTTGACTCCTGGCCTTCCATATGCCTTGAGATCACTCGGATTCAACCTTTCATTATTCCTTTGAAAGCTATATAAGGAACCCCTTGGTACATTGAAGGCATATAGAGAGAATTGAAGAAAAGAAACTATAGTCCATTGTTGCCAGAATTTATACTTGAGTCTGCATCCCTTTGTCCCTTGGAGCACTTTTGTGTTCTTCCCAAGCTTGCCTTTTGTTTGTAAGCTTGCTATCGAGAGATGGAGGATTGAGGTGGTGGAGGCCCAAGTGGGGGATTCAGTTTCTCCGGTTCGCAGACGTGCCGTCAGAGGTTGTATCTATCTTGTAATCTCTGATTTATATTAATAGAAATATCTTTTCCTGTCCAATGATGTGTATTTGATTGAATATTTTATCCATGGGAATATGTCAAATGCTTTTACATTATTGATTATATATGCTAGAATAGTTCTAACACCCTGATATATAGTATGCTTGTATTGTTTACTTGTTGTTGAGGAAGTGTTATAGCAATTCAAGCTGAAGATTGGAAAGCTCAACGGGGATCTACTTCAACCGTCTGGAATAAGGTACGAGGTATGATACTTTAGTGTTAGACATTTTATTTCTATTGCATATTGGAAAAGATTGATTTCTGGAGTCAAGCTGTCTGTTGTGGTACCCCAAGCCATAGGAATTTCTCTCCGTAACAGAATTGGCCAAGTTGCCAATTCTGTTACGAAGAGAAATTCCTATGGCTTGGGGTACCACAACAGACAACTTGACTCCAGAAATCAATATTTTCCAATATCCAATAGAAATAAAATTTCTAACACTAAAGGATCAGACCTCGTACCTTATTCCGAACGGTTGAAGTAGATCCCCGTTGAGCTTTCCAATATTCAGCTTGAATTGCTATAACACTTCCTCAACAACAAGTAAACAATACAAGCATACTATATATCATGGTGTTAGAACTATTCTAGCATATATAACCAATAATGTAAAAGCATTTGACATATTCCCATGGATAAAATATTCCCATGAATTTCTCTCCCCAACAGCGTTGCCAATTCTGTTACGGAGAGAAATTCCTATGGCTTGGGGTACCATAATAGACAGCTTGACTCCAGAAATCAATCTTTTCCAATATGCAATAGAAATAAATGTCTAACACTAACGGATCAGACCTCGTACCTTGTGTTCTTCCCAAGCTTGCCTTTTGTTTGTAAGCTTGCTATCGAGAGATGGAGGATTGAGGTGGTGGAGGCCCAAGTGGGGGATTCAGTTTCTCTGGTTCACAGACGTGCCGTCAGAGGTTGTTATCGCATGTTTAAACACTCTAGGTGAATCACACTTTGTATGGCCTTCCCCTGTCCCGCTACAGACTCTTTAGACCCCATGGACCATCTTTTGTCCTTTGATGTTTCCTTGATCATCCTTGGCCAAAAAGTCTTCTACACATATTGTGTTCTTCCCAAGCTTTCCTTTTGTTTGTAAGCTTGCTATCGAGAGATGGAGGATTGAGGTGGTGGAGGCCTAAGTGGGGGATTCAGTTTCTCCAGTTCACAGACGTGCCGTCAGATTTGGATTATGTACACATCCCGATGTACGCAGTTATAGGGGTCAAACCCATGTATGTACGCGGTTATCGGGTTAAAAGCCGCGTATATCATTCTTTATATGTTTTAGGGATGGTCCATGGGGTCTAAAGAGTCTGCAGCGGGACAGGGGAAGGCCATACAAAGTGTGATTCACCTAGAGTGGTGAAATCCGCTATAACAGATGCCCCCTAATGTGTGATGTCAGAGGGGTCATACGATGGCCGAAATACATTATAAGTCCATCCCAGAAGTGGAGTGATAAAGGATCCCAAATGGAATACCAGCCACCCAATCAGCATAGCACCATAATACAACTCTGCATATAACTGCAAGTACATATAGCAGTCCCAGATACATAAGAGTACAATGGCCATGAATAGGCATAATACATGATATCACATATGTGGTCATAGCCACATACAATATACATAGATCAGAATCTCCATGATGAAGATATACAAAGGACCATGAACTCCAAAATGACTGAAGATATATAACAGATCAAGATCTCCATAGTGGCTGGAAATGTCTGACATATACTGGAATCAAGTCATGAGAGCTGAAATATCATGAACACTAGCACGATCAAGGAGGTAGCATACAAGAGATGCCACCAATCTGGAAAGTCTTCTACACAAACCGCTATGAGTACATGTCCTACTATGCGAATAGAGGTGTCGAGGTCGAACATAGTAGTCCATCGTCTGATTACCGATCATTGATGTATACCGTTAACAGACGCGAGATCACCCACCAATAATGAAAATAGGAATCAAGGTACTAGAGTGCAAACTAACAAGTGTGAATAAATGTGTTGAGGTTGAACACTTGAGAGGATCCATTGATCAGGGGACATTGATGTATTCCCAAGAAACTGTCGATGGTGAGAGAACCTGCCACTGATGACTGCAAGTCTCAAGGCACTCAAAAGGACTCTAGATTCCAATCCCAGAATAAATGATCTGAATTCGATGGGATGAAATCCAATGGAAGGAGGGAATTAAGGCATCCCCCATCAACCAACACGAGGTACTCAGCAAGGCTGTATAATGTGGAAGGACTCGATCATAAAGTGCACGAACCAGTAACTATACCGGGAATGGCCGAAATGCCAAGTCAAGATAATTGAGGAATGGTCGACACAGGTTTCAACTTCCTTTGAACAAGAGCATAATGACGTATGGTGACTGAATGAAGGCAGCATAGACTTGATATACAAACTGGGACATCTCTGTGACACAGGAGGCATCAACAAAGGCTCCATAGGGACTGGAAGCTTAACCAGTCGGTGGAGATAAACTCAGATAAACGAGTATAGCTCCTAAAGTCAAACTATTACCCAACCAATGGATGTGATATATAATGCTTTGTTCGAAGGCGACATGACTCGACAGCTGCCAAAGATAACATCTTTCCTTGTCCGGCTTTTTGGTTTTTTAATTATTTTTTTTGTGGACTTTTTCAGTTATTTGAAAAGCTTGAAAAAAGAATAAACTAGCTTTATAGTTACAAAATAGGAGGAGACGAGTGTCATCAGGGCAAACAAACTAGTTCCAAGCAGTGGAACATACCTATGCTCAATGCAAGGATACATGTGTAGGATATCAACACTCAGGGGAAAATCCCCTCCCGGTAAAAAGGGAAATCAAGCTGCGAAGGATATAAAAAATGGCTCTGCATGGCTAGACATGAGACAAGCTCAGGTTATATGGCTGAAACGCAATGTCAGGGGAGCTGGCATAAAGCTCAATATGGCAGGCAAAGCTCATGACAATGCATTCACAACTTGACATAGGGGAGTTCGGAGGAAAACAGGCCAGCATAAGATCAAGAGGAGTATGGGGCTCTTGCGAAATGTCATGGTGGTACTATACAACGGACTCCCACACCCTAAAGGAGAAAACATCGGCATGGGCACCAAATGCAAATAAGGCGCAGGTTTTTGGCCAAAATCCGCGTATACACTCAGGTTTTTGGCCAAAAGTCGCGTATATACGCAGTTGTTCTTTAAACAGTTGCATACATCCTCCCTTTTGGTAAGTTTGATGTTGTGGGAATTTTATGTGTGGGTTGTGAGTGTGGTTGGGTCTTCCTTGGGTCTGATGTTTTCTGTTGGATGCTTCTTTTGTGACCAGAGACCGCTTTTTCATTGATTTTTCTTTGAAAGTAGTTTTAGTCATTTATCCTTATTGTTTTGTCATTAGTGCATTACTCTTTTTGTCTTGGTGTCTTGCTGGGATTGTCTTTTATACTTGCTACAGAGACTGAGAGTTTTAGATGACTTTTATTGCATTTTTCATTCTTTTATATTGAAAAATACAAAGTAGTTGCACTCTTAGTTGCATCTTAGATATGGATTTGAGGAGGTACTTGCATTGGATTGCTCGGATGAGAGTTTTATTTAGGCTTTCATATAGGAAGGATTGCATTGGCATTCAGAAAGGAATATATATTTATGCATCTCATGTAGTGGCATACCCTATTTTTCATTTGACAAAGATTGCACTTAGCATTGTTTGTTATGGTGTGCACTTTTATTTCACTGCTGAGTCTTCATGTCATTAGTTGCATGGCCATTTCCCTTTGAGTAATTACAACCAACTAAAATCAACGCATAATTTAAAATGAATTACACTCTTTTCTTTTATAGGGTGCACCAACAAGCTTAGGTTTTAGGATCTTGGAATAGTTCATTGTAAGTTAATTCTCCAAGATCACTAAATTACAACATCTAGGTGTCTTTCCAGGTGAGAGTGTGAAATCCTTGGTATAACCATTGTTCTCAGGATCCTCCTCTCAAACGGGAGTTAAGCACGAGGCAGTGTGAGTGGTTATTGATTGGGATGACCCCTAGTCATAACTGAGTAGCACCGGAGATATTCCCAGGATTGTATTCGTATCTGGGGGCTCTTTCGAGAGTTTCGATCTTTGCTACCCTGCCCATACGGTCAATCCCACCTACGACTGTCCGCCTGAGCATTGATTATATTGAGGTGACCTTAGTGGCCTTACCTAGGATATCGAGGGGGTACTTGTAGAGGTTATTCTGCGGGTGTCCCAGCCAGGTTGGGGTTGGACAGCACAGTCGCTTTATGCGTTGAAGCTGAGGGCCACTATAATTGGTTACATACCTCCGCTTGTAGTGTATGGGAGTTCCGAGCCTCTCCTAGGTGAGACATACCTGTTGCATTCGGGAGCTCACATATCCTCCCCTTGGTTTGCTTGTATTTTGGCTGTAGATTTTCTTAGGAGTGTGCTCTTTGTGCGCTAGTTAGCCTCTGGGATCGTGGTTACTTGAGTATATTTATGCTCTCTCGATTTTGGGTCCTTTTATTTTCGGCATGCCTGGTATCCTATCACCCGTCTTGGTCCTAGTACGGACCCTGGTGTTAGAATTGGGGGCATCACAACCCCTTACCCTGCTCGTAGATTTGAAGTGGTCACATTCTTCCCTCTACTCCATTTGTGGAGTATGTTGACTCCCTTCGCTCAGCCTTTACACTGGTGGTCACCCTCATGGGGGTGGTAGTGGATGCGTGAACATTGGTTCTACACCTTACTTTTCTTTTTATGTCCCATCGTTCACCGCATTGTTTCCTTTGGGTGCGGTTGTCATGATGAGTCCTCCCTATATCCTATAGTTTGGATTCTTTATTGACTATTTTTTTACTAATATGGTTGTCATGTAGGGTCCAATTTTTGTACACTCTCTTCGAGGTTTTGACTCGTTCGTTCCTATCACAGGTATTATGTCTGAACTGGCATATAGGTTAGGACATCACATCCGCTTGCACTTATGCATTGCCTTATGACCGTTCCATCTTAACCTTAGGTACGAACCCATTCCATGGTATCACGGAACCTTTGTACTGCTGTTAGAAGTGGTACTATGTGAATGGTAGAGATTTCCTATACATGGGTGTCCTAGTTAGCTCCCCTTTGCATTTGGTGCCCATGCCGTGAGTCCTCTCTTAGGTCCGAGAGTCCGTTGTATAGTACTGCCATGACATTTCGCAAGAGCCTCATATTCCTCTTGATCTTATGCTGGCCTATTTCCCTCAGGAATCCCTTATGTCAAGTTGTGAATGCATTATCATGAGCTTTTCCTGCCTTATTGAGCTTTATGCCGGCTTCCCTGACAACATTGCATTTCAGCCATATAGCCCGAGCTTGTCTCATGTCTAGCCATGCAGAGCCATTTTTTATATCCTTCGCACCTTGATTCCCTTTTTACTGGGAGGGGATTTTCCCCCGAGTGTCGATATCCTACACATGTATCCTTGCATTGAGCATAGGTATGTTCCACTGCTTGGAACTAGTTTGTTTTCCCTTATGACACTCGTCTCCTCCTAGTTTGTAACTATAAAGCTAGTTTATTCTTTTTTCAAGCTTTTCAAATAACCGAAAAATTCCAAAAAAATAAAAAAACCAAAAAGCCGGACAAGGAAAGATGTTATCTTTGGCAGTTGTCGAGTCATGTCGCCTTCAAACAGAGCACTATATATCACATCCATTGGTTGGGTTATAGTTTGATTTTAGGAGCTGTACTCGTTTATCTGAGTTTATCTCCATCGACTGGTTAAGCTTCCAGTCCCTATGGAGCCTCTATTGATGCCTCCTGTGTCATAGAGATGTCCCAGTTTGTTTATCGAGTCTATGCTGCCTTCATTCAGTCACCATACACCGTTATGCTCTTGTTTGAAGGAAGTTGAAACCTGTGTCGACCATTCCTCAGTTATCTTGACTTTGCATGTCGGCCATTCCCGGTAAAGTTACTGGTTCGTGCACTTTATGATCGAGTCCTTCCACATTATACAGCCTTGCTGAGTACCTCGTGTTGGTTGATGGGGGATGCCTTAATGCCCTCCTTCCAGCGGATTTCATCCCATTGACTTCAGATCATTTATTCTGGGATTGGAATCTAGAGTCCTTTTGAGTTCCTTGAGACTTGCAGTCATCAGTGGCATGTTCTCTCACCATCGACAGTTTCTTGGGAATACACCAATGTCCCCTGATCAATGGATCCTCTCAAGTGTTCGACCTCAACAAATTTATTCACACTTGTTAGTTTGCACTCTAATACCTTGATTCCCATTTTCATTATTGGTGGGTGATCTCGCATCTGTTAATGGTATACATCAATGACCGGTAATCAGACGATGGACTACTATGTTCGACCTCGACACCTCTATTCACATAGTAGGACATGTACTCATAGCGGTTTGTGTAGAAGACTTTCCAGATTGGTGGCATCTCTTGTATGCTACCTCCTTGATCGTGCTAGTGTTCATGAGATTTCATCTCTCATGACTTGATTCCAGTATATGTCAGACATTTCCAGCCACTATGGAGATCTTGATCTGTTATATATCTTCAGCCATTTTGGAGATCATGGTCCTTTGTATATCTTCATCATGGAGATTCTGATCTATGTATATTGTATGTGGCTATGACCACATATGTGATATCATGTATTATGCCTATTCATGGCCATTGTACTCTTATGTATCCGGAACTACTATATGTACTTGCAGTTATATGCAGAGTTGTATTATGGTGCTATGCTGGTTGGGTGGCTAGTATTCCATTTGGGATCCTTCATCACTCCACTTCTGGAATGGACTTATAATGTATTTCTGCCATCGTATGACCCCTCTGACCTCACACATTAGGGGCAACTGTTATAGCGGATTTCACCACTCTAGGTGGATCACACTTTGTATGGCCTTCCCCTGTTCCGTTGCAGACTCTTTAGACCCCATGGACCATCTTTTGTCCTTTGATGTTTCCGTGATCATCCCTAAAAACATAAGAAGAATGATATACGCGGCTTTTAACCCGATAACCGTGTACATACGCGGGTTTGACCCCTATAACCGCGTACATCGGGATGTGTACATAATCCAAATCCTTTTGGAGTTTTCCTTGACATGGATCCGACTCATTTGACTCCTCACCTTCCATATGCCTTGAGATTTCTCGGATTCGACCTTTCATTATCCCTTTGAAAGCTATATAAGGAACCCCTTGGTACATTGAAGGCATATAGAGAGAATTGAAGCAAAAAAACTATAGTCCATTGTTGCCAGAATTTATACTTGAGTCTGCATCCCTTTGTCTCTTGGAGCACTTTTGTGTTCTTCCCAAGCTTGCCTTTTGTTTGTAAGCTTGCTATCGAGAGATGGAGGATTGAGGTGGTGGAGGCCCAAGTGGGGGATTCAGTTTCTCCGGTTCGCAGACGTGCCGTCAGAGGTTGTATCTATCTTGTAATCTCTGATTTTTATTAATAGAAATATCTTTTCCTGTCCAATGATGTGTATTTGATTGAATATTTTATCCATGGGAATATGTCAAATGCTTTTACATTATTGATTATATATGCTAGAATAGTTCTCACACCCTGATATATAGTATGCTTGTGTTGTTTACTTGTTGTTGAGGAAGTGTTGTAGCAATTCAAGCTGAAGATTGGAAAGCTCAACGGGGATCTACTTCAACCATTTGGAATAAGGTACGAGGTCTTATCCTTTAGTGTTAGACATTTTATTTCTATTGCATATTGGAAAAGATTGATTTCTGGAGTCAAGCTGTCTGTTGTGGTACGCCAAGCCATAGGAATTTCTCTCCGTAACAACAACTACCCAACCTTAGAGAACTCTTTTTGGGATTCACCTTAATAAAAACATGTTCGCCTACCTGGAACTCCTTTGGTGTTTTTTTAAGGTTTTCTTGGCTTTTCTATCGGTCTTGCTCAATTTTCAAATTACCTTGTACCTGTTTTACAATTAACTCTATCTCTTTCAATAATTCAGGTCCTAATACTAACCTGTCCACTAGATTACTCCAAGAGATGGGAGTATTGCATTTCCTTCCATACAGAATTTTGAAAGGACTATACCTAGCTGAAGCTTGATAATGATTATTGTAAGCAAATTCTTCCAGGTGTAAATAATCTTCCCATTTACCTGGCTGCTCCTTTACGTACATTCTAAGTAGATCCTCCAATACCTGATTTACTCTTTTAGTCTGTCCATCAGTTTGAGGATGGAAAGAGGTACTAAAGTTTAACATAGTATTTAATCCTTTAAACAAATATTTCCAAAAATTACCTGTAAATTTAGGGTCTCGGTCTGAAATTATCACCTTAGATATTCCATGTAGCTGAAAAATTTGTTTTAAGAAAATATCAGCAATATTTACAGCTTTATAAGTAGTTTTTACAGGTATAAAATGGACTTCTTTACTCAATTTGTCAACCACTACCATTATTGAGTCATTTAAGTTCTGATTTCTAGGTAATCCTGTAACAAAATCAAGGCTAATTATCTCCCATTTCCAGCTAGGAATAGGCAATGGCTGAAGTAGCCCAGTAGGATGCTGATGTTCAGTTTTTACTTGTTGACATTCAGAGCATCTAGCAATATATTCTGCCAATTCATTTTTCATGTTTGGCCAGAAATAATCCTTTCTTAGGATGGTTATAGTTTTCTGATAACTCGGATGCCCTGAATAAGGAATTTTATGAATTTTGTTTAAAATTATCAGCTTAATCATAGGTACATTAGGTATGTATAATCTGTCTTTATACAATAATAATCCTTTTTCATTCAAGTTGTACCCTGTACTTAGACTTTCTATTAAATTCTCTTTTACTTTTGCTTGTAATTTTCATCTTGTTCTATTCTAGCTTCAAGTTGTTCTTCCAAGTCTGTTGTATAAGTGTTGATGGCTGCTGTAAAATTCAGCTTTGCATTTCTACTTAATGCATCAACAACCTTATTCTCCTTTCTTTTAATGTGTTGAATTTCAAAATTGTATTCACTCAGAAAAGCTAGCCACCTAGCTTGCCTAGCATTCAACTTAGGTTGATCTAACAGGTATTTCAATCCTTTATTATTTGTCATTAATATAAACTTCCTTCTGATTAAATGATGACGCCACATATTTAAGGCATGTATGATAGCAACTAATAATTTGTCATAGGTTGCATAATTTTTCTCATGAATCTTTAGCTTCCTAGACTCATAAGCAATGTCTTGTCCTTCTTGAGTTAATACTCCACCTAAACCGTCATTGCATGCGTCAGTACATACTATAAAGTCTTTATTAGGGTCAGAAATTCTTAGAATTGGTGCAGTGGTTAATAATGTTTTTAAATTTTTAAAACTATCTTCACACTTCTGATTCCAATCAAATTTCTTCCCCTTTTTTTGTAAAGAGGTTATAGGATTTGCAATTCTTGAAAACCCTTCGATGAATCTCCGGTAATAACTAGTATTCCCCGTGAATGATCGGACGTCAGTTACATCTTTTGGAATTGGCCAATCTTCAATTGCCTTTATCTTTTCGGGGTCAACATAAATTCCTTCTTTAGTCACCACATGTCCTAAATACGGGATTTTATCTTTAAAGAAGTCACAATTACTAAATTTTGCAAAACGTTGATGCTCTCGTAACTCTTGCAAGACAATTTTCAAGTGTTCTTTATGTTCCTCTTCAAACTTTGAGTAAATTAAGATGTCGTCAATAAATACGACCACAAATTTATCCAGATATTTGTGCATTACATTATTCATCAGACACATAAAAACAGTTGGGGCATTAGTAAGCTCGAAGGTCATAACGACAAACTTGTAATGTCCATATCGAGTCCTAAAGGTTGTTTTAAAGATGTCTTCATCCTTGATTTGAATTTGGTGGTATCCAAATCGTAAATCAATCTTTGAAAACACCATGGCTCCATGTAGCTGATCAAACAGATAATCTATGCGAGGTAATGGGTATCTGTTCTTGATAGTCAATTTATTTAATTGATGATAATCTATACATAGTCGTAGAGTTCCATCCTTTTTCTTAACAAAGATGACAGGTGCCCCCTAGGGAGACACACTGGGTCTAATGTAATTCTTATCAATGAGTTCTTTTAACTGTGACTTAAGTTCATTTAATTCTAATATATTCATCTGATAAGGGGCTTTTGAGCTGGGCACTGCACTAAGTACCAGCTCAATAGTAAAATCTAATTCCTGTTTCGGAGGTAGTCCCAGAATTTCTTCCGGAAATACATCTAAATATTCCCTTAGAATCAGAATATCTTCCAATTTTAATTTATCTCTGTTGTTAGTGTTTTTTTCATTGATTACTGTTATTGCATAAGCCTTACAGCCTTTCCTAATAGCTCTTTTAAGCTGCAAAGCAGAAATCTGCCTCACGACTGTTTTCCTAGGGATTCCCTTTACATTTATTAACTTTCCATTGTTATTTATGCAAGTAAAGGTTTTATCAAAGCAATTCAAGACCACCCTATGCTGCTCTAACCAATCCATACCAATTAACATATCATATGAACTTAAAGGTAGCACATTAAGCTTAACAAAAGTTTCAAACTGATCCATAGTTACTGCACAATTCTTAACAAAGCTAATTACCTTTCTCTTTGCACCAGTAGCTAGCTGAACTAACCAAGAACTTGGAAACTTTTCAACTGAAAGCTTACACTTTGCTACTAAATTAGGAGAAATATAACTTAAACTGGCTCCTGGATCAATTAAAATAGATATGGGTATTTGATTTATCTTACCTTCCACTTCCACCATGGAAGTTTGATAATCTACCTACTGGTTCTCTAATGCTGCATTGATCCTAGGCATTGTCCTTGCTAGATCACCAACAGTCATCTCCTCCTGTATTGTGTGTATGTTGCTAACAGTCTTCTTCCGATTGGGGAAAAATGATGCATAATGTGGACCATTACATTCCCAACACTTTATGGGTTCCTTTCGTTCAAAATTCTTTGTATAGTTACTGTGGTTGTTAGCAGATTCTTTATTCCTTTGATTATTCGGATTGGTCTGTGAATTACTTTTGTTTCCTTGGAAATTTTTACTAGGAAAATTTCTGGTGTTATTATTCTTAAGATTTCGATTAGGCACAAAATCTTTCTTTTTCTATTCAAAGTTATTATTCCTTTTGGCCTTCCAATTGGTCATACTTTCCTTTTTACGATTCTGTTCATAACACAAATTCGCTTTTCTCATTGCTTTTTCTAATGTTTTCGGATCGTCATACTCAACTCTGTCCTTTATATGATAAGGTAAACAGCTAAGGAACCTCTGTACCTTAGGTTTCTCATCCACAATATACGACACATACCTGAGCAGAATTAGAAATTTACTATCTAGTTTTTTCATATTCATTGTTCCCAGTTTTAGTTCGTAAAATTCCTTAGCCCTTTCCTCATAATACTATTGAGATAAAAATTTATTTTTGAAATATTTCTTAAATGTACTCCAATTTATGTTTTTCTCCCTTAATATACCTTTTACTCTTTTTAAGTCATGCCACTATATATCTGCTTTTCCCGTAAGATTATAAATAGCCATCATGGCCTTCAGTTGATTAGAGTAGTTATAAATTTGGAAGTATTTCTTCATCCCAGACAACCAGGATTCTGCTTCTTCCCCCTTCTCATTTTCTCCATTAAAGGTTGGTGGCTTGATCTTCTTGAATTCCCCAGAGATTTCTTCATAAGGTTTAAACTTTCTCTTCCTAGCATGGTGATTATCTTCACTACTGTCACTAGTATAATGAAAGTTTTGTTTATGTAAATCACCATATACTTCAGAAGATGAGATACTTTCATTTTTAACTTGTTTATTCTTTTTATCTTTATGCTGATAACCTATATCTTCAGACTCAGTTCATTTACCTTTTCCCTCAGTACGTAATCTTTCCATTAAAATCTGATTTAGCTCCTCCTGAGCTCTCAGAATCCTCTCATTTTCTTTCTTAACCGATTCCATCTCTGTTTTTAATTCTTTAACTGTTTGTAGTAGTTCAGAAGATTTATTAGTTATATCTTCTTGTATTGGTTCCTTTTGAAAATTATTTCGTTCAGTGTAAGGAGATTCCTCATCCGCATATTCTTCCAATCTATCCATACCTGTCATTAACTCAGAAACAAAATTCTTTGGGTGTATCATTCAAAGAAAACAACATTAGCATATTTATTTAAATTTATTGTTCCACATAAGCAAGTTGAGCTACATTCAGGTCTATTGTTTGAATCTTATGCTATGATACCACATGTAATAACCCAAAAATTCGTAAAAATTTAAAATTTTTCAAGTGACATAAAATGTCTAAAGTCGCCGCTAAGTACCTGCTAATGGTTAGTAGAAAATGAAACAATTTATAAAAGAACAAGGGTTTCTTCTTTATAAAAACCTGTAAAATAAAGGTGTAATCTTAAAAAATTGTGTTAGTGATGTTAATGACTTAGCAGTTGTAATTCTTTCAGAAGTAGAAAAGAACTTTTATTTTGTTGTTGCTAGATATACGGATGTTTTTCTTTTGTCAAGTAGGGAAAGATTCTTATGTGTGATCAGGGTTTACTTAGCTTTAAGCTAACACAGTTGGATTGCTAGTTCCTTACAGGTTTAGCAGGTAAGCGTATGATCCAGTAGGGTGTTATTTAAATTCAAGTCGAGAAGATACTTCCCTAGCATGAATAATATGCTAGTCTTAGAAAATGTTTTTATATGCTGCTTGTCTTCAAGGAGGTAATGTTAATCTTTTTCTGTCGATACAACTCCATAATAAATGTATAATCAAACTGCATCAGCGTAGTTATAAAACATGTTCAAGGTACTGGGCCAAAGAAATCAAAGTACTGGTTGGTTTGAGTCCAAGAATACCATATACTTTTGTTTAAAGCAATTTTGATTTGGATTTTAACTAGGATGCATTTATAGTACTCTGACTTTTGCTTAGTTGAAGCATACATTGGAGTCTAGTTTTGAGGATCATTAATTGAATCATACAAAAGAACTACTTCGTAGTTCCTAAACCACCATCCTAGCCTATTATTGCTGGAAAAGAGTTACTCTAAAACTCCTACGACCTAACATTCAAAGATGTAAATCATTTTAACCTTATCCTAGGTTTTTCATTATATATTTTTCATGGTATATAAGGATGTACTCTTTATTCTTTTTATTTGTATCTTTTACCTCAAATTCTTAGTGCATCCTTAGCTATGACTAAAACTTCATGCAAGTGGATTAGTAGAATTTTGGAATAACTTTATACTAAGTCTTAGCACATAAAGTTAGAAAAAGAATTTATTTAAACTTGACATAACCTATGAGTTACTTCATATCTTAAATTGATGAATTATAACCTAAACATCGCTAATCTCCAATTCAATCTTCTTAAATATTCTCCTAGTGTTGACATTATAAAAATCTCATTTAAATATAATAACTATGTCTTCATATAAGATGAATTAGTAAAACTTTGGAATAAGTTTGTTGGTCAACCAAATAATGTTTGGATATTATCATAAGTCTAAGGTGATATTCAGTAAACTAACTATCAAACAACTCCATGGTAATTATATGCATATGGCAATCTAGACAATGTATAGTTCGAATGATTTAAGATTTGATTTAAAAATCATTGTGTTTGCAGCGATGACTATTGAACTCTACCCACATTGGAGCAATATTTCAAGGGACACGTGGGATGGTTCTCTCCATGAAAGGGTTGACTTATAACTCAAACCCTACTCATTTGATTTTGTAGAGCAAGGGTTCCTCTGTCTGGTTGGTCGAGCTGAGAGCTTGCGGCCATTGAAAACCTATAACCACCTTCAAGCTTGGGAGCTTGCTTCCATATCCAAGCGTTGTGAACTGTTTTGAGAGAGGTCATGAGGGGTTCTTGGTCTTTAATGGTTACCGTAGCATATATCAAGTGTAGAAATTGGTTTTGCTTTAGGGTTCGAGGACTGTGTTTGTCTTAAGGCTGGAATTAGTGGCAGAGCTTGTACATGAGTGCTGGTTCATTCCGATTGGGTTGTTTTCTCGTTTTCATTCAAAGTTGTGTCTCAATGTCTCCTTGATTTCCGGTGAGGTGCCAAACCAATTTTAGGTGGTTGGTTATCTCAGCTTCATTCAGAAAGAGAAGCTTAACAGGTAAAGACTTACTCCAGTTTTGTTTTTAGTTAGTTTTTATAAAAGGGTTTTAAAATTTAATTAAGATTTGTAACGATAAAAATGATTTGTAAAACTTGCAGGTCCTTCTCCCGGCTTTGTAGGTGGGAACGAGCTTACTCCCTTGACTGTTCATCTAGGCATACATTTGTTAAGCCCCGATTGTAAATGAGGGTTTCTTCCTACAAATTGATGTGGTGTTTGGAATATAGGCTCTTTTTGGTTGGTTATTGCATGACTTTGGTTTACAAGTTAGCTTGATGTTTCTTGCTTGCTTGTTCCTGTATGAGTTTCGAAACCCTAGAGGGTATTTTTGTGCAGGGAGAATGAAGGCTATTGTATCCGTGATAATATATTTTTTATGACTGTGCCTTTACGGCCTGGACAATGTAATATTCTTTTACTTTCTTGATAGAGCTCAGCTCTAAGCCCTACGAGGCTGTCGACCTCTGTCTGATTAGTTTTTAGTTTTTAAAATAGATTTTAAAGGAAAGAAGGACTGTTAACCAGTCGAGACATGTAAACTGATAAGGGTTTTTACCCGACATTAACGAGTTGTTATTGTTCGATATATATTATTTTGTATTAGCTGATATTTTAATAGGCTTGAGCCTTGACCTGTAATTCTAAAGGCAATAAGCCATTTCTTCCTATTTGATTTTGTTTTTAATGAATTGTTATAGTATTATTATCATGTAATTAAAATGATTTACAGTGCAATGTATTTATGGGAATTTTTACTATGTTAAGAGTACTATTATTACTCTGTTTTGGCTTATAAGGGTTAATGTTTAAATATACCCTACATTTCTGTAATAGAATAATTTTTACATGATAAATTCTTAGCTCTGTTTTATTATTCTTCCTTCAATGATTTTACAGCTGTTAAAATTCTTATAAAGGAAAATTAGGGTAAGATACCGCAAGTTTGTGAATAGAATAGAATCTATCTTTCATAAACTTAGGTAGTTTCCTTGAGGTTACAGTGGAAATTTTTGTTTTAATATAGAGACAAATATTATCTGGGAATAAATTATTATAAGAATTTATTGAAAACTATCTAAATCTAAACCCTAAGTGATAGTTTGTTTACTATTCCTATGTTTATTTGTTTAACTTTATCTATTGTGTTTATAAAGAAAAATAGTATTAATAATAGTTCTATATTTAGTATGATTAATAATTATCTTTATATACCTATGTTCAGTTCTTGTCTGAAGTAGATACATTCAATAGATAAAGTGTTTACTGTTTCTTTTAAAGAATAAATTATAATCAAACTATAGCATAATGTAGTTACATTTTTCATTCAGAGTTAAATAAGAATCATCATATCTACTTAATCGCCCAGCTGTACTAGAGTACTACCTGTACCAGGCGTGAAAAAATGCAGTATGCCAAATCTATTTCTATTTATTTCTCATTTAGCATAAATACTACTATTTCTAACATAATCTGCAATTTACTAAGTTCATCAATACACAATTACTCTTTTCCTCATAACCCCTAAAAATAATAGCATGCCTATATTTGAAACTAGTAAACATTTAACTGAAAGCAGTAAATAAATTTAATAACCTGAAACAATTAGAAACCTGTTAATGATGAGGTGACAACAACTTAAGGAGGTTGTTCCTCCCAACCAACTCTTGGAGAAAGCTTAGTCTGCACTTCCTTAGGACCCCTGAGCATGTTTCTTGGTCCTCCTGGTAGAGTACTGGGTGAAGGATGTATCCTTAAGACCTTCTGTCACATGACCGGTCAGATTATAGCAATAATCCAAACCTGCTTACAGCGGTAAGAACTTCAGCCCAGTAGCTGCATACGTTCAATCTCAGCAGTTAACCCCTCAAAACTCACTTCAGTAATCCCCTCCATCGAATTTCTCATGTGCACTTCATTCACCTAAATGATCACTTCCAGAAATGAGTAGCCTCAATTGTCTTCAATGGGAAATTTTATAGAAAAGCCTAGGACTTCTGGGTGAGTTTTCACTTAATGAGCCACCTACTCCAATTCCACTTTCTTGGGGAATGATGACCACAAATATGGGAAAGTTTCCACCTGCAACAGTTGGAAGTAGTTTGAGGATGCTGCCACATGTCAGTATACTCTCCACCAAGTGACCAGTTAACACTCTTTTAACAGCTTCCCTAAGCAGTTGTCCCATCATTTATTTATTTATAAATAAAATATTCTGAATTGCATTGATTATTCTTGACACCACTTGGTCATCAATTACAAACTTAGCATAAAATATAATACAATGTTCCTCAATAACATTAAATTGTTTTGGCAAATTGGGGCATGTGACATTCAGTTTAGACTCCAATGGGGAAGCAAGTAATTCATCTAGAGTCTCTAGGGGAAAGCATTATAAGGTATGGGCCTAACAATCAAGGTACTTAGATTATGTGCTCAAGTTTTAATGGACATACTAATCTTAAATCCTCTTAGAGACATATTGGGGACTGACCAAACTGATACCCACAACCATGAATCCTCACATTGACACCTTCACCCTATTCAAGCCTCAACGGAGAAAAAATCTTAATGAATTTTTAGGAATCCATGCCAATAAGGGTCACAAGAAAGGACGTTGACTCTAAATTTGGTTCATGCATACACAGGATGACAGAAGACCCTCATGGGTAACTAATTTTTATAAAGGGAAACGCTCTTATTTTTGCTTTAAATCCAAATGCTTTGGTAAGCAATTGTGCATTTTTTCTTCTCCACAGCCAGAAGTTAAATGTTATAAAGAAATAATAAGAATGCTCAATAGGCCAAATGAAATCATGTCTATCGAACGATTTGTATTGTCATGTGAAAACTCACATCTGACAGGCTAAATTTGTTGAGCACGTCCCTGTGGGATACCATTCAATGCTGAGAGTGAGTCACATTGCAACTCACTGGGTCCTTGCTATTGAAAAATTGGGGATATAAATGGAAGACAATGAATAATAAATGGGAAAAATCACATATCCAACAATTTAATTCGCCTAGTAAAATCATTCCCTCAATACCAATATTTACCTATCGATAGGCAATGTACCCTTGTCGATTCATTGTTTACCAACTATTAGCTAGGTTGACCCCATATTACTTTGCCTACTTTTTTCATTTTAACCAAACTTTTCAAATCCATGATTTTATGTGGTGTTGCTATCCTAAGTTAACAAATATTTAGATAGCATACTACTAGCTAAAATATTTGAGGTCTTATTATGAACTTGGAGGTGGAATTCTCATTGCCCACGTTGAGCATTCAACCAACATTGAATGATTGGCTCATTGATATTCATGCACCGTCTTTTTGCATCATCTTTCTATCGACATTGCCTATGTTGAATTCCTTATTGCTACAACTTATTCAACTCCATCTATTAACATCGTCTTCTTCAACCGATGGATTCAACTTCTTCAACTCCATCTATTAACATCATATTCTTCTACCAATGGATTCTACTCATGATTATGGAATTTCATGCTCTTCTTGAATCAATGGATTTTACCCAAGATTGATTTTTATGTTATTTCAATAGTATCCCATGCATATACACTCTTCTCCCCTTGAATTCAATTTCTAGATACAAGGATGCATTGAATCTGAATTCAGTAGAGCTAGGCTCCTCTCGGATTTCTAGTTTCTTGGACTGAAAAATTCTCCCGACATCCAGTGCATAAGGGTAATTAATGTCATTTGAATTAGAAAACCCAATTCTAGTCTATAAATGCAGAGGGAAAACCCACATCAATGCTTAACGGAGAACAATAGCAAGGACAAAATAGTGCATAATGATAAATAATGTCATTTGAATTAGAAATCCCAATTCTAGTCTAGAAATGCGGAGGGAAAGCCCACATCAATCCTCAACCGAGAACAATAGCAAGGAAAAAATTATGCACTTGCTACTTCTCTTCTGCCATTTCTCATTGTACCAAAAAAATTGAACCAATTATAATTCCTATAGCTCTAGTAATGTCTTGATTTCATTATTTTTTTATCTGAGGGAGTGTATTTATTTTATATAAAGCATTAAAATGATGATTATGTAATAAAGCATTAAAATGATGATTATGTACTTATATATTGCAAAATTCATGCAACTTAGTTGCAAAAGTTGATCCAAAATTACAGTGTTGCATATGCATGTAATTAGTGGAATCAACATCAATTCAAACACTGGATATTGCATGTATGTTGAACAAACCTTATTTTTTTATAGTGTTCTTCTTGTTATTGTTCATGTAGGTGATAAATCAAGAGACATTTCTTTTCTATTGAACTGTATGCTATAAAATCTTTCTTCAACCATTCCCCTATAAAATTAGAGATAAGAACATGCCTTACCTACTATGTCAATTTGTTATGTAATATATTCTTTAGTGGGAAAACTATTATCTTTCAAGAAATTAAAAACAAAGGGCATGTCTTACATTTTACCTTCATGTATGATACTTTGAACATTTTATTGCCATAGAGTTCAAGCTATGGCCTAGTACTTGATCTTCTATTGCTTCCTAGGAGTTTTATTCAACACGGTTTGATTGATGTGCATAAATTAAAGGAATTCTTTGGTTAATAATATTGCAGATACAATGAACATATTGTTTAAGCAAGAATAGCATAGTGGCTTCTTCTAATATTTCCTCATAACAACATCCACTAATGAACTAGCTCTAATCTATATCTTCACATCTGGTCCTGTGGTAATTCTTGTACCAACATTATTTTTGTTTGATCATATCCCATTACCCCTATTAGAGATAGAACTAACTCTTCAATGTTTTTAGCCTCCAACTACCATCCACAACGAATTCCCTATGCCATTTTCAGAAGCATTCATGATCGAAGACAAAGGTATGGACCCAAATCAAGGCCAAATCATCTAGTTCAAACAAATTACTTATCAAGGCAATCTCTTAAGCAAGGAACTAAAGAGAAACACCATAAAAACAACTAGTGTAAAGGGTTTAGCAAATAATCCTTGTTGGACACCTTTGCTAAATGAGCAATGGAAACTGATTTCTTGGCGAAGTGAAGGCAAATGCATATACATCACAATGATCATAGAAATTGGAGAAGTAGCGAGTAAAGCTTGGAACCACTGCCTAGTGAAGAGAGAAAAGACAAACGCTATATGGATACCCAACAACAAAGGATTTTTTCTCAGAGTACTTTTTCTCGTGCTAACACGAAATCCTTCCTCTGCAAAAAGAACAGTTAGGCATGCCAAGATCCTCCACTGCTTCCTCTGTCGAGTCCCCTAGTCACTCTACCATGTAGTATTTTGACATAAACAATGTATCCTCTGAGAAAATACCTCATTTCATCGATAACATGTCACAAATATGTTCTCCTGCTCTCCAGTTCTATGATGAAAAAATTCTTGGTTAACTATCTAATAAAATATAGATTATTATAATTAAAATATGGAATTATAACCTAGTTTTCCTTGAACTTAGCATAAGGCTAGGTCAATTTTTAGTTATGAAAATGTGAAACATTTTGAAGACATGCAAAACAAAACACCTACCACTTCTTGATCAATAATTCATGAAACTCCGATTGTTGACAAGTGTAAAACGTTTTCAAGAATAGACCACCCAACAAATATCCTTGTTTCTATGACATGTGAATCCCCTACACTACCACGTGCATGGTTTCATCTTTTGGTTAGTGGTTTCTTTAGGCAAGGGTGAGTAGTTTTAAAACTATAATGTTATTTAGAAGTTAGTTTTCACTTATCGACTCTTTATGAGGATTTGGTTGAGAAAGTCTTCTAAATACTCATTGAGAAAATCATAATCCTAATACCATCAAGAATAATCTAGTGCTATCGGTTAGAGGTGCTATTGGAAAAGGTGTAAAAAAGTCGTGTAAAGTGAAGTAGTGGAAATTTGGGCTTCATCACTTCTTCCTGGATGATCAATATTCATCCTGCTATAGGCCATTTAATGCGAAGACAGCAGGCTTGATGCCCGTTGGATCTCAAGGTGGTTGGGATCCAACAAGAATAAAGCCTAATGAAGTTGGAGTGCGGTCTTGTCACATCTATACATTTCTATCTCTTGCAAGGCTCACTATTAATCATGTCTCTTAGTTCAAGGTGGGAAGAAAGTGAAATATAACATAATGGAGGTAGTGACAACTCATTCTTTTAATATGTTTCTCAAGCCAAGAAGTTTCTTTTTAGAAATAGTTGGGCTCATGCCCAGGTGAACCTCCTAATTAGTTGATTTAGAGCTTGAACTTAACTCCTTTTATGATTGATTATTGACTTAAACAATTCATCGTTCTTATATACTCGAAGTGATTACATATTTTTTATCCGGATAACAAAAAAAGCTTCAGTAAGACTATATTTTGGTTCGGTTTGGGAGTCGATGGATCTGTTGATCACTCCTCCCGCAGAACTTGAGGGACAGATTCTTCGACCTGAAAAGCCATAGACTATACTGGTTGCATTTAGCTAAATAGTGATCACTTTCGACCATTCGTTGTTGATATCGTTGCACATCTACTTTTGATTTTTTACTTTGTTAGTTCATTTTAATGGCTATTGGGCTATCATTATTCTAGTATAGAAAGTTCTCAAGAGTATTATCTCTCATGGTTCATCGATCCAACATCTAATCCGTAGAATGTATATAGAAAAACCTGCATCAAGAACATAAAATAGATACCACATAAGGATCTCCCTTTATCATTAAGCATAAGACAATGCGATGGATTGAAACTGGCCCCAACATATCATCCATCCAGGGGGGATTCCTTGCCTTGTTAGAGGGATTATAACAAATTGATAAATTCATTAAAGCCTCCTCCAACTACTCATGGGATCAATCCAGAAAAAATCATTAATGCCTCCAACTATGCATGGGATCAGGCCAGACAAGCCTAGGATAATTTTAACGGTTAGTTAGGCCGAACAAATTAGGGTTTCTATTAGGTTACCAACATGTAGTGCGCTATAGTTAATGTAAAACTAACTTGACATAGATAGTATAATCTACCATTTGTAGACAACAAACATAAAAATAAACACAACTTCATGGTGTCAAGCTAGTAGAATCTACCATTTGCAGACAACAAACTTAAAAATACGAACACAACTTCATTAATCTCCATGTTGGAAGCCCTTATTCTAATGTGTTTCTAACCATGACATGCATTGCATTGCATTAGCTATGTAACCTTGTTTGTAAACGCAACGTTAGAGCTATCCAATTCAAAATGAGGATCCATAGCCCACAGAGAAGTGTAAGTTACTTGGACACAATACAATATTTTTCGACAACTCCTACTCCTTTGAAGTTGTGGGTTCCACCAGGGTTCTACCAAACCAAGACTAGACGAACATGAACTTTGCACATGCCTGTTTAAATAAATCTCAATGTAACCCACAGTTTTCATTCTTGACAAAATTTGCAGCCTCACGATGCTCTTGAATCTGGACTTGCAAGAGAATAATATTAGCAAAACCAATCCTCATTGTGTTGATGAGATACCATCCTTGCGAACTCTCTGACTTTGCAAGACTTTGAGATTCAAGGGAAGAGATCATATGCACAGTAAAAAAAGCTTGAGAAAGGGCTATAATCCAAGCACAAAAATGCCATAGACAACTAGCATTCTTCATTTTTCCCCTAAGAACTATATGGCCCTTTATACCCTAAAAACTATATGGCTTTGATATTATAGTTGGAACAAATCAAAGAAAAACTTGAGTTGTATTTTCTATTAAGATAATACACATATAAATAATATGAAGTAATCCTTCATTTTATATTAAAAAGGTTTCTTAAACTTTGATGACTCTTCCTATTTACCTATAACACTTCCCATGAATAATGATACAATTTAACATAACCACAAAAATTATAATTCCAACATTATTAAACATCAAATGAAATCAAAAGGTTCAAAACAATAGTATGTGTCATGGATTAACAAAGTATTTTTATCTTCAAATAATGTTATCTATTTTACCTACCAAATATATTGTAGGTGGTTGCATAAAAGCTAGAAACATTAAAATATTTACCAATAAAAGGTTTTTTTTTTCCAATTCTTTTTAAATTTTTCCTTGTCACCATATAATATATATAGATAGTTATATTATTTTGAGAAAGAATATTTAAAATTAGGTTATTTTTTTTAAGTAATTTAAAATAATTTATTATATACTTATTTTAAATTAACAAGAACATAGTAAGAGTTTTTTATTTTGTTTGAATAGTTAATAAATTTGTTTAGTTATTTAATGTAGTATAAAACAAATTAATATCTATAAACATGTAATCCATATTTGTATTTTTACTATGTTTTTTAGGTAATAATGTTATGTTTTTTTTAAGTAATAGTGTGATGCACAAGCATCATGTCAACATTGTGATGAGTTGGTTACATGCTTTGGCATATTTTTTATTTGTTTATTTTGCTGAGTCAAAGTTTGTTAGTCGTAGGAAGGATTGTGTATTATGACTCCCTGCGTGGAGATCAAGCATCCGACTATTTGTTTGAGACAGTGATGTTTTTCATCATGCTATGTAGTCGTTTGTTTTCAGTTGCAGGACCACTCAATAGAGACAGTCGTAGTTTTAGGTTAAACAGACAATTTAGAGATGTAGAGGGGGTTCTGCTCTTCAACATTTAGAATTTTGAGTTGCAGAGAAGAGGACAGACCTTTGTCTGATCCCTACTTGTAATTATTTTGAAGAATTGGAAGGAGAGAGATCCAAGCTGTGTCCATTTTCCTTTGTTGCTTAATAAAATGATTAACCGTGTGTTTGTAGGGTTGTTAGCCTTTATGCATGTGTTGTGTTGAAATGTGTATCTGTGCATAGCCGACTTCAGCGTTTTCCTTAACGTTGTGTATTTTTGTGAAGTTGTTGAATTCACGCATCAATTTCTTGCTTGAATAGTTGAAGTAAAGCGTAGATGCATGCATAAGAGTGTTAGGCTAAATAATCGGGAAGATTGCACGCTGGATTGATCAATTTCATGACCAATCGGCACAACCCGCAGGTTTTCTGCCTTAACAAGTTTTTGTAGATAATGAACGGTGGAGATTGAGTCCGTAGATCAAGATCTGACGGTCCAGAAGAATCCCGCAACGGAAGTTGCGAAGAAGTTAACAGATCCGTAGAGATCTGAGAGGTCCGCATCAAGAAGAAGATCAGCGGTCGGAGTGAAGGTCGAAAAGATTTGACAGCTTGAAAAATTGCGGGGAAGCAACTTTGGAAAGTTGGCATCCTGCATCCCGCAACCCACTTGCGGAAAAGCCGTTGCGGAAACAGAATTGCGGGAAAGAAAGTTGCGGGGGAACAATTTGGATAATTGACATCCTGCATCCCGCAACTCGGCTGTGGAAACTCTATTGCAGAAACAGAGTTGCGGAAAGGCGATTGCGAAGACAAAATTGCGGGAGACAATTTTAGCGCAGAATTTGGCCATTAGGCTAAATTTGACAGTCCTGCTAAGTGTAGGAGCCATCGGATCCTGGAAGTGCCAATTGAGGTTGGCTGAGATCGACCCACCTACACCATAATGTCTTGTCACTCTATTAAGAAAAGTAAAATACTCTTATAATTCAAGGAATAAAAGTTTGTTTTTTAAATATACTAGTATCATTAATAAAATAAAACTAAAAATAATCATATTTTAATTTTCAATGTCAAAAAAAAGTCAAAAAAAAAAATCCAAAAAAATAAATATAAATACATTTTAAATTAGAATCTTTCTCAACATAATAAAATAAAGCTAAAAATAATCATATTTTAATCTTTAATGTCAAAAGAGGAAAGCTAAAAATAATCATATCTTAATCTTCAATGTCAAAAGAGGAAACAAAATCCAAAAAAAAATATAAATACATTTTAAATTAGAATCTTTCTCAACAACAACAAATTTACACTTAGTTATTTTTTCCAAACTCTATACTCAATATATTTGAGAAAACAAGGTTTTATTCTAATTAATATTTTGATATATTTTATCAGGCTATAGTGATTAGATTTACACGGTATCCAATGAATTTTCTGTTAGATATAATGCAGAAATATTTTTATGTGTTTTCTATATTCGTTTGTTCTTGTTCAAACAACTTTTATGCTGGTAGATCTCATCTACATTTATTGGATCTAGATTAGGTTATCAGTTTTCTATATATATAACAATTATTCCTTAATAGAATTGAGTTGAGTGTTTCTCCTTCTGTGTGTTTGAGCTAACCTTTGTGCTCTGCTGGTTTCCTCCTTGGTTTCTCTATTTCTTTCCATTAAAACTTCTTTGGACGGACTTAAAGTCAAGAAATACATCCTTAAATTAATTATGATTATTTTTATGGATGGACTTAAAGTCAAGAAATACATCCTTAAATTAATTATAATTATTTTCATCTTAAAATGATTGAATCTGAAACTGAAAAAGATATTTTTTTTTATAACTTTATTTTATTTATTTATTCATATTTATTTTAAAACTTATGGCAAAATGGAATTCATGCCGACCTGACACCTGCAGAAAAGTTGATCCCAGCAAATTGTCTATTCACTAATAGGACAACCTGAATATGCAAAGATATCAATGAATTGTTTATACATAGATATCAGTGAATTGTTATACATATCTACACTGATGGATGGTGCTAAAACACAGACTAATTTATAAGTCTTTCCACTAAAAAAAACTTACAATTATTTTCTCTATAGAGTACAGACATCCTATTATTTTCTGTACAGACATTCTATAGAAATGCAATTGAAGGACTTGATCTGCAAAAAAAAAGTTGGTCCCAGCAAATAGAGTACAGACATCCTATTATTTTCTGTACAGACATTCTATAGAAATGCAATTGAAGGACTTGATCTGCAAAAAAAAAGTTGGTCCCAGCAAATTGTCTATTTTCTAACAGGACAACCTGAATATACAAAGATATCACTGAATTGTTTATAAATATTTTTACTGATGGATAAAATACAGACTAATTATAACTTACAATTACTTTATCTACATACATCCATTTATTTTCTGTACAGACATTCTATAGAAATGCAATTGAAGGACTAGACAGTGACTTGCTTCGCCTGGTCTACAAGTAAGGCATTGAGAATGTCTTTTCCTTGAATATCCTGGCTCATATAAACAGTTCCATAATCCTTAACTTTAGTGGTTTGGTACAGCCTGGGATGAGATTCATCAATCAATTCAGAGGCAGCACCAATCAACACATCAGGCTGTGGAAGAAGAAACATGACGATCGACATGCGATTTTGATCAGTATTCACCACTGCCCGGTGCTCGGCACTCTTGTATTTCCCATTGCTAACTATCTGCCATTACAAAATCTCTGTATCATTTTACAAACCCTCTGTACCTACTCCAAATCAGACAAACAATTCAAATGCCAAAAGGGCTCAAAGAATTACACTTACTTGTAGCAAATCCCCAATGTTGACAATAAGAGCTCCAGGAACAGAGGCTACAGTATACCATTGCTCGTCTTTGTGAACCTGGAGGCCGTCCACCCCATCATCGAGCAGAACAGTCAGTGTATCTCCATCTGAATGGGGTCTAAGCCCATTCACCAGATCTGGAGAAGGGCAAGGAGGGTAATAATTGATTCTGAGTTGGAGGAGGGGGTCCTTGTTGAGGGCTGGAATATAATTTGGGTCCAGTCCTAACCCCTCAGAAAGAAAACCCAGCAACTTCAACATAACCCCCAATACCTCTTCCCCATATTTTTCATATGTCTCCCTTCATAGGACATAAAATAATGTATCAGAATGGATGCGAGCTCATTATCAACGTTTCAAATCTCATAATGTGTACATGTGCGTACAGAATTGTACCTGTGTATATGTGCGTACAGAATTGTACCTGTATGTGGAGGGTGTTTTGGGCCAGTGTTCAACTGCTTTGGCCCACTCTGGATAAATATAATGAACAAGGGCATCGACCCAATCCAGGACTGTATCGTCAGAGATGTCAAAGAACCGGCCATAGCCTTCAAGCATGTGAGTACCAGGCCTCACAGGGCACTGTTTCCGTTTCTCTTCCAGAGGAAGATCAAAGAACTCTAGCGAAACCCGTTTTATACTCTCCAACAATGACAGAGGTATGCCATGATTTATTATCTTCAAAACAATAGAAAACTTATGAAATCAGAAGGCCGAACAATTACGAAATCGATCTTCAAAACAATTGAAAACTTATGAAATCAGGAGGAACAGTAACGAAGTTGGTTGGATAATCGACAAAGAAATGAAAAAGAAAAGCAAAATTTACGATCGCAATAAATACCTGAAAGAAACCCCATTCCTGGGATGCTTGGGCTATTTGGCTGACAATCTTGGAGCGTTGATTGATGTCTTCCAGGCCTGCTAGATCGATGACAGGAAGAGACTGCTGGGCTTGCAGAGGACGGGATGGCCTCCTGTCGGAAGGAAGGATGTATCGCGCAGGGACTTCCTTGACTTGCCTTTCATGTAGTGTCTGCACAAGATCAATTGGTCTCTGAAGTCTTTCAAATTGCTTGAGAAGAGCATCCATGGCTGCCGATGAAGGTGCCATATTCGTAGCAGGCAGTGGAATCAGAGTGAACCTGAAATCTGGAATTAGATTTGTTTCGAAGCATAATTATCTAACCCTGTGGTATATAAATAAACATCTGTAAATATTGGCATCATACACAGGAATACGTTTTTATCTAGGTAGTGATTATAAACCATTTTTTTTTAAATTCAGGGGAATTGATAACTGGCCATGATCCCTTAAGATTAAGGCGAATAAGTAACTGGCTTGGATTATTTCACTATTAAGATTCAGGGGAATTGATAACTGGCTCTGATTGGATTCTTTAAGATTAAGGGGAAGAAGTAACTGGCTTGGATTACTTGACTATGAAAATAGATGTCAGGGTAGAGTGAGAGTGCAGTTTATGGATGATATTTGTATTTTGCTTTTCAGGATTATATATCTCGCTTTGAGCACTATGTATAGATGGTTGCCGGGATGGATCTATTTTTGTATTTTATCATCTATTTTGTTATATTGTGTAATTTTAATGTTTATCATAATTTATATAGGAAATATTAAAACCAATACTTTCAATCATTTAATCTAAATTTAATTAATTTAATTTATTTTTAGAGTTAATACATAGTAATTTGTTTGAACTTGTCCATATTTTATGGTTAAGTAAATTTGTGTATTATGTTTTATTTATAGATTATTTCAAATATAACATATGATTACCTTTTTATCTAGTAGTGATTATCAACCATTTTTTTCAAGATTCGGGGAATTGATAACTGGCCACATTATTTAAGATTTTGTAGAATTATCTTCTTATTATATTCTATTATCAACTTTGTCATATTGTGTATTTTTACTGTTTATCATAATTTGGGTGGAGAGTATCACAACCAATATTCCCAACTATGTGATCAAATTCAATTGATAATATAATTAAAAAGGTGCAATAGACGAATAGGTTTTTGTGGGAGGGTTAAATGGTTGAAAAAATGAAAATAAAATCGAATTGGCGTTATGGGAAAAATCCTCAAAGAAAGTGCATGGACTAAAGTTTTTCCATGGTGTAGACCTAGCCTTGTACCATGAGTACCATCACAAAAGAGTTACCCTATTTGCAAAGAAGGCCAAGGAAAGGTGAAGTTTAAAATCCCAAATATCATAAATAGGCACTCAAATATTAATTGTAGGCGAAGTTAACAACAAACTAAATATAGTTGGCGTTGTCATAGAAATTCTCTTAGACCAAACTAAACCTCTACATTTACCCAAGTATAAATATTTTAGCTATAATTTTGTACAAATTAAGGTTATACTGGGTTTTAGACCTATTTCTTGATGCTCTCTTAGGCCAAACTAAACCTATACGTTTACCAAAGTTATGATATAAAAGTCGAATTGAAGGCTTGCTTTTATAAATATTTTTACAAAAATATTGGTTTTTCGTTGAACCTGTTGTCTATATTACCTTGAAAGTCAACCATGCATTTAAACCTACCATAGTCAAAACTAGGAACAATTGCTAATCTAGGAACTTGGAATTGTGTCGTTTCTTGGAATTGTTAATTGAAACACTAAAGATGGTTTCGTGATCCAAGTCTAAGGATACCATAATTGATAGAGGGAAAGTCAATATTTGAAGGAGGCATATGATGGAAAGGGGGGGCATATGAAGGTAGGGTGAGCCGAATAGCTGAGCCCGCTGAAACTCATGAAACATGCATGGGTTGTCCAATAAAAATTTCTAAACAAAAAAATCCAAATGGTATAAACAAAATGGAGATTGTCCAAGCACACTGATATAAGCCATACAACCTATGCATGCAAATATCAACCAAAGATAAGTATAGGTACTGAAGGTAGATCCTGTTCGAAATTCTAATGACCATGGGAAAGCAGCAACAATAGTACCAGCAGAGGAAAAATAAAACCTCGTTGTTAAAGAAGTAGTTCACTAGTTGGTTTCATATTCTCTAGTTACAACTCAGAGGTATCTTCCCACATATAGAAAAATCTTGTTTAATCTAAGTGATAATAAAAATAAAAAGAGGGAATAAAATAGAAAAAATGGAAATTGACCCGGAATATCGATTAGATAGTTAAAGGGTATGGTGAAATGGTATTAGATAAGAGGCTTGATGTAACATGCCGGTTTTGACCCCGTTTGCATTAAAAATGTATAAGATGTATATACTGTAATTAATCATGGTGAGGAGCTATAGGCAAAATCCCCACCATTGATTTAGCGTTTTATGTTTCAGCGATTAAAATTGTTGCCGATGGTATTTCGTGCTAGCTGGCACATTATAATTTTGGACATAATGTAAATATGCAATTTAATTAAAAACCCACAACCAGTTATGTCAATGCAACAAATAAAGAGATGGGGGCATGATTTCCTAAGTATAAGGGGGGGAATATTCAAACCTTTGGGCCAATGGCAAAAAGCCAAATGTGAAAGGGAGAACCCATCAAACTATCAACTACCTTTCTTGTCTTATTCACCCAATCATTTATTACTGCCAAAAATTGGTTGAGTTGGTTATTGTATGGGATGGGCAAGGTATGACAGCCCAAATTCGAATTGGAGAAGCCATCAATTTTTGGGAAACATGATTTTTGACTTTTGGATCAAGTTAACACCCAAAAATGATGCCCATTCCCTCATGCATTCATGTGGTTGTCTTCCCCACGTTTTTGGAGCTCCTGGCATTCCCCATCCTTGTTTTTTTCAGTGTTCTTCATTTTTCCCATGGCTGGGAAGTGTTTTTGTTAATGATCAGTGGTTGGGATCACTCCTGGGCATTTTTGTTTTGTTTCCACATCTCCACAGTTGGGGAATTTCATTTTTTTAGTGTTGCACAACCAATGGGGGACAAAGCCATGAATTTAGGGACCGAGGGAGCCGTTTTTTCCCATGTGAATCCATAGAATGATTCTGGAAATCGAATTTCTATCAGGGGGCCATTTTACCCAATTGTCGTTTATGTTCTTGGTTGAAAAATGTTTTTCCTCAAACCCAAATCTTGCATTTTTCTCTATGTGCATGTTTTGTTTTGGTATGAACTGGTTTGGAGTGGAATGGGTTCTAAACCAGCTTGAATAATCTAGTGTGAGAAGGAACCTCATAGACAGATCTAGAGGGGATGGTTTTCTTCCTTGCACACCCTGAATATCATTGGAATGGAAGGCATAACCTGAGGGATTGTGTAGCAGAGAAGGGGATGCTTCCTTGTGTTGGGTGTGTAGATGGTTTAGGAGTCAAGACCGATCTGATGCAGGTGTCCATAGCTCCGTGGTTGAGCTCACTAGCTTAGCAGTTCAACCTTTCTAGCTCCTTAGTAGCTTGATAAACCCAACTGTGTTTGGCTTGGCTGAATTTTGATATACCTTTGGTTATGTGTGAGCCTGCTAGTGTTCCCTTATTCCTTGTGGGAATCATGCCCAGCTCAGGGGTGGCAGTTTTGTTGAGAGATTGATGAGCGCACTGGCCTATGGTTGGGTGGAACGTTGCAGCGACGTAGCTGGTTGTGGGACAAACTTCTTTCAAGATAAGTATTTCTTGTGTTTAAATCCTTGCAACTGTATTTGTTTTATAAATTAGTATGAACAAAATGAATGCTTGAATGAAATGTGTTTTGATTTCACTGTATGTTAATGATTTATACATCTTCATATGTATCTTCTATGTCAATGCATTTTTATTTTATGTTCATGGGGCTAGATTGCCCGGATTATATCGCATCATGGTCGCATCCTCCCTTTGGTAGAAGGGTGGGGACGTGATACTTGAGGTGGCAAGTAGGTTGTGAGGGTCTTGCTATGAGAGAAGCTCTGTAATGGAGCGAGCATGACGTATTTTTGTGGCACTCTAACCAAGCAGATCCTTTTCCACTAGAAACATCACAGTCGCGTTCCTCCTATGCCTAATTCCACTAGTGGCGCACGAGCTCTCCTATTGTTTCTCTGTCACAAGGTGCTACCAGTTCCGACAGCTTTCTTTGATTTTCGACAGGGTGCGAGATCGATCTCTGTGGAGGGACTGAAGCCCAATGATTCGTTCCCCAGGAACCACAATGGATCCACACAGTGGGAAAAAGTCTTTATGGTAGAGTCTTGCGATTTCCCCAGCCTATTCTTAATTCCATAGAATTATTCCCACTGCATTGGATTAATACTAATTAATTATTAATGATTAAATAAATGAAGAATGGGAATTAACATCTCAAAAGATAGGAAGGATCAAGAAACCTTTGAAGAGACATTGACCAGATCAATTGATGGGAATAATAATAGTCGTTGGCTTCAGGTTGAGGCACCTTGGGCATAGTAAATTAAAACCTCGTCCTCACAAATGGCATAAATTACATCCAAATTGGCGTTGCCGATAGATCATGGTTTTGGCCAAAGACACGGGAGAATGGTCAAAGTTTGGCATTCGCAGAGTCGGATAAAACGGGCAAACAATGAAAGGCCGAGATCAAGGCGAAGCCCGATTGATGGCCCGAAATGGTTTCGCTAAGCAAACATGCTCGATAGAAGGAAATTTCCCAAATCACGAAACAGGTTAAAGGACGATAGTATTTAATGGTGGAGATGGGAGCATGAGCAGATCTACGGCCCCAGTCGATTTCGCACAAAAAACATGTGCGGATAAAGTCGTGATTCTAAATCGCGAAAAGTGGTATCAAATGCAAATATCGACGGTCACGATGAAGAAGGGAATAGATCCACCGCTGTGGCTCTTTTCGTGATTTGAACTAGCACGGGCAATGTTAGGGCCCCGATTCACAAAGAGGTAGTAGGACCCACTCAGATTGACGGTTGCATGGAAAGGTCGATCTCAATCGACGGGTAAGAACATGCCTCAGTCTAAAGCTGCTCATTGTATCAAGAGAGGAGAAATTGGCGGCAGAAGTAAAGAAACATGGATGGTGGACGTGAAAGGTTCCCCAAATCAGAGGACTGAGGAAGCCTTAGGGCTGTAAGTGTCGCATCCAGTGTGGAGATGACAGTGTAAGGGATGTTCATACACGTAATCCACCTCCCGATAGATTGGTCGATTCCCCGACGCCATTTGTAGCGTGCGTACAAGTGAAATCATCCCTATGGCAGAGTTGTATTGCCTAAAGACAGGCGGCTTCTATGTGAGTTGGACTGCTGAAGTAAGGAAAATAACCGGCGAATCTGCTACTCACTGTTAGGATTATTAATCCTCCCTTGTCCAATTTGGTCATATGTCTAAATTAGGAGTCATGTCTAAATCGGGAGTCCATCCAGTCTATTTTTAGTCACTAGCACCATTGGGTCCACTTGGCCTAATTGGGGCACATGTTTCAGTTACTAAAGTGTGGGGAACACTAATTGAGGCCTACTGCCATTGATTTCACTTGATTACATCAGTTTAGGAGCCTCCTAGACCAATCCCTACAATTTAGGAGCCACTGGGAGTGCCGAAACCAACCAAGGTCAATTCAGTTTAGTTGATGACTAGTCAAGCTAAGTTAGGAATCAATTACATTCAGTTCTAGTCCTCTACATTCAGTTAGTGCTAGGTTTACATGACTGCACTCAGGAGGGGCACATTTCTCACCTACCACAACCAGTTAGCCTTAGTCAAGACTAAATGTAACACTTGAGTTGTGTTTTAGAGCTCCAATGAACTCCGGTTATGGTTTAGACAAGGTTAGTTAACCATTGAGTCCTCCGATAGTGATTTAGACAAGGTCTTAGTTACCTACAATCAAGTAGAGTCTAATCAATTCGAATTTCCACATGTGGATTCGAATTGCTTGTGACTATTTAAGCCATTGTACTTCATTGTAATTATTATATGATTACTTTTTTTATTAATGAAATCATTCACAGCTGCAAGCCATTTTTGCATTGTTTCATTCTTCAATTGCTGAGTAAATTGTGTGATCTATTTTGTGAGTTGTGTGCTTGTCCACAAATCTATGTGCTCAATTTGATATGGTATCAGAGCCTCAGCGGACAAGACACCTCTCCTCCTCAGATCTCTAGCTAGATCATTTTTTTTGAGCAAATTGCTCCTTCCAGTACAACACCAGAAGCGGAGAATTTACCACTTAATATCCCAAGTTAGGAAATTGTTGATCAAGCTTGCTTGATCAACTATGCTGGGTGTGAAGGAAATTCCAAAAGTGCAGACTGTCGACCTTACTTTGTATGTTCGATTGTGTGACAAATTATTAGCTTTTCTTACAGCATTTGCTATAAGTAGCCCTTTCTTCTCACTGCATTCACTACAGCAGCTCAGTCCTTCTTACTGCATTCAAAATGGCTCATACAATAGAGCCTCTCATTCCCTTCAACTATCACCAGTGGAAGTAGGCTTGATGAAGCCCATGGACACTTGCTCTCCTTAGTCTCTAGAGATCTTCGATTCCACATCCAAGGATTGAAGACTCCCAAGGAGGTTTGGGACAAGCTTTCCTCCTTATTTGATAAGCAGGATGAGATGAGGATCCATCAGCTAGAAAATGATCTGATCACTCTTAATCCATCGAACTTCAAATCATTGAATGAGTTCTTCACAAAGTTCAAGAACCTGATATATCATTAGAAGCAATGCAAAGTGGAGAAGGATGAAGATCAGCTCATTCTTTCCATTCTCACAAAGCTCAATGCAGACTACCTAGTCTTTGTATCCACCTTCCAAACAGTAAGGCTCACTACTCCAAATTGGAAGATGCCCACTCTTAATGCCTTCATCCAATCTCTTATTTCTGAGAATGATAAATTGATCCAAATGGGGATCATTCGATCTTCCAAAGATCTAGCTCTGGTTGCAAGAGGAGACAAGGTAGAAAATGACAAAGGGAATCAAAGAGATGAGTCTCTTGTGAAGAAAGAGTAGTCAAAAGATCCTTTAGGTTCGAAGAGAAGCAAGAAGAATGGCAAAGGAAAGGTCCTCTGCTCTTACTGTGGAAGGGTATTTTATTCCGAAAGCTCCTGTATGAGAAGACAACTTGATGAAATGGCTCTTCTTTTGAAGAAGCATAACATTTATGTACCTGCTAGCGCAATGAAGGATGGCTCTGAAGAAGAAGATGAAGATTACCAAAGGAAATGCCATGCACTGAAGGCTTGCTGCACATCAACACATGTCTTCCTCATTGATTCTAGAGCTTCCAACCATATGGTTGCATCCAGAGAATCATTCTCTTCTTTTCAGTCCTTTGAAGGTCCTAGTATTCAGATGGGAAATAACAGTAAAGTCAAAACAAAAGGGAAGGGCTTTGTCAAGCTTGAACATGGAAGGTTCAAAGATGTGTTATTTGTTCCCTCCCTAGCTTCAAACCTGTTATCTGTCTATCAGATGACCCATATTAGATCTCCAAAGCGAGTGATCTTTGGTCCTGACTCAGTGGAGATCACAGATATCTCTACTGGGAGCATCATAGCAAAGGGTACTGCAAATCATGCTTCAAAAGCATATGAGTTCTCACAATTCATGCCTCCTTCAGAACCAGTGCACTCTCAGCAGCCACTTGCAGGGGAAGGTAAAATCATTGCATCTACTTCTTTTACAACTTCTACTAGTATTACAGATCCATCTTTATCAGTTTATGAGATTGAGATTTAGGGTGACTCAGATCTAGATTCAGTCCTTACTTCCAAACTGGAAGCTAGGAAGATGACTGGAAACTCACTTGACACTCAGAAAGGAAAGACCCTTGCGCTATGCCATGCAATCTTACCTCCTTCAGAGAGATGCAATAGACTCCCTGTAAGATGCTATATGGCAAGGGCTCAGTCTTCCTACATTCAGAAAAATGGATATGATCATACACCTCTTCATCTAGCAAGAGACAAAGGTTACATTCCTCCTTCCTTCCATCATCATTTTTGGAGAAGAAGGAGAAGTCTACATGCCAGGCCCCAGAATACCTGTGCCAAGCACACCATGCATGCTGCTTCGCTACCCCATAGAGATGAAGATTGCAACAACATATTTTCAAGTTTTTCAAACTTGAGACCTGATTCTACCTGCTTAGATAGAGGAGGGGATTTCTTCCCATGTGGTTTTTGCCTCAGCTCCTTGTATTAAGCAGTTACTTTATTTTACTTGATGTAATGGGTGACCTATGGTCTTAGTTATCAGGGCCCATAGATTGTCCAAGTTAGCATTCAGGGAGGGTGTTAAGATTATTAATCCTCCCTTATCCAATTTGGTCATATGTCTAAATTAGGAGTCATGTCTAAATTGAGAGTCCATCCAATCTATTTTTAGTCACTAGCACCACTGGGTTCACTTGGCCTAATTGGGGCACATGTTTCAGTTACTAAAGTGTGGGGAACACTAATTGAGGCATACTACCAATGATTTCACTTGATTGCATCAGTTTAGGAGCCTCCTAGACCAATCCCTACAATTTAGGAGCCACTGGGAGTGCCAAAACCAACCAAGGTCAATTCAGTTCAGTTGATGACTAGTCAAGCTAAGTTAAGAGTCAGTTAGATTCAATTCTAGTCCTCTACATTTAGTTAGTGCTAGGTTTACATGATTGCACTCAGGAGGGGTGCATTTCTCACCTACCACAGTCAGTTAGCCTTAGTCAACACTAAATGTAACACTTGAGTTGTGTTTTAGAACTCCGATGAACTCCGGTTATGGTTTAGACAAGGTTAGTTAACTAGTGAGGGAATGCACCCCATGCCCGCGCCTTCACACATGCTAATTCCAAAGACATTTGATAGCAGACTGTGAGGGAATGCTGACCAGTCATTGCAAAGGTCAGTCTCAAAGCCTTATCTATATTTCCTTTGGAACACCGAGGATGAGCTAACATATTTTCAGAGCCCAAGTTTTTGTTTCATCGTGAGTCCATAGAAGTTAGAAGGGTTTGGCGATGGCGATCTGGTTCGAAAAGCTTGTCCGTCTGGGTGTGCTTATGGTTGGTGAGCAAATCTCCACGCTCACTCGTCACCTTGGTGTTCCATGCCAAGAATGACACCAGTCATCGGGGCCCAGACGTGAAGAGTTTTGAGAGATACACCCTCCTTCAGATACCCGCATCTCTAGCGACGCATTTCATGGACATTCACTCCCCATAGGTATTTTTTCAGGGACCCCTGATAAGATCAATGCCCCCAAAGCCTCTATAGATGGAGACAGTCCTGGACTGCTCTCTGTAGGAGCATTTGTTCGGATGGGAGCATCAAGGGTCTAATACCTGCACAGCACGGTTTGTAAATTCCACTTGCTAAGGGTGATGGGGCTGGTGGAGGTATGCTCCACCTTATTGGCTGTGGGAGAGCCCACCTCACTAGAGGTGAGGAGTACAAGAATGAAAAGCCACTGCAAAGGCTTGCCTCGGCTAGGAGCAATGCGACCCTTCTTCCAGACCCCACGCCTAACAGTGTTACCCGAAGAGGAAGGAGGTGGCGGATGAGGTTGAGCAGGGGAAAGATGCAAAATGCCTTGCCAGTGTGTGCCCATGTAGAAAGCCACATTTGAACACGGTAGAAACACATGCTTTGGACAGAAAGAGGGCATTATGCTGACTCATCAAGCCGGCTAAAAGGTCCAAAACCTGGTAAATGGTGACTCACTTGAGAGCGAACAGAAAGGCGTCATACTTAGAATCCACAACAATAGTCGAGCACGTCAGGCTGTCACTCGGGTTGAGTGCACCCACTAGCTCCATGATGTTTATTCACATTTGTAAATCGTGGCAATAGTTCCACTCTCTAGACTATTAACGTTTTATTGTGACTGGAAACAGTTTTTAGGTTTGTTTCGGAGAGTAATCTCGGCACTGAAATAGTATAAATACACTCTCGATAGGGGGAGATAGGAGTTAGTTGGTTGGTTGGGAAAATTTCAAGGGTTGAGGCTCTCTATTGTATATAGTATCTGATTTCCGTGTTATGAATAAATTTGCAGAGGAAGGATTGTCTTTCAAGGCAGAGATTCCTCTGTCGTTGCTTCTTTCAATATGTAACCTCTTTACGTGAAATGTTCTTCATGTTTTCATTCCAGTTTGTTAATTTCTTTCATGTCTGAAATGAGTGTATAATAGTTTGGAATTCATACATGTTATGCTCCGTCTATTGTTTCAGACATTCATTAAGTTTTCTTCTAAAGTTACGTAGAATTCATCTTGTTGGTGCTCTGTGTGATGGACTGTTCCCTCTCATCTACTAATCACCCACTAAATATCTCCTGATTGCAAGATTGACGGTTATCTTTCCTCTGTTTGTAAATTCACGCCATTCTTTACCTTCTGCAAAATGTTCCCTACCTGGACCTTTGACTCCATTTCCCAATGGTCCCTTACTCTGATAGTCCCACCTACATCTTACATTAACGCATCCATTCCATTCAGGATTTTGGCCTTCTGATTGTTCTTGATCGAATATCCTATGTGAAGTAAGCTTGAAAACAAGCGAGAGATCCCTCTCTGACTGAGCAGGGCCAGAGGCATAGTCTAAAGCGGTTCTGTTGTTGCTCGGGAGAGAGCCCTTTTTTCCGCCCAACCTATGGGCACGATCCCGACGCTAACAGAGGTGTACTTTATTTTCCATTACATAAAAATACGTATTTCCTTCATAAAAATATTTTTTTATGAAATACTCAAAATACATATTACTTTCACCGAAATAATTTATTATTATTATTGTATTTCAATATGTAACACCTCGGTTTTGACCCCATGGTATTAAATTGCATATGATGTAAATATTGTATTAAATCATGGTGTGGAGTTCAAGGCAAAGGCCCCACCATGGGTTTAGTGTTTAATGTTTTGACGATTAAAATCGATGTCGATGGCGTATGTGCTAGCCCGACACAATGTGTTTTGAGACATCATGTAAATTCGAAATTAATAAAAATACCACAACTAGCTATGCACTGCAACATTAAAGAGATGGGGCATGATTTCATAAGAAACAGGGGGGGGGTGAAATATTCAACCTATGAGCCTATGGGGAAAATCCAAATGTCTAAGGGAAAACCCATAGAGTGGTCAACTACCCTCTTTGTCTTTTATGCCCAGTCATCTAAGTGGGTGAAGGGAGTTATTTCCTTGGGGCTTGGGAGGTGTGGGAAGCCGTCAATTATGGCAGGGTTTTCAGTCTTGGACCACACGCATGCCCAAGGGAGGATTCACCTGTTTTTCCCTTACGGGAAGGAGAGCAGCCACATTCCTCATGCATGAGGTAGCAATTTCCTCACGGATGCAGCTGATTTATCCTAATGCAGTGGGAAGCTCGCAGAGCTCTATTTCCCTCACGTTTTTGTTGTTATGTGCGTGTGATGCTTTCAGGCATCCATGCTTTTCTCTCCCTTGCATCCTTGGAGTTCTCGTGTGTTCCTCATTCACGTTTTTGCAGTTTCCTGTGTTTTTCCCATGGTTGGGAAGTGGTTTGGTGAACATTCAATGGTTGGGATCTCTGTTGGGCATTTTAGTGTTGATTTCCATAGTGGGGAATTTCATTATTGTGGTTGCATAGTGAATGAAAGAGAAGAACCATGAATTTTGGGTGGTTGCTGAGGTCATTTGGCCATGTGAAGCCCATAATTGTTTTTGAGTTCGAACCCATGGGATGGGGATTTGAGAGGGTCGTTGTTTCCAATGTGAAGCCATTGAATCGTTGTTGAATTCAGGTTGCTCACCCATGGGGCTGATTTTCCTCATTCACCAAATCATTTTTGGTTGAATGATCATTTCCTCCATACCCAGCATGTGCATTTTGTTGTTGTGGGCATCCTCGTGATAAGTTGGAAAAGTAAGTCCAAGAAACCCATCTGTTAGATGGATTCACGTTCTTGATTAGCAGGTTGGTTTGGTTGGATAAGTCCAAGGAACCATCTGTTAATTGGTGGGTTGTGTGTTTGATGAAGAGTTTGGCTTGGATGAGTCAGCCAAGGAACCCCATGCTATTGCCATTTTGCCCTAATATCCTGGGAAAGCCAGTTGTTTATTGGCTTAGCTAAATAGTCTGTGAAACCCAACTATACGTTGGCTTGACTGTGGGTGTAGGGTTTTGGCTATGTGTGAGCCTGTTGTTCTCTAGTTCCTTGTGGAATCATGCCCAGCTCGGGGGTGGTAGTGATGCCGAGAGATTGATGAGCACATTGGCCTATGGTTGGGTGGAACGTTACGACGACATAGCTAATTGTGGGCCAACTTCTTTCCAAGATAAGTATTCATGTGATTAATATCTTCAAACTATTTGCTTCATGCACTAATATGAACATGTTGAATGTTTGAATGTTTGAATGAATGAGTTTTGCTTCCGTTGTAGAATGCACTATGCATATGTGTATATATTCGTGTTTAATGCATGTTAATGATTTATGCATATGTTATGTTTTTAACCAATGCATGTTTATATTTTTATGTTGATGGGGCTATTTTTCCTGTTTGACAGGAGCAACTTGTTGGTTGCATCCTCTCCATCGTCGGGATGAGGGGTGGGGACGTAACAAAATATTTTCCTATCAAGGGTCTCTTGAAATTATGTCAAGTGGGTACTTATGGATGTGGAATTTAATTTCACATTGAACAAGTGTTCACACTCAAATGTTGAGTAATTCTACAAGGAGATAAGTTGGAAATATGAGAGAAAAAATAGTTTTTTCCTTCCCCTCCAAAACTATTTACCCTTATATTGGACATCCTCATCTTATTATCCTATTGGTTCTTATAAAATTGATTTTGATAGTATATTTTTTTGTTTTGAGGCCCATTTTTTACCTCAAAATTCATTTAATTTCTACTTGGGGATTCTAAGAAATAAAAAAGGAATAAGATATCTTAGTAAGTAGAGGTCACATCAATTTATCTAATACTAATTGTCTCATCATTTTATGTTCTTTTTGTGATTAAATATGTGCTTGTGTAAACCCTCATAGGCTTGGAGAATTAGCCTATATTAAGGGCACAATGTGCATCCTCTGAGAACACACATTTTGGAGCACATCCATCCTTCTTATTGATAAATCCCACATATAATATTCTAAGTACATCGTACATCTACTCATTAGTGAAGAGTCTGTTAGAATTGTATTTGGTTTTAACGACCAAAAGGCCTCTTGTTTGCTATATTTTTTCATGATCCTATCAAATGCAATGCTTAAGTTCTTTCCCTAGTAAGGCATACCTCCATATTTAAAGAGAGCCATTTTCTCAATTTGCTCCAATGAATCTTCATTCGGTTCAAAAATGTTCGGATCATGTCTCGATGATACATCATTTCGATGTCAATTTAATCCTCTTGGTGTTCCACCTAACACATGAACAATCCAAAATATATTTCAACCCCACACAGGTTGTTCATAATGGTGTCCCTAACCTTCCTTATGTAAAAGATAAACTATTTGATTTTGGACACACTGTTTGCAATCCATCCTATGGGCAACTAAGATACGATCCAACAACTTACATGTTATGATGATACTCAATCACTGGATATCCAAGGAAACTCATGATCGTTGTTCTTCAGTCATGTACTGAGTTCAATAATGGAACTTGAATGAAGGAAACAAAGCATTCATTGTTAGTTCTACTATGCCTTTCTTTAACCTCCTCTACAAATTCAAACATTAATGAATTAAGAGAAAGTAAGAATAGTGAATTTGAAGATCCATTTTAAAATGTGATCAATCAAGCATCAAAAGGGATCAAATTTCTGAAGGTGTATTTGTTTTCCTTAATGTGTTAAGATAAAACAATTTACAGCTCAATACATTTGATCCCTCTCCATTCCTCTTCCTCCCCCATTCCTCGATCCTCGGAGAATGCAAACAACTCACTCCTCTTGCACACTTCATTGTTTACTGCAAATAATTTACTCCTCCACTTATATATATCCAAAGTGTAATTCATTATATGGATTTGACATATAATTTAATATTTTTTATTATGTATATTACGTGACAGCATCTCCATACACTGAACTGTAAAATCCAAAGTTAAATTATATCGAGCAGATGTTTAATTCGTTATATAAAACTTACTTGTAACTTAATATTTTTATTATGTACTTTATGTGACAAGATCTCTTCTTTACTAAATTATAAAGTACCTTTCAATACAATGACATGCATCATATGTTTATCATAATCAATAACAAAATACATATATATTTATTAAAGTAACACTAATATATAATCAACATACCTGCAGTGTATATGAGCGAGCACTATCCACCGTAATGTGCAACATTAAATGCGTTATAAAATGGTATATACACTATTATATTAAATTTAAGTTTCTTTATATCCAATAACATACACACCACCACCTCGCGTAGCATTTAACAATCCACTTTAAGATTAAATGAATAATGCTTGTCGTGAATATAAACCATTTGTCGATACCGTAGCTGGAATTATTCTATGGGGGCTTCATACCACAAAGCTATTATGTTACAACTTGATTTTGACCAAGGGAAAAAACTGTATCCATTCAAATTTAATCCGTCTTGGTTAAAGAGTGATGAGTTTAATGATATGGTTACATCTTAGTGGGGGATATTACAAAATGAGGTTCCGTGTCCCTTTTCTCCTATGAACACTCTCTTGTTTAAATTTGATAAGCTTTGACCTCTGGTCAGGTCCTCGGAAGTGGATTCTAAGAAAAAAGGCCGACTCTTCTTTTTGTACTATTGAAGATGCCATCCACTTGGATGAGAACGATTTGGGGGGTGAACTTTTCTGTGCAGACCGAACCAGGATTATCAAGGAATTATTTTTGTAGAAAAAAAAGATATTAGGTTACAAGGAAGAAACTCTGAGGCAAAAGAGTCGTGCTATTTGGTTGCATGTTGGGGATGAGAATTCGAAATACTTCCACCAGTTCGCTAATAGAAGAAGGATTACAAACTCTATCTAGGAATTTAATGATGAAAATGGCATTTTAGTTTGTGATCAGGAAGCTATTAAAGATGGAACGGTATCATACTTCTCCAATCTTTATAAGGCACCCAAGAGGAGTAATATTTCTGGTCAGTTGGCAGTCCTAAAAAATTTTCCATTATATTTTAGGGAGGAGGATTATTATTTGATTGATGGCCCTATTGATCTGAATGAGGTGGAGTGCTCTTTGAAAGCTTGTGTCAGGGAAAATAATCCTAACCCTGATGGCTAGATCATGGAATTTCATTTGCTTTTCTTGATATCTTGGGTTTGGAGCTAGTGGCAACCATTGAGGAGTCTAGAGCTTCTCGACATATCCCTGGAAATATTAATACTACTTTTCTTACGTTGATCCCGAAAGTTGACAGACCTTCCTCCTTCGCTCAGTATAGACCAATTGCTTTGTGCAATCTTCTGTACATGTTGATCACGAAGATCATTGCTGGTCGGATGAAAGTCGTGTTGGGTTAGTGCATTTCAACGGAACAGTTTGGCTTCCTTCCTGGTAGACAAATCATGGATGCAGCTAGGATATTTCAAGAGACTACACTCCATAAAATTGAAGAAGATGTCTGTGATGATCCTCAAAATTTATCTTGAAAAGGCCTATGATAAAGTTGACCGGTCCCTTTTACATCTGATACTTGTCCAGATTGGTCTGCCACTAAATATCACACAGTGGATCATGTCCTGTGTAAACTCAACCTCCTTTGTTGTCTTGGTCAATGGGTCTCCATTTGTTTTCTTCAGAGGGACACGGGGCATCAGACAAGGATGCCCTCTTTCGCCTTACATGTTTCTGCTGATTATAGAAGGTCTCAACTTACTTCTTCATAAAGCTAAGGTTGATGGATTGATTAAAGGTGTTAAAGTTTTGGGTTCCATTGCTTTAACACATACACTATTTGTTGAAGATGTGATGATTTCCGGGTGAGGCAATTTTGATGAATGGTTGTGTATCAAACGAATTACTAATCTTTTATGCAGTGCTACTGGTATGTCTTTTATTCCACTCTAGTCTTGTTTCAAACATTGGAATGTTGATGATAATGATTTGTCTAGCATCACCAATCTGTTTCACATTCAAAGTGACATTCTGGATTCTGGTATTAAGTACCTGTGTTTTTTTTTCTTCTGAAACCCAACTCTTATTTGCGTTCTAATTGGAATTGGCTGATAAAGAAAGTTCAAAGGAGAATGGGTAGTTGGACTTCCAAGTGGCTTTCATTGGGTGGTCGAAATACTTTGGTTCTTTCTATCTTACAATATATTCCTGTCTATTGGTTCACTCTTTTTTGAGTCCCCATGAGTGTCTTGGTTGCCCTGCGGAGACTATTTTTTATATTTCTTTGGAGGGGTCTGAATAAGATTGTTAAATTTCATCTACCTGATTGGAAATCTCTGTCTCTACCTAAATCTTGGGGTGGTTGGGGATTTAAGCACCTTGGTTTATTTAATCTCTCACTCTGTGCAAAGAATTTGTGGTGTGGTTTATCCAAGATCGCGCTTTGGGGTGACATTATCAATGCCAAATACATTAAGCAGATGCCACTGTCGGCTTGGTTACGAGCTGGGAAGTACAGATCTTACTGTCCTTCGGTGATGTAGAGTAGTCTTTTTTCGGCCCTTCCATGTATCCTTCGATAGCTTAAGTGGTAGGTTAGTCATGGAAATAACATCAACGTAGGAATGGGGTGGTTGGGGATTTAAGCACCTTGGTTTATTTAATCTCTCACTCTGTGGGAAGAGTTTGTGGTGTGGTTTATCCAAGATCGCGCTGTGGGATGACATTATCAAAGCCAAATACATGAAGCGGATGCCACTGTTGGCTTGGTTACGACCTGAGAAGTACAGATCTTATTGTCCTTCAGTGACGTGGAGTAGTCTTTGTTCGGCCCTTCCATGTATCCTTCGACAACTTAAGTGGTAGGTTAGTCAGGGAAATAACATCAATGTAGGAATGGACCCGATTATTGGGATTTCCAAGTGGAAAATTTCTCGTTCCCTTCTGTTCGCTCTCCATGGGAGGAACATTTATGCCTTGAAATAGGCTTGGGTCACTGATGAGGACTCTCCTTCAGATTGGTTATTGGCGGCGACCCTGGGTCTAGAAGATTCTTGTGCCGTTGAATTTTTAAGGGAGGTTGGTATTTATCTCTCTGAGGAACCAGACTTCTTGGTGTGGACAGGTGACAAGTGGGTGGGATATGTCTTTGCTAGTCTTGCTTATGTCTCTTCTCTTTCAGTATCGGGTGTAACGGCCAGAGTGGTAGCATGCAACCATTTGGAATGCTAAAGTTTAGCAAAACGTTAAATGCTTCTTATGGCTCACCATCAGATATAAAATTCTAACTTGGGATGTGCTCCAACGTGGTGGCTTTCTAGGGCCTGGTAGATGTATTCTTTGCAATGACGCACTAGAGTTGGGCGATTATTTATTTTGTGACTGCTCTTGTTTTCGCACTCTATGGATGCAAATTTGTCGTGGCTTTAGCTGTAGGTAGTCTTGGAACATCAGTACTTGTGGTGAATTTCTCAAGAATGTATTTGATCACCTTGTTTTATCCATTGAGCATGCAATGGTTTTTATGTGGCCTTTATGGTGTGGTTGGAATCATCTATTGTTCCAAGCTATTCCTCTTAACGGTGAAGCTATTGTACTTTTTTTTTTTAACAGAAACGGAAAAAAATATATAGAAAAGTAGCTGTGCATAGCCATTCAAAACAAACAAGGTGAACCAGAGTATCTGTGCTCATCAGAGGAGCAGCACATAGGGGTTATCCACTGAGTTTCACTAAACACATCAAAAAGAGTCTGTCCAAAACTTTTAAAGCTAAGGGTTGTGTAAACCCTTACAAATTGTTTGCAAAGGAAAAGACAGAAAAACATTTAAACAGAGCTAAAAATATGCTAAGGATTGCCTCTTGGCTGAAAGACTGACTCTTCCTCCATTGGAAGCACGACCTCATCTGAAGCTACGTGGACTCGACTGCTTTGGTTCATGGAGATGAACTTCTGGAGGTCCTCTTGTATCCTGTCAACCTTTCCCAATAATTCACGAATATTACTCTCATTGTCGTCAATACATGAGTCATGATTGCTGATCTGGAGCGATGTATAACTGACAGTGTCCTCCATCTTTTTAACCATCTGAGCCATTTCTCTGTTGTCCATTATGCTTATGGATAGCAGCTCGTATAGATGCCTTAAGTTCTTCTTTATATCCATGAGCCCCGCGCTGTCACCATGCTAGGCCATTTCACCAGCTTCAGCCAATAAAGAGATACGGGAAAACTGAGTCTGTAAAGAAGGAATAGGACTTGAGAGGGCAAGGGAGCTATTAAAGCAGGCCTTGAGCACGAAGAACTCCTTGAGCAACTAAAACCCGTTTCTGCCACAAGCCAAAGTTCCCACGTCTCCCTCTTTCCACCCTGTGCACCTGCAACCGATGACCAAGCTGTTTCCCCAATTGCCGAAGAGATAACCAGAGCTATGTGAAACTAAGAGAGTAATACACAAGCACGGGGAGAAGGCTACGAGAGCCACCCTTTCTTTCACGACTGAGTGAATAAAAGGAAGGACCTGCCACGGGAGACCTGGATAGCTCCCTTCTCCTACGCCTGAGATGATATGCATAAGAAAACGCAAGGCATCGAATGACCCAGAGCCGGGGAAGGATAAGGAATGAGAAAACATGTTGCTTCCAACAGAAGCCATAAGGGAAGCCGAATTGAAGACTTGAGCATGCAAGTGGGAGGTGATTAACTCCCCGAAAGGGAATGCATTTAAAACCAGAGCATTTGGAAGAGGAGGGTGCTAGCGAAGAGACCACGCAGCAACGGAATAAGGAGAGGGAGGACAGAGCATTAAAGGAGAAAAGACGACGAGGAAAAGGGCTGCGGAGGTCAAGAGGGAGGGATAAGGCATGATTAATGGAGCAAGAATGAGGGGGGGGAGAGGGATAAGGGGGGGGCCTAGCAAGCCTAAGAAAAAGGGAAAAAAAGATGAAGATGAAGAAAGGGAGAGAGAGGAGGGATAAGGGGGAGCGGACGAAGAAGGGGAGAGAGAAGAAGCTAGGAGAAAAAGAGTGAAATGGAAGGGAGACTGACTGTGTTTTCCATGGAATTGGGGATTGAGATGCCGGAAGGGGGGCTTCCAGCGCCACAAATTAGGGGATAAACTTGAGAATTGGGCGATTTCCATCCTGACTATACTGACCTTGCGAGAGAGAAACTCCCCCATTAGCCAGACTATCGGCAGCTGAGTTATTGTGTCGGAGGATATGATATGCTTCATAGCCGCTGGTCATAAGAAGCTTGGCTTTTTCATAAAGACGCCGGCATTTGACAACTCCCTCGTTGTATCCATTAATTAATTTATAGATGACATGCCTAGAATCCCCAATGATCAAGGCCTTTCGAATTTTCTTAACTTTGAGAATATGGAGGCTTTGAATAAGAGCCATCCACTCAGCTTCATTGTTGGATCTGATGCTGAGCCCCCATGCAAATGTATGTTCCACATGTCCTCCGGGATTCAGGAGAATCCCCCCCGCACCTGCCTCCCCAGGTGAAGCTATTGTACTTAAGATACTTTCTCTCTGTACATTTGGAAACCATTATGAACCACTTGGTAGGGATCGGCTTATCAGATTTCTGGATCAGGTTGCCGATGAGGTTGTTTTTTTTTACGGCACTGCCCTTGATGGTGAATGCAGAGCGGGGATGGTTATAAAGTTGGATGTGAGCTGTTGTATATCGTTTTGCATGAACGTTGGGAAGGGGACTAATAACCGTGCTAAGTAATTGGCTCTTTGGGGCCTTCTTCATTTTGCGAATCTTTGTGGGATTGTTCTTCAGCGCATTTTGGGGGATTCCAAAGTTATAATCGATTGGGCTCTCAATCGTTGATCTTTTCAGTCTATTATCCTCCATCATTGGATCCGGAGGGTTCATGGTTTGCTCGAATCATGTCCTATGCTCACTATTGCTCATGTGTATCGCGAATACAACACACTGGTGGACACATTATCTAAACAGGCTATTGGTCTGTAGCCATGAGTGATCTTTGGGAGAGAATACGCCTTTGGCTCCATGATCAAAGAAGGGGTTTATGTTATTTTTAAATGATGTCACTTGCTGAACACTACTATCTTTGATGGTCTCAGTATTTTTCATCTATGGTTTTTAGAGGACGACTTAGATAAGAGTGATGTTCTTCTTTCCATTTTGGTCTCCACAGACATCCTTGGCTTCTCTTTAGTCGATGACGATTGTTAAAGATATTTTAGCTGTTTTTGTGATTATGACCGATTTGTCGAAGTACTGGTTGTTTTTTTATGAAGATATTATTGCCCCTGGTTCTTTTGCAAAAGTTTTTTGCTATCTATAGCTGTTGTCATTTAGATACAACTTTTTTTTAATATAAGGCTATATTTTTCTTCTCAAAAAAATAGGCCACTCATATAATCGATCGTCGTTAGTTTTTTTTTTTCAAAAATTTATCATCATTAGTTATACCAATTCAATAATGCCAACAAAATCATGAAAACTCAAATTTATATAACCTACCTTCTAAAACTATAATATTGTTATTAATGAATATATTCAAAACTATATTATTATTATTATTATAATATTGTGGACAACGACAAAGTTGGTATCATGAGGTGTGGGTACATGGTTGTACGTGAATTGCTGCTCAAGTCGCTTTTAATAATGTTACGTAAAATTAACGGATCTTTATAATTTTTTTACCTTTAAAGTTTCTAAAGGGAAAAAAATGTATAATTTATTTATTTTTAAAGGCCAGAAAGTGTCATGGTTCAAACTTTATGTTTATATTAAATCTTACTAGTGAAAAGATGGGAAAGCCCACTTAGAGGTTTCTAGATCCCCACATACAAGTATCTTGAATTTGATTGAGTATCCCATATATTTCCTTTTTTCAATTAATTAATTATGGGATAATTGGCAAAGAAAATCTAGTGTCATGACTTTGATTGTGAGGATCGCATATATTTCCTTTTTTCATTAATTAATTATGGGATAGTTGGCAAAGTTTGTAGAATTACTTTTGTGCACTTTTTTTAATTAATTAATTATGGTATAGTTGGCAAAGTTTGTAGAATTACTTTTGTGCACCTTCTTTTCAATTAATTAATTATAGGATAGTTGGCAAAGTTTGTAAAATTACTTTTCTGCACATGGCTGCGCATGTATATATATTTAAAAGACTTTATGATATTTTACATAGTTATTTTTGACTTCCTTGCTCAACATTAAGAAGTGGGTTGTGATGTAGCAAATCTTTTTTTAGATGGAAAGATCCATGGAAAACCTAGCAATCCTTCCCCACATTCGTGGATAGTAGAGGTGGTAAACCGCCGACCATCTTAACAGAAGGCCTAACCCCAGAGGACTCAAGGCTCGAACCCGTTACCTTCCCCCGAACCGAGAGAGTGTGCGCACGTCTTACCAATTGAGCTAACCCTTGGGGCTAAGCATCAAGTCTTTGTCTCTATGTAGTTATTGGTGAATCAATATCTTTAGCATTTGCATTTATTGGTAAATAGATGTAAAATAGATGTCTTTCATTTTTACAATTGTAATTGTTTAAAAAGGAGAAAGAAAAGATTGAGTAGTGGTCTATGCTCATGGTGTCCTAGCTGCGTGTACTTTAAAGACATGCATCGATCATTTTAAGTATGGAGAATTTGAATTTTGTAAAAGTGTAATTTTTAAATACCAAAGCAAGTAATTGCTCCACGTGTTCTTCAATATTTTCTAAAGTTAGTTTCTCTTGCCGAATTAAAATGTTCTCATCTTGATTACTTACATTAATAATAATAATAATAAGTAAATCATGTATAGGAACTAGACAATCTTCGAACTAGACATTCTCCAGTGGTGTTTCCACATCCATGGGCATTCATTTGCATTCAGAAAAAGAAAGAGGCTAGATAGAGGGGAGAAATCTCTCGTACTTGATCAAAGTGAGAAAGCAGTATCATATTGACTCAAAGTATACTTGGTTGTAGAGTACTTGATTGAATGGCTCTCAGTAAAATAGTTCTTATGTGGTGGAGCAGTTGCATATTCAATAGTGTAGTTTGATCTAACAGTAAATGTATTAGTATTTAGCTAAGGTCTCTCCCAAAGTAATAATGAGGAATCAATTGTAAGATTAAGTTTATAAGTTATAAATAATTATATAAAAGAAATAAAGAACAAACATCTAGCAGCCATTGCCATCCACCATCATAGGCATAAAAATGAAAACATCTATTGGAAAATGGAACACCTTGGTTCTGACCCTTGAATGGTATTTGATTAAATTATAATTTAACTATAAATTGTAAATGTACAGTTATTATTATGAGTGTTTAGCCATGCATGCTTAAAGAATTTTTCTTGTAATGTAAATGTTTTAAATATGTTATATAATAAATTTTGTTGTAATATACATGTTTTAAATATGTTATATAATAAATTTGGTTGTAATGTAAATGTTTTAAATATGTTGTTGATGAAATTGTCATTGATGCCAGCATGGACTTGCAGTGGCCCCACAGGTTGTCATTGATGCCACCAAGTCCCTCTTGTAGTGCACATGTATGGATGATCCCAATACCCTCACATCATGTGCCTTGGATTTCTTATAGAGATGGTTTGTGCTTTGGAGCACCTTGTACCCAGTTGAAAAGGTCCATGTACCCACAAGGTTGGATCTTGGAGCCACTGCCTTGCTGATGATGTTGAAGACCCTGGAGATGGTGTTGAAGCCCTTGTGGACAATGGATAAGCCCTGGATGGATCGAAGAAGCATTAATGACCCATTATGTGGTCATTCATGTTTTGATGGTGCCATGGTACCCTATGAGAAGGTTTGAAAACTCCATAAGTGATGTCATGATGGATCTTGACCATTGGAGGTCCCCTTGCGTGGTTAAAGTAGTTGAAGAAGTCCATGAATCCCTCTTCCATGATCACGATGTCCTTGTACCCGTATCACTTGAAGGGATGCATGATTAGGTCCTATTTGTGTTGGTCATGACCTTGAAACCCTTGTTGGGGTCATGGAACCCTTGTATGTGATGATGATGACCTTATATGGTCTTTTACATGTTATGGAACCCATGAACATGCCCTTGCTTATTGAAGAAGCACTTGAAGAATCCCACCCTGAATATGAGGAAGAGTTGATGATATGGATCCCATGGCCATACTTTTGCATATGGAATGATGGCATGCCCTTGGAAGCCCTAATGGCTTAATAATGGTTGGAGGACACTCTTGCTTTGTTAGGATTTATAATCCTCCCTTGAACAAATTGTCTATTACATTATTTTAGCCTAACTTAGGAGTCTTTTATTAATTATTGGGTCCACTAGTCCACTTGTCCTAATGGGGCCACATGTACCTGTCACTAGAGTGCGGGGAACGTCGATAGAGGCTAACTGAGACTGACTGCACTTGCATGCATCAATTTAGGTGCCTCCTAGGCCAATCCCTACATTTTAGGAGCCACTGGGAGTCATGGCACCAACCTCCTTCAGTTGTTGGGCATTGGTAACTATTTAAGCTTAGTTGCTCTTTAGTTACATTCAATTAGTTCTACTCTAGTTTAGTTAGCGCTAGTTATGCATGGTTGCATGTGGGAAAGGCGCTAGTTCTCACCTACTTCTCACCTACCACTGCAGTTAGACTTGTTTAACTGATTATAACTGATGGATTGACTGAATTAGACATCTGGAGTTAACCACTTGGACTCCATAGTGATTTAGACATATTCAGTTAGCCATGCAGTCAGATACAGTTAGAGTCAGTTGGTGGATTCGAATTCATTTCTAATGATTTGAATTCCTCCTTATGTAACACTAGATTCTTTAATGAACATAATACTGCCATTTTCTGAGCTATACTTGTCTGTTTCCTGTGAGATTTGATTTGTTCAGTTTGTATAATTCATTAATTTTCACTGCATAATAATTAAGAATATGATTGCACTCATTGCTTGATGATCTAAATGGCACATCAATTTTAACATTGTATCAGAGCCATCTCAAGCAAGCTTCAAGTTTGTCTACTCTCCATTGAACATTAGAAGCAACTAGGCTTCCACAGAAGTCCTGCAAAGAGTTCATTGTGTTAGGATATTTAGACACTTAGGAGTTAGTTAAGATCAACTTGTATAATATATCCGTTAGGTAAAAGTGTGTTTCTTTAGTATGCATTAGTATGCATTTGTAAATATTCTAATCCGACGGTCACGATATGTTCTAGACATAGAGTGATCCGACGGTTCAACTTCTCTTAGATCATACCTACCATTGATTCGTGGCTTAACACCCGATTGGTCTATGATCTCTATTTAAAGAACATAGAGGGTCCTTGGCTAGTTGATCGATTATGAGAAGCTCATGTAACTTTCTTTCTTTTGCATAATAAATTGCTCCAAGTAGCTATTTGGCTGGGGCTGTGGACTGTTTCTCTCTCGAGGGTTTTAACCACGTGACAAACATCGGTGTATTGATCTGTGCTTTATTTGTGTGAAGCAGTATCTGAAGGTGTTCGGTCTTTTGGGAGTACCCTGTGTACCCGAACATGGTATCAGAGCTTTTATGAAGAGCTGCTTTCGGTTTTGACCAAGATTTGGAATCGATGTTGCTGAAACTTTGAAAGGGTTTTTGGTTCTAGATTTTCTATGCATTTGTGGCCTATGGGAGCTGTTCCATTACGTCCGGAGCATTGTTTCCATTTGGAAACAGTTTTTTGTTTCATCGAAAACCGTTTCCGTTTGCTCCAGAAACACCCATTTCGGCAAATTTGAAGGTATAATGTTACAGTGACGGATTTGTTTTTTTTTAAATCTCTCATATTTTATCACTTTATTATTAGATATTTTATGTTTTTAGTATCGGACTGTTGTTTTCCCTGACTGCTTATGCTCTTTGCCGTGCACATTGCGCGATCGCGACGAATCAGAAATAGTAAGGGAAAGTTTTTTTTTCTTGTCTTCTCGGCTACGTATGCTCTTTGCTGTGCACCTTGTGCGATCACGGCAAATCAGAAACAACGAGAAAACTTGAAAACGTAGACTTTCCGGGTAAGCTAACATAGATCTAACCCCATTGTGTGGAAAATTTTTTGTTTTTATTTTTGTGATTTGCAGGAAAAGAAAGCAAGCACAAAAAACGAGAGAGAAGAGTTAAAAGAAGAAGAAGAAGAAGAAGCCCCTTTCCTCTTTCCATAGTTTTATGTACTTTTTAAACTTAACTCACTTGGTCCAAAGTTGCTTTACACCTTGATAAGTCTTGAGTTCAAGTCTTATCAAGCTACTTTTTAGTGCATGCCATTTCTATTTTCAAGTTACTTATTGTAAAAGTGCATCTCACACATAAAATAAAATAAAAGTGAGTCACTTAAGTTTTTTAATTTATTGCCGCACTATTTAAAAGTCACATTATTGTAAAAGTGAACATCACTTATTCTACAAAAGTGATTCACTTCAAAGCAACTTTATTGTAAAAGTGAATGTCAAAGTTTGATCTTGAGAAGAGGGGGCTTCTTTTTATTAGTTGGTCAAGTTAATATTTGCCATATCACTACTGGGGACATCTTCAACATTTTCTTTGATCAAGCATAACTTCATCATCTAGAATCCGTTTTAATTGCTGTTTTTTTTTAAACCGCATATTTTTTCGAGCTCTTTGCATATAGACAGTTAGTTTCTGTTCTTTCAGCCATTATTTTATAGTATGGCTGCCCCTTGTGATATTATACTTACAATTTCTAACTATTTCTCATGGAAATCTCGTATGGAGGATGTTTTGCAAAGTAGGGGACTTTTCAGGATAACCTCGGGGAAAGAAACAGAACCCACTGATGATGATAAGAAAATTAAATGGGCAAATAGATGTGATGAAGCTTGTGGATTGATTGGGATGTCAATCTCTACTAATTTGCGATTCCACATATCTGGCATTGATGAACCCGATAAAGCTTGGGAAAAGTTGGAATATGTGTTTGGTAAACACAACGAAATTTCGGGTCATCAACTTGAGAATGAGTTGCTTTCCTTGAATCCAAATGATTTTTCATGCATTTAAGACTATTTATCTAAGTATAAAACTCTTAGACTCTTATGTACAGAATGCAAGATTAAGAAAGTGACAAACATCGGTGTGTTGATCTGTGATCTGTTTGTGTGAAGCGGTATCTGAAGGTGTTCGGTCTTTTGGGAGTACCCTGTGTACCCGAAAAAAGACAAACAATGTATTTATCATATTCTTTCCAAATTTGGACCTGCATATTCTATTTTTGTATCTACATTCTACTCCATGAAAGAATCCTTGACTGTAGCTATCTATCAAGAGCCTAGTCTTGAATCCTTTTGTGATTCCTTAATTAGAGAGCAAGATAAGCTCATTCATCTTGGGATAATTAACAATGCAGATACATCTGGGAAAGCCTTATTGTCGCAACAGAAAGAAAAGTCCAAGCCTCCCAAGAAAGAGAATTTTCGCAATAATAAGCAAAACAACAAGGGTCCCAAACCCTCTCAGTTAGCTCCTCCTTGAAAAAATGACAAATGATCTAAGCAAAAAGGAAAGAAGACTGAGCATCATTGCAATTTTCGTGGGAAAGATAATCGTGATGAATCTAAATGTTTTAAGAAGATGGCAGCCTTGGAAGCAGCAATGAAGAAGCACCACATCAGCCTAGATTCGTCTTCAGAGTCTAACACTCATGGACATGCACTTTGTGCTTTTGGTTACTCTTATACTGCATCTTCTTCCTCTATTTCAAATGAATGGCTCATTGATTCTGGAGCATCTTATCATATGGCTAAGGATCAAGCCATCTTTTCTACTATGCATGAATGTAACACCAAACAAATATTTGTTGGTGATGATAGATCTCTAAGTGTTGTAGGATCTGGAACAGTTCTAGTAGAAAATGGTCATTTCAGTGATGTACTATGTGTTCCAAAAATTTCCTACAATTTGTTAGTAGTCTATCAAATTACTCATTCAGGTGAAGGTAAAACTGTGATGTTTACACCTCACCAAGTTGTAATCAAGGAATTTAAAAATCCTCAAAATGTCCTTGCTACTGGAAATGTTGATGATATTACTAGGTTGTACAAATTTAACAACTTTGGGTCATCACCTTTTCCTTCAATTTTTGTTGCTCATAGTGATAACTTGAACAAACTTTGGCATGAACGATTTGGTCACTTAAATTATCACTCATTGCAACAACTATGTAACGAAAATATGGTGACTGGTCTTCTGCTAGTATCTTGCAAGGATGGTGTTTGTTCCAGTTGTGTACTCGAAAAACATCATCGGGACAGTTTTGACAAAAGTGCCTCTTGGCACGCCTCGGTTCCCTTGGAGCTTGTGCATAGTGACTTGTGTGGCCCTCTTCCATCTGCTTCCTTTTCTGGTTTCAAATATTTCTTAACTTTCATTGATGACTACTCCAGACGCACTTGGGTTTACTTCCTAAAACTTAAGAGCGAAGTATTTAACATGTTCTTGGCCTACAAGGCCCTTGTTGAAAAACAATATGGTCATCAAATTATTAAGTTAAGATTTGACAATGGAGGAGAGTATGTTAACAACAAGTTCACTACTTTTTGCACTGAACAAGGAATCCAACAACAGCACATTGTTCCATATACACCACAACAAAAATGGTGTAGCTGAACGAAAGAACTGTACTTAGAAATGGTTAATTGTATGATCCAATCTAAGGGACTAAGTCTTCAATATTGGGCTAAGGCCATAAATTGTGCAAATTACATAGTTAATCGCACACCCACTAAAGTTTTACAAGGTATAACACCAGAAGAAGCATGGAGTAAAATTAAACCAGATGTAAGTCACTTTCGTGTGTTTGGTTGTGAAGCATGGGCTCACATTCTGGATGAAAAACGGAAAGCATTTCAGCCTAAAAGTAAAAAGTGCATCTTTGTTGGATATTCTAAAGATGTAAAAGGTTATAGACTTCTTCAGCCCCATTCACATGATATAATCATTAGAAGAGATGTTAAATTTGATGAAAATCTCTTGGCCTGCGAGCCTAACTTGGCGGGTGTGCCATCTTTGGCCTGCGAGCCTGATTCGATGATTGTGCCTTCTTCTTCTTCTTCCAACTTCCTTGACATGTTTCCAAATCTAGTGTCTGATGATGACAGTGAGGATGAAAATCCACCTCCTCCTGCTCATGTTCCTCTAATTGCACCAGCACCAATACTTCCTCAATTGGTATGTTCAACATGTGAAGTAGCTGGTGATTTTGTAGGTGATCCTAGAGATCAACGTCGAACACGTTCTCAGTTTCAGTGAGCCTCTTCTCTTTTGGCTCAAGTTTTTGAGAATCATGATCCAGAAAATTTTGCAGAAGCTTTAGGAAATCCAAAATGGGATGTAGCTATGGATGAAGAATATCGTTCCTTAATGGCGAACGATACTTGGGATCTTGTTCCTCTTCCAAAAGGAAGAAAACTTTTCAGATGTAAATGGGTCTACAGAACTAAGTATGCATCATATGGAAGTGTTGAAAGACTTAAGGCAAGGTTAGTTTCCAAAGGTTTTTCCCAAGTTGAAGGGATTGACTACAATGAAACCTTTTCCCCTGTAGTAAAAATGAACTCCATCCTCCTTGTTCTTTCCCTTGCAGCCTTACATAATTGGGAAGTCCATCAAATGGATGTCAAGTCTGCCTTCTTACATGGTGATTTACATGAGGAAATTTACATGGAACAACCTCCTGGATATGTTCAGAATAACTCTAGCCTTGTTTGTCTCCTTAAGAAATCCTTATATGGCCTTAAGCAAGCTCCTAGAGCTTGGTATGCCAAAATGGATAGCTTTCTCCTTGACACTAGTTTTTCTAGATACCATTCTGACCCCAATGTCTATACCAAGAAAGTAGGAAACCATCTCATCATACTTGTTCTTTATGTTGATGATCTTATCTTTATTGGTAGTGACCCTAACCTTATAACCCATGTGAAATCCAGTCTTAAGCAAAATTTTGAAATGTCAGACTTAGGATATTTGCATTATTTTCTTGGTCTCCAAGTATTGCAAACCAAAGAAGGAATCTTTCTTTCCCAGTCTAAGTATGCTTGTGACCTTCTTTGTCGCTTCCACATGGAATATTGTAAACCAGCCCCTTCTCCCTTCCATTCTGAAGTCAAACCTTCTGCCACTTGTACTTCCCCTGAAGTTGATGCCACCTTGTATCGTCAACTTGTTGGTAGTCTTTTATACTTGACTCATTCCCATCCTGACCTTTCCTTTGCCGTTAGTCGTGTTGCTCGTTATATGCAAACTCCTCATGAAATTCACTGGAAAGAAGCAAAAAGAATACTTCGATATATTCGAGGTACAATTCAGTTTGGGATTCATTACAGTACAGGGGGGAAACCTTTGTTGGTTGGTTTCACTGATTCAGATTGGGCCAGAGATCCTGATGATCAAAAGTCTACTGCAGGTTATGTTTTCAGTCTGGGATTTGGACCTGTCGCTTGGGCTTGTAAGAAACAACAAGCTCTTGCTCTTTCTTCAGCAGAAGTAGAATATCAAGCCTGTAGTTAATGCCAGTCAGGAAGCTTTATGGCTTTGACAGATCCTTTCAGAGTTTGGATTCGAGCAGTAGCATCCTACTCCACTTTGGTGCAACAATCAAAGTGCCATCAAGCTTGCCAAAGATCCAGTTCTACATCAGCGTAGCAAACACATTGAGCTACAAATGCACTTCATCAGAAATCTTGTTCATGATAGTGTTATTGAAGTTCTATATTTCCCTACAGATGATCAAGTTGCAGACATCTTCACCAAGTCTCTTACGGAAGCGAAGTTTTCTAAACTTCGGTCTATGTTAGGAGTTCAGGAATGTGTCTTTAAGGGGGGATAGGCTCTAATGCTTCCTTCCTTCTCCTAATAGTGTCACTTTTGTAAATCCTTCAATCCTATCCCAAGTTGTTCTTAAGGGGGGATGTTAGGACATTTAGACACTTAGGAGTTAGTTAAGATCAACTTGTGTAATATATCTGTTAGGTAAAAGTGTGTTTCTTTAGTATGCATTAGTATGCATTTGTAAATATTCTAATCCGACGGTCACGATATGTTCTAGACATAGAGTGATCCAATGGCTCAAATTCTCTTAGTTCATACCTACCATTGATCCGTGGCTTAACACCCGATTGGTCTATGATCTCTATTTAAAGAGGATAGAGGGTCCTTGGCTAGTTGATTGATTATGAGAAGCTCATGTAACTTTCTTTCTTTTGCATAATAAATTGCTCCAAGTAGCTATTTGGCTAGGGCCATGGACTGTTTCCCTCTCGAGGGTTTTAACCATGTGACAAACATTGGTGTGTTGATCTATGATCTGTTTGTGTGAAGCGGTATCTGAAGGTGTTCGGTATTTTGGGAGTACCTTGTGTACCCAAACACATTGCTTCCTTTGAATTCAATCAGAGTGGCGGTGCAGGCATGATGGACCTTGATAAAGTGTTCATGTCGAGAGGGAAGCCTTTATTCTAACATAGTTTGAATGATTTTAGTTTTGCAGTGAAATTTCTACAGGTGCTATGTAGCTTGTGTGAAGATATTGTCTTTTCTAGCAGAATAATTATGGATTCTAAACCCTCAACACCTTAGATCCTAACACCCTTTAATTATGTTGATTGGAGGGAATATATGTAGTTGTCCTTGTGAAAAATGGGATACTTTAGGATAATACTTGGAAGGGAGGTCAAGCCTCGTAATCCAGCTAAGAAAAACAAGTTTCTGAACCACTTAGATGAAGGTTTTGGTTATCTATGTACTCACATATCCAGAGATCTACTCTTTCATATTGAAGGTTTGAAGACTCCCAGGAAGCTTGAAGTCTTGTTTAGAAAGCAAGATGAGCTTCAGGGACACATTCAGGAGAACAAGTTGATATCCTTACAACACAACAGTTCTGAGACCATCCAACAATTCTTTACTAAATTCAAGTTTCTTGCACTTCAATGCAGACAGTGCGGAATAGAAAGAAAGGATGAGAAACATATGATTTCCATACTCAACAAAATAGGATCTGAGTATTATGTATTTGTCTCAATCTTCCATTTTGGAAGAGATTTCATTCCCAATTGGAATATTCCCTCACATGATTCCTTTTTCGAGTCTTTAATACAGGAGCAAGAGAAGTTGGTCTATATGGGAACCATCTAGACTTCCAAAGATCAATCTCTCCTAGTGATAGACTCTTCCAAAGAACAAGCTAAAGGGAGACCTAAGGGGAAGAGAAAAATTTTGAAAAGAAAAAGTGTCCCTAATGTACGAGGGGTTTTCATCCAGAAGACTCGGGCATGAAGAAGACCCTCGACTCTGTGTGCAGAGCAATATTGCCCTTCCATAAGGTGTTGAGATGTTTGATGATGGATACAAGACTAAATAACATGAGAGATTCCATGCCTTGAATGCAGGCCTCACTCCATTGAAGGATTACTTGATAGATTCTGGAGCATCCAACCACATGGTTGCCTCCAGGGAATCTTTCATCACTTTCCCTCTATCAGGAGGACCTAGCAGCCATATGGGAGATGGATTTAAAATTATATTTGTTGAGAAAGGTTTAGATAAAATCCATCATGCAGATTTCAAGAATGGACTTCCTATTCCCTCTCCTACAACAAAGCAAATTTTTGAAGAGGAAGAAGAAGCAAAATCTTTCACACCATAAATTCGAATTGAAGAAAGTCTCCTTGGAGTGACTCCTTCTCCTGCTGCTCCAAAAGTTTATGAGATATATTATATCTCATATTCTCACATGGCTGATCTAGAAGAAGACATTCAAATATTTTTTTTTGAAGAAAAACTCTCCTTCCATTCTATGCAAAAATTTTCCAGTGATTCTTCTATTTTAAATTATGTGCATATTTACCGGCGATTGTTTCAGAAATGAAGAGGAATTTGATTTCTATATCTCTAATGATGTTGTTAGTGTGAATATAAGTAATACCATGGATATTTTGGAAATAATATCATATTTTAGAAGTGATTCATTCACTCTCATTGATCTAGAGCTTCCAGTAAATTTCTACATGATTGCATGCACCAATTTTCAGAATTTCGAAGAAGGAGAAAATTATGCATCTACCATCTCAGTGGAACACACTTTTGGATATTATATGAACTTGTTTGGATCTGATATGATATTATTTGGATCTGATCTGATATTATTTTTTTCAAGTTTTAAGTTCCAAGAGTCTCCAGTCATGCTTGCAGCTGGTTTCATCAATTTTGGTGTGACAAATCAAGTACCACAAATCTCCTTCAAACTTGCTACTGGGGATTTGATGTTAGTTTCCTCTTATGAGTTTGCTGATATTTTATTTCATGAATCATTGGTTATTTCTGAATCTATATCATATTATGGAGCTCAAGCATTCGCTCTCTATAGTCCCTGGTCTTTTCTACCTATCTATTCGGTCACATGCTCATCTCCTCACAAAACTAGTAAAGATGGAGACATTCTGCATTCGCATGGACACCTGCTCCTGACACTTGGGGATGATTTTACCTCACATGGTTCAATTTTCAAGGCTGAAATATATAATTTGCTTGGGCGTTCCTCACATGGTTCGAATTCTCAAGAATGTTTTCTCTCTCATCAGTTGATTTTAGTTGCTCCACATGGGTCTACCTTTCATCTAGCAGTTTTCTATATTTTTGATTCAGTTGAGCATATTATTCTTCTTCCAAAGAGGAAAATTCATCTAGACATAGCCATTAGTTTGGAGAGGTTCACATGCACAGCTTCAGGAGGCTGCTGCATAGAAGAACCATACTATTGCATAGAGCTGCAAATTTGCAGTAGTGTTTTGACAAGTTGTTTCTCTAAGGAGGAAGCTGCTTTCTTCTAAAGATAGATTGAATCTTCTTGTTTCCTGCTTATTTTGAGAGGGGGGTTTCCCATGAGGTTTTTTCCTATTTTCTCGGTTACTAAGAAACATTTTTTTATTTTTTAGATTGTATATGGGTGACTTTTGGCCTTACTGCCAAGGTCCGTAGTTGTCCAAGTTAGGATTAAGGGGGTGTGTTAGGTTTTATAATCCTCTCTTGAACAAACTGTCTATTAGATTATTTTAGCTTAACTTAGGAGTCTTTTATTAAGTATTGTTCCCACTAGTACCATTGGGTCCACTTGGTCTAATGGGTCCACATGTACTAGTCACTAGAGTGTGGGGAACACCAATAGAGGCTAAATGAGACTGACTGCACTTGTATGCATTAGTTTAGGCACCTCCTAGGACAATCCCTACATTTTAGGAGCCACTGGAAGTCTCGGCACCAACCTCTTTCGGATTTTGGGAGTTGGTAACTAGTTAATCTTAGTTACTCTTCAGTTACATTTAGTTAGTTCTACTCTAATTCATTTAGCGCTAATTATGCATGGTTGCATGTGGGAAGGCACTAGTTCTCACATACTTATCACCTACCACTGCAGTTAGACTAGTTTAAATTATTATAATTGATGGATTGACTGAATTAGAGATATGGAATTAACCACTTGGACTCCAATAGATATTTAGATATCTTTAGTTATCCATGCAACCAGATACAGTTAGAGTCAGTAGGTGGATTCAAATTCCTTATTATGTAACACCATTGTAACACCAGATTCTTTAATGAACATAATACTGTAATTATATGAGCAATACTTGTCTATTTCCAGTGAGATTTGATTTGTTTAGTTTGTATAAGTCATTCCTATTCACTGCATAATAACTAGGAATCCGATTGCACTCATTGCTTGATGATCTAAATGGAACAACAATTTTAACATTTTTATGATGGTCATAGGTTGGTACGAACTATAAGATATGATAACCATAAAATATGACTTGTGGACAATATTTAATGGTAAGATTTACCATAATGATGTGGAGCATACCCTTTTTTTGGGTGACATGATGACCATTGAATATGACTTGTAGACAAGCCCTAAAATGGTAAGGTTGACCATAATAAGATGAAGCACACCCTTAATTGTGGGTGACTTTGATGAAATGGAAGTGGACAAAATATCAACAACCCTGATTTGGTTGGACAATAAGGGTTACAAAGCCGTTTATGTCTTGAAGAAAAAAATAAAAAATAAAAATAAAAATAAAAATTACTTCCAACAAGTTGGATCCAAAATTAATTTAAAAATAAATTAAAAATTCAAATTCAAAATAATGTTTTTGACTAGTCGCCTAGTAAAAAAATGTGGAAATGTGTATAAATAAGAGAAAAACACTATTATTTTGTGTGAGGAATTTCGGTAGAGGAGGAATAATTATTTTCGGGACTAAGGAAGCTTGAGCAATGTGACTAAGGCAGTGAATTGAGGATGGAAAAACACAACAACAATCCATGTTTCAACATCTTTCTATCTCTTGATTTTTACAGGAGTATACACAGTCCAAATCTTGGACTTGTTTAAGTTTGACTGAGATTTTTTGGAGGAAACAACACGGAGCAACAAACAGTCACTCCTCTTCAATAGTTTTGAAGGATAAACTTTGGTTTATTTTGCAAATTGACAGTCCACTCTTGGACTTTTCCTGGGTTTTACAAGCATCCAATACAATCTCTAATTTTCATGAAGAAGGTGTGACCTTTCGAGCAAGCTATGGAATGAAGATAATTCGATGGTAGCAGCTAAAATAGTCCCAAAATTTGAGGTTATAAAAAGTCCAAAAATTGCAGGCCTGAAAAATTCCGAAAATTGCAGACTTAAACAATATGAATCTTCCACAGAGTGAATATACAGAAATGTACAGTACATTGGCATCTAAATAATGAAGTATATAGTATGTTGAAGAAGTTAAAATGATGGTGATGATGGTGCATGCATACACCATGATGTTGATATGGTATGATGCAATATGCATATACAGTATAGTAATAACAATGATGCATATAGTTCATTTTTTAATGGTGATACAAACCCTATGATGATGCATACTAAACCCTATGATGATGTCGTACATACAATGATGCTACTGTATGATATGATTGAAGATGCATCCTCTGATGGTTAACTAATATGATGATGACAACACCTTAATCAAGATGATGATACTATGATGTACACCTACAGTGGTAGATGAACAATGAAATACTTAGAGTAGAGTATGTATAGTGACATGTTTACAGTTGCATGAAGTCTATAGTGGTGTATGTATGTGGTATATTGATGTGTGATTTGAATGATGATGCATGCTACCTTGTGATGATGTTACATTATAATATATGATATTACGATGCTACCTTAAATGTGATTTGACATGATGATGTACTGTATGAAGATGATAATATGATGATACAAACTCTATGATTATGCATGCACACTATTATGAAGATTATTCCTTATTAATATGCCATGATATGATGTTGTATACCTTGATGATGATCTTGATATATTGATGACATGATCAAACCTTGATGTTTGACAAACCTCGATGACAATGATGATGCATAATTGATGCATGTTTGTTGATATTCCATGATGATGATGTGATGATGATTTGATGATCAGCGAGAGAAACAATGACTGATGTACATGAGCATAGAAGCATGACTAGCAGTGTTGATGAGAATACTAACTAGAAGTGTTAACCATCAGAGTGATGGGCATAGATTAAAAAACAATGTTGATGAGTTGGTTGAGCAACAGAGGTATATGATTACTTGCAAGTATAATATTGCACTTGCGGATTTGACTCCTCAACCCTTTCTTAGTTGGAGCTAATAAAACCCAGTTGGGTCTTCTTATGAGAGTTGCTTCTCTTTTCATCAGTGGGGGTTGATTGTAATCAAGAAGATTGTAGTCTTCCATCACCATAAATAAAGATCAAAATTACATACGTTCTTTTATCTCTCTTGATGTGATGATTTTTCTCATGACTCATGTTTGATTAAGCTAATGACGTGATTGATAACATAATGCTTGATAAACTCTGATTGATAATTAAAGGTAAAAAGTTTAAATTTCTCTCACAATGATTTTCCCTGCCTCTCAGTGTGGCCATTGTGTCCACCAATTGGTATTAGAGCAGGTCTTCGTCACAAGCCTTGCAATATTGAAGGATATCCGTCGAGACACAATGGAAGAAAAAGCAGAGTCATCAAGAAATGATGTTGTTGTACTTGATGTTATAGAATATTTTGATTGGAGGAGGAAAATGAAGGAATATATGAAGAAGTTTGGCATTTGGGAGATTGTGATCAATACACTTGATCCATCAAATAAGAAGGGAAATGAAACTAGATAGAAGGAAGAAAAGAAGGACAATGCTATAGCCTTGAAGTTACTTGTGGATGGAATTCTCGGTTTAGTGAAAGAATAGGGGAGTGCAGTTCAGCCAAAGATATATGGTTCAAGTTAAAAAGAGAGCATGAGAAGGAAAGACCAGACACCGAAAACATAGATCAGGAATAAGAAGACAAGCCTTTGAAATAGGTAAATCAGAATACAAAGGCCTACAGTCAGGGACACTTTAAGGTATGGAGAAATGAAGTTGATCAAAGAAGTGTTGGAATTTCCAACAACTCAGTCAGGTGTTGGACATCCAACTATGTTGGTCACACTACTGCATATTTTCTATGAGATGTTAAGGTTCTAGTGGCTTTGGGAACAAATCTCAGTATTGTTGGATTCAACGAAAACAACCCATGAGAAATTTCTCATACAACTCATCAAGGAAAGCCAATGAAGATGGAGGAACAATTGTTGGAAAAACAAATAATGACAAGAAGCAAGTATGGATGAGGAAAACTGAGCAGTTACAAATAGGAGAGGTTGATCAAAGCAGGGAGTATGACTCCCATATGGAAAGAAAATATTAAGGTCCCTCAAAGACCCTAGAACACCTTGAGTTCATAAGGCTTCAGTATGAACTCATAGTAGAAAGGATGAATACTCCAAGCATACAGATGGGTCCTAGGATCGTGTAAGTTGAAAGGGGGAGAAGTGATCACTGATCAAATATAGATATGTGGATACCCTTTTCCATTGATTCCAAAGGGGGAGAGATGAAGACAAAAAGGTAGCATGCTCAAAGGGGAGCATGATTTATTGTCATAAATGACAAAGGGGGAGATTTTTGCTGAAATTATCATTGATGCCAACATGGATTTACAATGGCCCCACATGTTGTCATTGATGCCACCAAGTCCCTCTTGCTGCACACATGTATGGATGATCCTAGTACCATCATATGATATGCCTGAGATCTCTTACAAAGATGGTTTGTGCTTTGGAGCACCTTCTACCTAGTTGACAAGGTCCTTGTACCCAGAAGGTGGATCTTGGAGCCACCACCTTGTTGATGGTGTTGAAGACCCTAGAGATGGTGTTAAAGACCTTGTGGAAAATGAAGAAGCCCTGTATGGGTTGAAGAATCATTAATGACCCATTCCATTGTCATTCATGCTCTGATGGTGATGTGGCACCCTAGGATAAGGTTTGGCAACTCCACAAGTGATGTCATGATGGATCTTGACCCTTGGAGGTCCCCTTGTGTGGTTAAAGTGGTTGAAGAAGTCCAAGAAGCCATCTTTCCATGATCACGATGTCCTTGTACCCCTATCACTTGAAGAAATGCACGATGAGGCCCTCTTTTTGTTGGTGATTACCTTACAACCCTGGCTGGGGTCATGGAACCCTTGTATGTGATGATGATGACCTTGTATGGTATTTGACATGTTATGGAACCCATGAACATGCCCTTTCTTGTTGAAGAAGCACTTGAAGAATCACAGCTTCAAGATAAGGAAGAGTTGATGATATGGATCCCATGGTCATACTCTTTCATATGGAATGATGACACCTTGATGATGGCATGCCCTTAGAAGCCCTAATGCCTTGATAATGGTTGGAGGATACCCTTGTTTATGATGGTCATAGGTTGGTACAAAACATAATACACGATGACCATAAAAGATGACTTGTGGACAACATTTAATGGTAAGATTGACCATAATGATGTAGAAAACACCCTTGTTTTGGGTGACATGATGACCATTGAAGATGACTTGTTGACAAACCTTAAAATGGTAAGGTTGACCATAATAAGATGAAGCACACCCTTAGTTGTGGGTGACTTTGATGAAATGGAAGTGGACAAAATATCAACAGCCCTATTTTGGTTGGAGAATAAGCGTTATAAATCCATTTAAGTATTGAAGAACAAAATAAAAATTAAAAATAAAAATAATAAAATACTTCCAACAAGTCGGCTCCAAAATTAATTTAAAAATAAATTACAAATTCAATTTCAAAAATAATTTTTTTGACAAGTCGGCTAATAAAAAAAATTGTGGAAATGGGTATAAATAAGAGAAGAACCCTCTCATTTTGTGTGAGGAATTTCGGTGGAGGAGAACTGATATTTTTTGGGAATGGAAGTAGGAGTAGTGTGACCGAGGAAGAGAATTGAGGAAGGAAAAACACAACAACAATCTGTGTTTCAACATCTTTTTACATTTTCTACACGAGTATACACAGTCCAAATCTTGGACTTGTTTGGGTTTGAATGATATTTTTTGGAGGAAGCAACAAGGAGCAGCAAACAGTCACTCCTCTTCAGCATTTTTGAAGGATAAAATTTGGTTTATTTTCCAAATTAATAGTCCACTCTTGGACTTTTGCTAGCTTTTACAAGCATCCAATACAGTCCTGAACTTTCATGAAGAAGGTGTGACCTTGCTAGCAAGTTATGTAATGAAGCTAATTCAATGGTAGCAGCTAAAACAATCCCAAACTTCAAGGTTATAAAAATTCCAAAAATTGCAGGTCTAAAACAGTCCAAAAATTGCAGACTTAAACAGTCTGAATACTCCATAGAGTGAATATACAGAAATGTATAGTACAGTGGCATCTAAACAGTGAAGCATACAGTATGTTGAAGAAGTTAAAATCATGATGATGATGGGGCATGCATACACCATGATGTTGATATGGTATTATGCAATATGCATATACACTACAGTAATTACAATGATGCATACAATGCATGTTTTAATGATGATACAAACCCTATGACGATGCCCTACACACTATGATGCTACTCTATGATATGATTGAGCACGCATCCTCTGATGGTGAACTAATATGACGATGAAAAGACCTTGATGAAGATGATGATACTATAATGTACACCTACACTAGTAGATGAGCAGTGAAATACATACAATAGAGCATGTATAGTGACATGGATACAGTTGTATGATGTCTATAGTGGTGTATGTATGTGGTATATTGATGCGTGATTTATATGATGATGCATGCTACCTTATGATGATGTTACATTATACTATATGATATGATGATGACACCTTAAGCATGATGTGATGCTACACGATGATGTAATGTATGAAAATGATGATACGATGATGCAAACTATATGATGATGCTTGCACACTATTATGAAGATGACACCTTATGGTTATGCCATGATATGATGTTGTAGACCTCAATGATGATATTGATACATATATGGAATGATTATATCTTTATGTTTGATAAAAATTAATGACAATTAGGATGCATAACTGATGCATGCTTGCTGATATTCCATGATGATGATTTGATGATCAGTGAGAGCAATAGTGACTGATGTACATGAGCAGAGAAGCATGACCAACAATGTTGATGAGAAGATTGACCAGGAGAGTGATGAGTACAGATTGACAACCATAGTCATGAGAAGATATTAAACAATAGTGTTGATGAGGTTGTTGAGTAGCATAGGTTGGTCAAGTAGCAGAGGTATATGATTGATTACAAGTATAATATTTCACTTGAGGATTTGACTCCCAACTCTTTCTTAGTTGGAGCTAATAAAACTAGGATGGGTCCTGTTATGAGAGTAGTGCTATTTTCATCAGTTGGTGTTGATTGTATTCGATAATATTGTAGTCTTCCATTACCATAAATAAAGATCAAAATTACATACATTATTGTGTCTCTCTTGTTGTGATGATGACTCATGTTTGATTAAGCTAATGATGTGATTGATAACATATTGATTGGTAAAATCTGATTGAAAATTGAAGGTAAAAAGTTTAAATTCCTCTCACATTGATTCACGCCCCCTCTGAGTGTGGCCATTGTGTCCAACAATTGGTATTAGAGAAGGCCTTCATCACAAGCCTTGCAATCTTGAAGGATATCCATGGAGACAAAATGGAAGAAAAAGCAAATCCATCAAGCAATGACATGCTTGTACTTGATGTTACAGACTATTTATATTGGAGGATAAAAAATAAGGCATATATGAAGAAGTTTGGCATTTGGGAGATTGTGATCAATCCAATTGCTCCATCAAGTAAGAAGGGAAAGGAAACTACACAGAAAGAAGAAAAAATGACAATGCTACATCCTTGAACTTCCTCATGGATAGAATTCCCAGTTTAGTGAAATAAAGTGTAGGGGAGTACACTTCATCTAAAGATATATGGTTCAAGTTAGAAAGAGAGTATGAGAAGGAAAGACCTGACACCAAAAAGACATATCAGGAATCAGAAGACAAGCCCCCAAAAGAGGTAAATCAAGAAGAAGAAAATCAAGAAGAGGACTCCAGTAAAGGTATGGATTCTTTTTATTGTAATAATAGCTTGGGTGATGAAATTGAGATGGTTCTTGTAGAAGATGAAGAAGGGATATCAAAAGATGAAAAGATATACATATCAATTTGATAAGTATTAATCACATAGCAGATTGGGTCATGAACACAGTAAATATGAATCATAATGAAATAAAAAAGATCAGAAAGAAAATATTGGATTATTTGAATGGATATCAAAAGAAGACGACGACAATGAGAGTATTGCTTGTGAAGCTCAAACACAAGGGAAAAGAGTTGTGGGATCAGTTGAAAGACAAGGATGCTGAAGTTGAACAACTAAATACTAAATCGATCGATAAAAAAATAAGAAAAAGAAGATCCCAATGAAGACTCAGAAGAGCTTGAAGAAACTAGAGAGGCCAATCATGATTTGAAAAATCAGCTAGAGGAAGCCAAAATGATAGAAGAAATATTGAAGAATCAGCCGGAAGAAAAGGAGTAGACAATCTTAAGATAGGAAATGGAGGTAGTTGGTATTAGAAATAAAGGTGAAGAGAATGATGTTTTTTTCAAGTTAAAGAATAGTTCAGTTGTCCTAGATATGATCTCGGATTTCCAGAGATATTCACTTGAAAATACTGTGTTAGTTTTTAATCCTTCAAGCTAGAATTATGTTAGGATATTTTAATTGAGAGAACAACAAGTACAAGAATCAAACACAAGAGACAATGAACACAGTGTTTTTCCTTGGGGAAACCATAAATGGAGAAAACCATGCAACTTCCTTAGAGATAGAATAAAAACCAAAAGTAAAACCCCTAAAATAGTAAGATGATCTCCCGACAGCAGTAACCTCTTTCTTCTTTGCCCCAGTGTCTTTCTCTTCCTCAACTATGCGCTACAACTGAGTGTGGATGAGTGTGTGATAAATAGAGAGGCCAAATCTCTATTTATACTAATTCCCGACATGACTAAAACCCTACTAGGGCTGACCTCTCTAGGAGAGTCTAATAACCCTAGTGCCCCGGAACTGCGGGGACTTTAACCCTTAGAAAATAGGAGGGTTACTCGAAATGAATTGACATGACTTGTTTACATTATAGATCCTCCCGATCGAAACATCGAGGCATGACATGAAACAAGTACATCCCAGAATAAACATCGGGTTACAATAGATAAGAAATACAAGTGAATACATTCCAAAGTTACAATTACATCAACACTCCCTCTTAACTAGGAAGCTATTCTCTCGACACAATTTTCATCATTGGTCTTCTTCTCTGGATATTGTCGTCATCTGCATATTCAATTCATATTTGTCTTCAATTCATATTCATTTCTGGATATGGATCATCATCATTGGATATCATCACTAGATTTGGATCATCACTGGATCTGGATCATCACTGGAAATCATCACTGGACATCATCACTGGATCTGGATCATCACTGGACATCATCACCAGATCTGAATCATCACTCAATCTAGATCATCACTGTTGGATCTAGATCATCACTCGATCTGAATCATCTCAGAGACATCATAACTGGATCTGAATCATAGCTCGATCTGGATCATCTTGGGTCATCATCAAATGTGTTATCTCATGATTCTTCTCGTCACAGGAAGTTCTACAAAGCTAGCCCTTTTTCATGCTAGTTGTAGGCCTAGCCACCATGTAGGTCTTCTTCAGTGCTTATATCTGACCTACTCGTTAGAATGGCCCGCCCAACACTTACATCTGAACTACTCGTCAGAAAGGCATGCCCAACACTCACATCTGATAATGTAGGAGCCTACAATCACATCAGAAAGGCCCAGCACTCACATTCACCAGTATGATAGGACACAACTACTATCATCTGTGAAAAGGCTTAGCACTTACATCTGACCTAATCATCAAAAAGGCATGCACTCACATCTGATCTTGTAGGAACCAATCCTACAGTCATATCAGAATGGCCCCCAGTCCCAGACTGAGCTATCTGGTAACTGACCAGGTGCCTCCATTCTCCCAGAGAATGGCAGTTTCCCTTACATCTAACCTACTCATTAGAATGGCCCAACACTTACATCTGACATACTCACCAGAAGGGCATGCAATCACATATGATCTTGTAGGAACCAATCCTACAACCTCATCAGAATGGCCCCCAGTCCCAGACTGAGCTACCTGGTAACTGACTAGGTGCCTCCATTCTCCTAGAGAAAGATAGTTTCCCTTACATCTGACCTACTCGCCAGAATGGCCAGCACTCACATCGGACATGGGAGGAACCTAATCCTTTAACCATGATAGAATGGCTCATCCCTTATATCTGACTTGCTCGTCAGAATGGCTCTCTCAGTCCCAGACTGAGTGTTCTTGATAACTGACCAGGTACCTCCATTCCAAGAATGGCATTCAACACTCATATATGACATGGAAGGAACCAAATCCTCTCACCATGACATAATGGCTTAGCCCTTATATTTGACTTTCTTGTTTGAATGGATTCCAGACTCATCACTTCCCCTTGGAAGGGACCTTGATCTGGAGAACACCAAGCTTCTCCCTGAAGTACACAAACTTCACTCTGGCCAATGGATTCGTCAACACATAAGCTATTTGATTGTTTGTCTCAACATACTGGGGCTTCACTACTCCCTTATGCACCATATCCCTGATATAGTGATACTTGATCTCAATATGCTTCGACTTTTCATGGAAAACTGGATTCTATGACAACTTCACACAACTCTGGTTGTTACAATGTATACAAGTAGCATCCAACTGGAGATCAAATAAATCAGACAATAGCTTCCTCAACCATACTGCCTCACAACTAGTTGAACAAGCTGTTACATACTCTGATTGAGCTATACTTAGTGCCACACAGGATTGCTTCCTCATAAACAAAGAGATCACACCTGATCCCATACTGAAGCAACACCTTGAACTTCTCTTCCTATCGATGGCACTGCCTGCCCAATTTGAATTAACATAACCCTCCAGGTTAATATTCTGATTCACATCGTACTTGATCCCATAATCAATTGTACCCCTCAGGTACCTCAGAATATGCTTTGCAGCAGTCAAGCAAACATGTCTCAGATCTGTCAGAAACTGGCTCAAGGTGTTCACAGCAAAGAAAATATATGGTCTTGTGTTCATTAGGTACATCAAGGACCCAATAATCTGACGATACATCATGGCATCAAACGACTCTGATGAAGCATCGCTTAATAGCTTCAGGTTTGATGCAATAGGTGTGGCCATGGCTTTGCAGTCCATCATCCAAAACCTCTTCAGGATCTCTACTACATAATTCCCTTATCCAAGGGATATTCCATCCGAAATCTGCCACACCTCCATACCTAGAAAATAATGCATCATACCCAAGTCCTTCATTTCAAACTCGACAGCAAGATTTCTCTTCGTATCAGTAATCAACCCATCCATGCCTGTCACAAATATATCATCTACATACAATAGAAGCATCACTGGGTTGCCATCTTCAACCTTGTAGTAAGGGTTGGAATCTGCTTTACTCTTGGTAAATCCCAAACTGGATAGAAATCTATCAATTCTACCGTACCATGTCCTGGGTACCTGTTTCAAACCGTACAGGTATTTCTTCAATCTGCACACATGAGACTCCCTGTCATGTGTCTCAAAACCGAGTGCCTATTCTACATACCCTTCCTCTTCTACTACACCATTCAAGAAGGCAGTCTTGACATCCATTTGGTGTATCTTCCATTTCATTACTTCAGCCAGAGCAAGTACTGATCTAATGGAAGTTTATCTGGGTACAGGTGCAAAGGTTTATTCATAATCTATTCCTTTTTTCTGAGAGAAACCCCGAGCGACAAATATTGCCTTATATTTTTCAATGCTACTGTCTACAGCATGCTTGATCTTGTAGTTCCATTTGGAAGTTACAATTGACTTCCCTTCTGGTCTTGGGACAACATCCCAAACATCATTCTTCATGATCGATTGGTACTCTTTGATCATAGCATCCTTCCATTCTTTCCATTCTGCCGCTTCTTCATAACTGGAAGGTTCTTTATCAATAAAATAATATAGTAATGCTACATACCCAGAGCAAGATCTGGTCCTTTTTCTTTCTCTGTGATTCTCTTCTGGAGCCCCATATATTTCTGTACCTTGTATAACTTCTCGTACCCAAGAAGGTTTCCTCTTATGAGGATTCTTCTCTGGAGGTGGATCTACAGGTATTTGTGGTTCTTCAAATTCTCTATCTTCTTCTTGAGCTTCTTCATTCATGGTTGTATCATGAATTCTGGGTGCTTCTACTTCTTCAGAATCTTCAGTAGGTTTCTTTTTGGATTTGTTGTAAGCTGTGTCTTCATCAAATGTCACATCCCTACTGATGTCAATCTTCTTGAATCCTAGGAAGTATATTTTGTAATCCTTTGAGCTTTCAGAGTATCCCACAAATATACCCTTCTTTCTTGAAGGATCTAATTTAGTCCTCTTCTCTCTTGGAATGTGTATTTACACTGGACAGTTGAATATTCTGAGATGGCTGACTTCTGGTTTCTTGCCGGAGAAGACTTCTTTAGGAGTCTTGTTCTCAAGTACTCTATGTGGAGTATGGTTCTGTACATACACTGTTGTTCTGGTAGCTTCTACCCAAAGATGCATAGGAAGATATTGGTCATGAAGCATTGCTCTTGTAGCCTCCATGATAGTTCTATTCTTCCTTTCTGCATTCCCATTCTGTTGTGGATTATAAGGAGTCCCTCTTAATCCCTGATTCTTTGCATAGCTCTTTGAATTCATTTGAAATGAATTCTCTGCCATTATCTGATTGAAATGTTTTGATCTTCTTTTCAGTGTGGTTCTCGATTAAGGCTTTGAATTCCTTAAACTTGCTGAATACTTCGTCTTTGTTCTTCATGAAGTAAACCCATGTCTTCCTAGAAAAGTCATCAATAAAATAAATATAATATACATACCCGCTTAGTGAGATTGATGACATAGGACCGCATACATCGGAGTGGATGATTTCCAATATTCCTTTTGCTTTGCTTTTGCTACTTGGAAATGTCTTCTTTGTATTCTTTCCTTTCGCACATCCTTTGCAGACCCCATCATGTTTTGCTGGGATTTTTGGAAGACCTTCAACAAATTTTCTTGCAAGAGGTAGTGCTTTGTAATGCACATGTGCAAGCCTTCTATGCCAAAGTTCATTTGGCTCTACTGTGTCATGGACCAAGGCTTGTTCAGGATGGCCCTTTAATTTGCACAATCCTCCTTCTTATTCCCCAATCACTACTGCATCATCGATGGTATTTCCTTTTGGACATAGGATGACTTGACCATCTATGAATGCAACTCTCATTCCTTTTGCATCTAATGCAGATATGGAGAGGAGGTTTTTCTTGAGTCCCGGTACAAACAATACTTCCTTCATTGTCATAGAATTTCCAGAGTCTAGCTTATAGGAGGATTCCTCACTACCTTTTATTAGATATTGGTAGTCATCTCCTAGCTTCACCTTGTGAGGTGATTCGTGTTTTGATAGTCTCACAAAGGATTCCTTGAATCCTGTCATATGTTTGGAACCCCGCTATCTATGAGCCAATCATTTCTTCCATGAGTGATGTTTCCTGTGAGAGTGGAAATCAAAACATATTCTTCCTCGCTTGAAGAATCTTTACTTTCATATCTGGTTCTTTTCTTGGATAGTTCACCATCCTTTGTAGCATGAGCATGATGTCTTCTTTTGTTTCTCTTTTTCTTATTCTGTCTTTTAGGACAATTTCTTGCAAAGTGTCCTACTTCATCACATGTATAACATCTGATTTTAGACAAATCTTTTCTAGTGTTATCTTTGTGAGAGTGCTTACCTCTGGAGTGATGAGATTTTCTTTTGGTTGTACTAGAGTGTGCCATGAGAGCTTGATCTTCACTTCCCATATTCTCTTCTCGAGATGCTATCTAAGCTTCTTCTTGAGAGAACTCTTCCCATAGTCTGTTGAACTTGACTAACTTCTTTCTAGAACAAATCCCTTGAATAAAGGAGTCCCATGATCTAGGGAGACCATTCAAGGTAGTCATCACAATCTCTACATTTTCCACTTCTTCATCTACTGCTTCCAATTGTTCCTTGATCTGAGAAACTCTTGTGAAGTAAGACTGAATTGTTTCTGCATTCTGAATCTTCACATTCTTCAGTTGGTTTCTTAGAGTAATCTTTCGGTTTATGTTCTTCCCTTCAAACAATTTGGTTAGGGCATCAAACATAGCTTTAGGTGTCTTTAGGGAGGACACATGTGGTATGAGGTGATCGTTGATAGAATCAGCAATGATCCTCTTTGCCATAACCAACTTATTCTTATGTAAGGCCTTTTCCTCATCTCCCTTTGGAACTGGAACCTCCTCATTGATATAGGAGTCCAACTCATTTTCTTCCAGGACTAGGGAGATCCTATACTTCCAAGCTCGGAAGTTATCAGCTCCCTCAATCTTTTCATCAAGCTTGGTATGATGAGACATATTAACTGAGAACCTCAAATGGAAATACAAAATATTTAGATCTTACCAGGTCAAGATGTCGGATCTGGATTTGGAGTTGAAATCCTGCAGAGCTGGTTTAGGAGCATATTAGGGTTTTGCTTTTCTGGAGTTCTATCCAACCAATTGCTTTGAATTTGATCCCTAACTTCGATTTTAGGGAGGAGATCAATCCAGGCCTGGGCTCACTGAAAAATTCCTCTTATGTGAAAATCCCTAATTTCCGGCAGTAGTGTCGGGTCCAAAACTGAAAAACCTCAGAATTGGATTCTGCTTCGATAGAAAGATGCGCCCTAGGGATGAGAGTTATTCCAACCTTATTTTGCTGAAAATCTATGGAGAGAGATCCATAAAGTAGGAAGCCCTAGTTCCCGCAGCTGCACAGTGTCTTCTTCTCAGGTTAGCTCTGATACCATGTTAGTTTTTAATCATTCAAGCTAGCATTATGTTAGGATATTTTAACTGAGAGAACAACAAGTACAACAATCAAACAAAAGAGACAATGAACACAATGTTTTTCCTCTGGGAAACCATAAATGGAGAAAACCCCGCAACTTCCTCAGAGATAGAATCGATACCAAAACTAAAACCCCTAAAATAGTAAGATGATCTCCCGACAGCAGTAACCTATTTCTTCTTTGCCCCAATGTCTTTCTCTTCCTCAGCTATGCACTACAACTGAGTGTGGACGAGTGTGTGATAAATAGAGAGGCCAACTGTCTATTTATACTATTTCCTGACATGACTAAAACCCTACTAGGGCTGACCTCTCTAGGAGAGTCTGATAACCCTAGTGCCCCGGAACTGCGGGGACTTTAACCCTTAGACAATAGGAGGGTTACCCACAATGACTTGAAATGACTTGTTTACATCATAGATCCTCCCAATTGGAACATCGAGGCATGACATGACAGAAGTACATCCCAGAATAAACATTGGGTTACAATAGATAAGAAATACAAGTGAATACATTCCGAAGTTACAATTACATCAACAGATTGGTCTTTTGTTGCACGAAGGAGAAATAAAAATATGAAGATAGCACTTGGTCTCCCAAGACTCTAGAAGTAGGTCCATCAATGTCCAAAGATGCTCCCCATGTACATGTACATGACAACAAAGACTTTGGAAATTCAAGACTGTAATAAGGATTTAAGTCTATTCCTCAAAGCAAGATCATAAAAGAAACATATCCAATATGGAACCAAAGTCCCAGGTATGAAAGTAAATTTAATGGTTATTGTTATTTTTGTTCTAACTTTGGTCATAAGGTTATGGGTTGTAGACTCTATAGAAGAAGAAGTGCTAGAATCCCCTGATGTTAGATGCTGGACATGTAATCAAGATGGACATATTGCTGCTACTTATCACACATTGAGATGTTACACATGCAGTGGATTTGGTCACAAATCCCAAGAATGTGCAAGTCAAATAAGTAAACCAAGGAGGAGTCCTTGATACACATCGGTAAGAAGAAGTAATGAACCTTGGAAGATGACCAATGTAGGAAGATTTCAATATCAAAAGAAAAAGGCCTACAGGAAGGGAGGCTCTCAGGTATGGAGAAATGAAGTTGATCAAAGAAGTGTTGGAAGTTCCAACAACTCAGTTAGGTGTTGGACATGCAACCATGTTGGTCACATTGCTACAGATTGTTGTACGATGAGATGTTATGGTTGAATTGGATTTGGGCACATAGCTCAAATTATTGGAGTACATGGAAACAACCCATGAGAAATTTATCATACAACCCATCAAGGAAAGCCAATAAAGATGAAGGAACAAATGCTGGAAGAAGAAATACTGACAAGAAGCAAGCATGGATGAAGAAGACTAAGCAGTTACAGATAGGAGAGGTTGATCAGAGCAAGGGGATGAATGCCATATGGAAAGCTAAGATTAAGGTCCCTCAAAGACCTTAGCACACCTTGAGTTCATAAGGATTCAAGATGAACTCTTAGGAGAAAGGATGGATACTCCAAGCATACAGACAGGTCCTAGGATCGTGCATGTTGATAAGGGGAGCAGTGATAAGTGATCAATTACATATATTTTGATTCCCTTTTCCATTGATTCTAAAGGGGGAGAGATGAAGACAAAAGGGCAGCATTCTCAAAGGGGGAGAATGAGTTGTTGTAATCAATTACAAAGGGGGAGATTGTTGATGAAATTGTCATGGATGCTAACATGGACTTGCAGTGGTGCCACAAGTTGTCATTAATTCCACCAAGTTCGTCTTGTAGTGCACAGGTATGGATTTTCCCAGTACCCTCACATTCAATGACTTGGAGTTATTACAGAGATGGTTTGTTCTTTGGAGCACCTTGTACCCAGTTAACAAGGTACATGTACCCACAAGGTTGGATCTTGTATCGACCACCCTGCTAATTATGATGAAGACCCTGGAGATGGTGCTAAAGCCCTTATGGGTGACAGAGAAGACTTGGATGGGTTGAATATGCATTAATGACCCATTTTTTGGTAATTCATGCTCTGATGGTGTCATAATACCCTAGGAGAAGGTTTGGAAACTTCATAGGTGATGTCATGATGGATCTTGACCCTTGGAGGTCCCCTTGTGTGGTTAAGTGGTTGAATAAGTCCGTGAATGCCTCTTTCCATGATCACAATGTCCTTGTACCCCTATCACTTGAAGGAATGCATGTTGAGGACCTCTTTGTGTTGGTGATGACCTTGAAACCCTTGTTGGGGTCATAGAACCCTTGTATGTGATGATGATGACCTTGTATGGTCTTTGACATGTTATGGAACCCATGAACATACCCTTGCTTGTTGAATAAGCACTTGTAGAATCCCACCTTGAAGATTAGGAAGAGTTGATTATTTAGAGCCCATGGTCATTCTCTTGCATATGGAATGATGGAACCTTGATGATGGCATGACCTTGTAAGCCATAATGGATTGATAATGGTTGGAGGACACCCTTTCTTGCTATGATCATAGGTTGGTACAAACCCTAATACATGATGTTGCACCTGAAAAATCCACTTTTTCATGATTACCCTTCATAGAGCCTGGTTTAAGATTCCTCTGGTAACTTTTTCCATCCTTGGGGAGACCGGCTCTTTTGCCTAGTTTTGATAGAGCATTTTCGGTACACTGTCCAGTTGAGCAAAGAGCGCTGACTCTTTTTGTCACTTGAAATTAGGCATCTTCGGTGCTCTTTCGTTGTGAGCAAAAATTGTCAACGCCTTTTCACCTTGAGACAAAAGTGGCGGTGGACTTAAAACATGAAAAAATGAATATTATGGAAGATTCCATGCAAAAAATCCATGGAGTTGGTTCCTTCTAGCTAGGGATAGGTGGAATTATCCTTCCTCACATGTAGGTATCATCTCCTATCCATTTCCTAAGTGAATCTCATCTGATTTGGCCTATAAATGAACTATTCATGGAGGGAGCGAAGGAAGCCAAAGAAAGCACCCTTATGTTGTTGGATTGAGATATGGTTTAGAGGCAAGTTTGAGTGAGTCTATGTGTGAAGAGATTGTTGTAAGTGAGGAGTGTTGTAAGTCCATTGTGGAAGATAAAGATGGAAACATCAAGTCTTTGGTTGTAGCTTTAGCTTATGTATTCATTAATACAAAAGTGTTTACCTTTCCTATACTTAATTTGTGTCAATATCAATTAAATATTGTTAGATTCCTTGATCACTAGCATAGATTGTTAACTTATGATGTTTCTCTCATCTTGTTGTATTGTCTTTTGGTATTTCTTTGAAGGTATTGAATATTGCATGTAAAACATTGGAACAAGGACAAAAGCATTCATATCGATCTGAGGTATGAGAGTGGTTTTATGCTGAGTAAATTAACTATCTAGGGAAAGGATATGTTGTTGTGGTTTTTTTTTCTATGCTTATATCATATAGGGTAGAGGAAAAAGCAGTGTCCATTCTGTGAAAGGTTTATGTTGAAAAATAAGGATATGTAGCCTTTCTTAAATCAGTTTACTTTTTCTTCTTTGTGTTCTTTATGTTTCAAAATTATACTTGAAAATACAAAAAGAAATTAGCTAGCTTGTCTTGTTGATATACATGCTTACGAAAAGCTTACTTTTGGCTTGCTTGAGTGTGTAGACAACTAGGTCTTTTTTGTGTGATTGAGAAAATTTAATTTAATTCTTATTAGTGAAGAAGTTTTGCGTTTGAAAAATTGCTTGTTAAGTCTTGAAAATTGAGTTGTTGAAAGTAGCATGGAGTTTGTGCTTTTAAAACAAGAAATGAAGGTATCTTCCCTACTCTAGAAAGTTATCATTGAAAGAAAAAGAAGTTGCACCACATATAGATTATAATTTGGATTTTGAATTACACCTCACAAACATTCACTGACCGCCCAGATAAAATAAACAGTAGCATAGGCTAATATTTATAGTAATTTGAGTGATAGGATAAAGACATGTCCCGATGTCTTTAAACATAGGAGCTATCATTTCATGCCTGCATTGCATCCCGGGGTCTGTGTGGTTCCTCCATGTACCATCGGTATATAGAATGAACTTTCACATACCCTTGAGGTATATAGAAAGGTACTTCACATACTCGATTGTATATTGAAGGGCCCCTTTCGAATGGTTGTGCATTAGACAACACTAACACGGATTTGAGCTCCCACATACTTTGTGTATATCGGGAGACCCTTCTAGGATTCCTTCACCATTTGAGAAAATCCCTTTGGCCATCTTGTTGGAGAAATACGCTGAGAAAAACACTGGAGCTACTACGCATGGGATTTCCAGGTAATCAGGTGTTCAGGAAAGGGTACAGTCCCCTCCTTGTCGCATTTCACTGTTGGACCCTGCGACATGTCGTGAGTTGTGACAACTTGATAATCCTAGTGAGGAACTGTCTATATTCATCCCATCCTATCATTTAAGTTTTCTTGTAGCCTTGTCTTGCGTAGGTTTGTTTGTGTGTGTTTTCTTATTTTTTGAAACCTACAGTAGACAATCTCAACCACCACCTTGGCTGACCAACTTGCAAGGTGTTCTCATAGGTTGTAGGGCTTACCACTTGACTCTCCTCTTGTCGTAGAAGGAAATGAAGTTGAAACCATGGAATGACCAGCTTCTATTGATGCTCGAATAGAAAATACTTCAGCTACTAGAACTAGAGAAGAATTCTCTATTTATGATAATCCTTTGGTCCAATAGCCTCTTGCGGCTACCACAACCTTTATGTCTCCAACGAAAGGTCAAGCTGACTCATCGAACTAGACATTCAATCACCCACCTGATGAAACTATAGAGGAAGAATATGGTCCAAATGCTCCTTTTTGGGGAACCTACCTAGTCCAGTCCATTTCTGAATATGGAACTACCACAAATGAACCAGAGCCTTCTGTACTTATCCTGTTAACGAAACTCATTCAGAATACTTTGTCGAATGAAGAATTATTTCGAGACTCTATTGAGAATTTGCGCAAAGGTGCAAAAAAATTAAGAAGGAGAAGTGTTTCTCCTCTTCCCACTCTTCCAAGAATAACTCCACCTAGGTATCAGTCCCTTTTAGCAGCTCAAGTAGCTCCTTTCTCAGGGTCATCGACCCAAAAATAGGTTACTCAAAATCTAGCTCAAACCTCTACTCCCACCCTACCCAATCAAAACTCCACATCAGTTTCAAATTCCCTGATAGTTTCTACACCTGGGGGGAATTCCCCGACTCAGGTTGCTTTGCCTCCTAGGGCAACCATTTCTAGTATGGGGAAGAATTTACCAACGATACCACTAGCAGTATATACCCCTCCTCCTAATATCACTATGGTTGTACCTTCTTCTGGTCAGAGAGGATTTTCATGGGTCCAACCCGCCGTTAGTCCACTTTCTTGGGGATAAACTTATCTTGGGAATCAACCACCTACGGTTCACCAAGCTTATAAACTAGCACCATCGATGATAGTTTATCTTGGAATTCCTTACCCCACAAATGTTTTTTTTCCTTGGGGGCAACCAAATTGGTCTAATGTCCCATCCTACCTGAGATTTTGTGAACACTGCTAGAGGGTATGGAGATCCACCTGAAGGCCCACCACCTAGAGGACCCCTGAGAGGAATTGGAGGAACTTGAATACTTGGAGGGTCTGGAGGTCTCAGAGGACCTGGTGGAACATCTGGAGGACCACCACTTGGAGGGCCGCCATCTGGGGAACCTCCACCTATAGGCCCACCACCTGGAAGACCCCCACCTGGAGGACCACCACCTTGTGGACCATATTATGGATGACCACCATCTAGAGAATCCCAACTTGGAGGACCCCCATGTGGAGGACCACCACCACCACCTACTCCTAGAGGCCCACTACCACCTTTTGGAGGCCCACCACCACCTTTTGGAGGCCCACCTCCCAGAGGTCCATCTCCCTTGGGTGGCCCACTATCTGGTGGACCTTCTAGTAACCAATCACCCAATCAACCAGACGTGGGGGCACTATATATGCCCATTTATCAATATACCTATGGTCCTACTAGTCTGCAAATGTCATACCAGTATTATCAATAGCCTCAACCCAATCAACAATTTCCATTTATGGCTACGTTAGATCTGTTAGATTTGTCTAGATTGATTAATGATCCTATCCATCACAATCCTTCCTAGACATCCATTCCGGTTAAATTACCTTCGTACATACCTAAATTCAATGGTAAACCCAGTGAAGACCCTAAGAACCATGTGATGAATTTTCATCTATGGTTCTCATCGAATTCTCTGATGGATGGTTCAATCCATTTACGGTTATTTTAGAGAACCCTCATTAGAGTTTCTTTGAAATGGTATATAGAGCTACTACAACACTCTTTCTAGGATTTCAATGCTTTAAACATTTCCTTTTTAACTCTTTTGTATGAGACAGGTACAGACCTGTTAACCTTGCTTCAACAAACTACTTCAACTCACATCTTTGATCATATACATGAATGGAGACGAAGATGTAGGTTAATTAAGGATCCCATTCCTAATCAATCACTTGCTGAGTGGTTCACCAAATATTTAATTCCCCCCATTTCTATAGATGTCTCGATGGGAGGTTTCGTTACTGAGGAGAAGGATATTAGTCGCATTTAGTACCCCAACTTGGTTTATTCCTAGTCAGGTACTTTGAATTATTTAATCCCTCATGCTCCTCGTCCCACATACGATCCTTCAAGACTTGCAACTAAATGGAATTATTGGTTCAGCTCAAATTCAAATGGTGATGAAATATACCAAGAAGAAAAATCAACCCACCACACCATTAATTCAACCAGCAACACCACCCAAAACTATCGCCCCTCCTATTGCTTCCTCCTAAGTAAACACGGTTCAATCCACTAGATCTTTGGCAGAAAAGAAGAAAGGTAAAAACAAATCAAAACAATCCGACAATCAATAGGAACGAAATAAAGCACAAAATTCTCATGTTGATTCCAAAAATAAGAGAAAGGTAAAGTACCCCTTCCTAATTTGTGGAGGCGATCATTTCACCAAAGAGTGTCCTCATCAAGAGGAAGTTAACATGTTTTTGAAAATTTCAGCCACCCCGACAATTCTTACAGACCCTTTCCCTACCCAACAACAATTGATTGATCATCAATCTTTTCATGGGCCTTTTTTATCGATTGATCAAGTAAAAATTATGTCAAGTGATATGAGTAGCCCAGATACTTGAGCACATAGTTATGACCCCCCTCAAGAGAAGAAATCGATGAATTTCCATCTGATAAACTTTCAATTTCCACCCCTCCAAGTAATGGTATTAAGATCGAGAAACCTATGCCCGATGCAATGTTTTTCCCACCCAAGAGTACACTTTGTAAGTCTATTATTAATCCTAACACATGTGTTTCCAAATACTATAATATAGTATAAGATTTGGCCCAAGAACCCTATGCTATGTCAGCCCTATAAGTACTCCAAAATTATCCCACACAACAAAAAAATTTGCTAACAACACTTGGAGCTATGGATCCTGAGAATAGTAACATCACTTCTTTCAAACTAGATGACTTTAAAACTAGGCTCTCACATTAGTTGGATTTCCATTTTTCCACAAAGGTTACTTGAAAGAACATTTGTTGTACCATATTGAATGAGAGAGCCTCTACGTCAGTCATGTCTCTGTCCTGTTGGAGAGCCATTGGGTCTCCTGCAATTAATCGTTCACCTACTACACTAAAGGCCTTTGATGGTCGTGGATTTCAACCATATGGTATACTGCCCGCTCTCGATATTGAACTGGGGGGTAAATCGATTTCCATACATGTTGAAGTCATTGATGCTCCTTTGGATTACAACCTACTCCTAGGTCGCAACTGATTCTATGCTATTGAAGATGTAGCATTGTCCATTTTTCGGATTGTCCAGTTCCCATTCCAAGGAAGGATTGTTATGATAGATTAGTTATATTTCATTACACCTTATTATATTTCAAATGATGTGAAAAACATTCCACTTCTAACTACCCTCCAATATTAGAATATTGGACTAGGCCTTCTTAAAGACTCTTCACTCATGGGAGTCTTCATGTTGTCAAATCCTCCTCCTGCTTCCCAGACCGTATCTAGAAATATGATTTATACCTCTATCATAGACAAAGGAAATTTTATTGCTGAATCAGAATCACTTAGTCCATTTGAGGAAATATACAACATCATTCAAGCCACTAGTGACCCTACCATCAACTCTCATATGTTGATGGATTATTTTTCGCATACACTTCCCTTTGATGAATCCATCATGGAAGTTATGTCCCTAGAAGAGATTCCTTGGAAATATCATTATCATAGATCTTCTTTCCTTCCCCATTGCCATGTGGTAGAAGAGCAATTCACGTCCATGGTTTCATCTGATATAGTCTCGGACCCTCAGTCCCCGACCCTCATTCATGGTGTTGACTATGAGGAAAACTTATGTAATATTACCAAAACCATTCCGGTGGATATATCAATGAAAACTGGTGATTCAAAGATTATTAAGATAGGACAGAATTCTTCACCTTCATAAGTTCAGTCATATACGCCTTATTCAAGGAATTTAGAGATGTCTTTGCTTGGACTTATGAAGAGATTTCAGGGATTGATCCATACATTGTCGTTCATGAGATTAAAACATACCTTTGTTCCAAGCCATTTCACCAAAAATTATGTCAGGTACATCCGAGAAAATCTCCAGTCATTAAGGAGGAAGTTGAAAAACTTCTCAGGGATGGTTTCATTTACCCCGTGCCCTTGAATGAATGGGTGTCCAATATAGTTCTTGTGAACAAAAAGAAGGTTACTATTAGGTTTTGTATCGATTTTAGGGATTTGAATCGAGCTTGTCCAAAAGACAATTTCCCCACCATCTACATCGATAACTGTGCTAGGAGTGTCATATTTTCATTCATGGATGGCTTCTCCGACTATAATAAAATTGAAATTATCCCTTCAGATCACCATAATACGACTTTCATATGCCCATGGGGGACCTTTTCCTATCGAAAACTATCACTTGGCTTAAAAAATACTAGTGCTACATTCCAACGCTCCATGTAATATTATTTTCATGATATCAAACACATTGCGGAGCCCTATATTGATGACCTTCCTACTCATTTGAAGCAGCGGGATCACCATGTTGATCATCTGAGAGCTATATTTCTTAGATTTTTCCATTTCAACATTTGTTTGAACCCACATAAATTTTTTTTCAGTGTCAAAACTGGTCGACTGCTTGGTTTCATTGTGTCCAAGGATGGTATTCATATTCACCCTTTGAAAATTGAAGCCATCCTAGTTGTACCCACTCCCACTAATGTAACAGAACTCCAAAGTTTGCAAGGGAAGTAAAAAATTTTGCGTCGTTTCGTCTGCAACTATGCAAAAAAGACACATGGTTTCATGCAGCTGTTAAAAAAGGATACCCCTTTTTTTGGGATGACCTAGCGTAGCATGCGTTTAACAATGTAAAACATGCTCTTACGCATGCACTTGTGTTGCAACCACCCGATTATACAAAGGATTATTTCCTGTATGTGGCTGCACCCCTTTCTACTATTGGTATGGTCCTACTTCAAACTGATGACCACAACCAAGAACATCTGATTTACTATTCTAGTAAGAGTCTCTTAGAATCTGAAACCTGATACTCGCATGTGGAGAAACTCGCTTTGGCCACGGTCATCGCGAATCAAAAGTTTTGTCACTACATTTTGCTCTGCACAACTACTGTCTACGCCAATTCCAACCCCATGAACTATGTCTTGATCGTTAGGTACTTGGGGGAAAATACTCACACCCGATTGTTATTCTCTAGGTGTTCGAGTTGGAATTTGTTAAAAGCACTTCTAAGAAGTCATTTGTTTTTGTTGAGCTCATGTGTGACCTTCCCCGTGTTACTGAGAAAAAATATCCCATCGATTCATTTCCTAATGAATTTTTGTTTCTCATTAGTACAATTGATCCTTGGTATGGATATTTTATTCTTTATCTACAAACTCAACGATGTCAGCTTAATGCCACTCGTGATGAGTGTCATTGCATCCACCACCAGGATAAGTATTACTTCATTTTAAATGATACCATATAACACCGTGGTGCTGGTTCTATATTACGACATTGTCTTCCCCATGAAGAATATGAAATCATCTTAAATGACTGTCACTCTTGAGCTTATGGTGGTCACTTCTCTGGGTTGGCTACTACCCATAAGATTTTGCATGCAAGGTATTTCTAGTCTACGATTTTCAAATATTGTACTGAAATTGTCAAGAAATTCCCACCCTGTCAATTGTTTACCTCTAAGAAGCACACCCATCTAGCTCCTCTTCATCCTATCATAGCAGTTGTCCCTTTTGCAAAATGGGGCATCAACTTTGTACACTGTAGACCTACCTCAGCTGAGGGGAATGGCTACATTATTGTGGCTATGGAATACTTTACTAAATGGGCTGAGGCTATGCCCACATATGTTGAAGATGGGAAGATAACTGCTTTGTTCCTTTTTAACCATATAATTGCTAGATTCGGTATTCCTAGGGCCATCATGATCGATCATGGGTCACATTTCCAAAATAAATTGATGGCAGAACTGAGTACAAAGTTAGCGTTTCAACATGATAACTCTATGCGTTACTACCCACAGGCCAATGGTCAGGTTGAAGCAATTAACAAAGTTTTAAAGACCATGCTTCAACGAATGGTAGGGTAGGCCATATATAATTGGAATTTGCAACTATTTTCTGCACTTTGGTCCTATAGGACTACTATAAAAAATTCGACTGGTTTCACACCATTTCAATTGGTGTACATGATAGAGGCTGCTCTCTTGATAGAATGCGGAATTCCTTCTCTAAAGCTCACTGTAGAACTTTTTCTTAACACCACTATAGAAGAAGAACGGTTGATGTATCTCAATAAGCTTGATGAAACTCGTCGTGACGTTTATTTAGAAAATAAAGCACACAAACGACGAATGAAATCCCAATATGATATATCTATTCAACCCCATTCGTTTGATGAAGGATATATGGTCTTCACTTATGAACATAAACATGATAAGCTGGGGGCAGGGAAACTAGAATCTATGTGGCATGGGATGTACATTATTAGTCATGTTTTGGAAAAAGGCATGTATGAGTTAGTGGACTATGATGGGATACCCTTGGGTGATCCCTGCAATGAGATCTACCTCAAAAGATACTATGCCTAGGTCATCTAGCATAGGCTCTTTGTAAATACTGTTTATAGATCATTGTGTGTTTTGTTTTGAAAAATGTGGTTTTTGCATGATATAAGATGTGTTTTTTTCATAGCCCTGCTTATGTATGTCCTATGTTTAATGGATAGATGACCAATTTTACCAGTTTTGTAAATGGTGCTAATCGTTACATGTTGAATATTGCATCAACAGATTGGGTACTGTATTCTCCTACATGTGATCTGGTGAGTTTAGGGGGTGTTTGTTTAGGTCCCTCCACCAACAATATTGCAAAGTATCATGCAGTGATTGGATTGTTGACGGAAGCCCTAGACAATGATGTAAGGGAGATTAGGTTTTGCCTATACTTGGAGTTAATTGTCCATCATCTAAACTGAGTATACACCATCTGAAACCCCCTACCCCTTCGTACATTCCAAAGGGTTAGTCTCTTAGAAATCTATTTTGATCAAGTTACGTATCAACATATTCTGAGGCATTTGCATGATGTGGTGGATTCCTTGGAAAATGTTTTCCTAGATTGGTATATTGCTCATAGTTAAGTTTGTTATGACATAAAACATGTATTTGAATTCATAATTAGGCATAAATTCACACATCTACAAATAAATTTTTCCATATATATATATATAAACGGTAAAGCTGAGATACAAAATGTGCTGAAGCATCAAGATTTCAGATCACCTAATGTTTAGGACTGACATAGTTCAAACCACACATATATGGGGAAAAAACCGAAGCTTTGAAGCTTTCAATGTAAATACATATTCAAAAATGAGGAGCCGATGTGGAATAATCATTGCGGTGATGCTCATGATAGCACATAACAACCTGAGCCACTCTACTGAGTATCCTAGCAAATTGTCCTGAAACTCCCACGATCTGACGCTTGTATCATCTAGGTAGGTCATCAGTAGAGATATCTGGAATCCCCATAGTAAAGTGCTGCAGGTTCTCCTCGATTTCTCCAAGCTCCTCGTTTTCCTCACCACTACTCGCCTTTCGATAGGCGATGCTCTAGGTGGACGAGAAGGTCCAATGTCTGCACAAGGTCATTTTCACATATCTCAACATTACAAGATAAAAATCAAATAAAAATTGAAAAATTAAAAACATGAAATATAGCATCTTTCTTATAGCGATGGTCTTACTCCTCTCCCTCTGGCAGTGGAATTTCTGGGTCCTCTTGGAATTCTACTCCCTCATAGGGATAGTCTTCTATCAGCAGTAATTGGTTCCATAACCAGTGAAAGAATACTGATCCATAAACAACCTTGGAACCCCTACCACCATGATAGGCCATTAGGTATACCACCTGAGAATCCTAGGACCCTCAGCATCTATCTTTCTCATGGCTACCTAGGGCCTCATCAAGGGTACCCTCTCTGGGAAGAAGGATACCATGAATGCTCTGTAGCCAAACTGCTTGAGTTTCTCTCGTGTGCATTTGTTCAAATGGTCTTTTAAGTTGACCAGCCTACCTTCACACCAATTAAATACCATGGGTTCCATACATTCTATGGCATATAGCATATGTGCCCTGGTGGTAAGATGGGATGACCTAGTCCTGACAACCTTCCTGATAGTGTAAATTACTATCCGCAAAGGTCGGTCTACTATCCATTTGATAGGGATTTTTCTCGCTTGGGAAACTGTCCCCAATGAATAATACTTGTTGATTAGATCATCTAGTGTGAAATCATCGCCCTTTGGGCCAGATAGAACCACTTGTCTCCCACTGCAAGGAAACCAAGTCAGGAAATATATGTCATGTATATCAATAGTCAGTGTACGGGTCCCAATCTTGAAATGTTGTTTGTTAGGGTCCCACATACTAATGATGTGATCTACAAGGAATCTATAGTCCTTAATCCCAAGGAGTCTGAAATAATTGAGAAACACACACTATCGGAGAGCTTCCATAGTGGGTGGGTCATTGATAGCGTGAAAGTCCTCAGTTTTGTGCTCACGTTCCCTCCAAATAACCATGGTATGTATAATTTTGTTCCTAAAAGACATTGTAGGAATGCATTAGACACATATTTAGGTTGAAGGAGGCATGAAAAAACAAAATTTTATAGCCGAGATGGTGTTTTTTGGTCTTACCCTTGCCACGATGTATTCTCCCCTTGGATATAAAGTGCTCGCCGCACTTGCTAGTCGCGAACATAACGCCTTTTGGAGGCTTTGTCCCAGCACAGTAGAGCACCGGTACTGAGTGATTTTTTTTGGTTGTGGAAAGAGTTCCTTTGGTGCCTATGTCCTAGTGCGACAAAGCGTTGACACTCATCTAGATAGGAGAAAATGGTGTCGCCTCGGGCATGCAATTTGATTAGAAAAAAACCCCAAAAGCCGGTCAAGAAATAAAAAAATGCCACCATGAATACGAAGGGTAAAGTTTCGGCTCTTATCTACTAAAAATGGCTCGAGAAATGGTGTACTGTAGCTCCTGGAATCAATGGATGAAGCTTTTCTCCCTTTGCACCAACTTCACCTTCTCCAAATGGTAAAACACAAATGATAAAAAAAATTCACTTTGTTCCTATTTATAGTAATTTTGACTTATTTTACTTTTATTATTAAAATAAAATTACTTTAAATGTTATGGGTTTTATCATTGGTTCCTTGTAGTTTTGTAATGAAGTTGATTCTAACATGGTTTCAATATTTATATGATAAATTCGTAAGGCTCATGGCTATGTTGTAAGTTCTTTTTGTCTTTTTCATTCTTAGGGTAAAATTGAAAAAGTATCGAGCATTTTTTACACTTTTCACATGCTCATAAAAAACCTAGTAAAAGAGTGTCAAGTCCACTTTTGTCATTTTTTCAGACTCGTAAAAACTAGCTTGTCAAAAAGGGAACCCATTATGAAGTTATATTTAATCTCTTTTTAGTCTCCTTGAAAACACAAAAATGTTTCCAAGCAAACTTGTTACGTTCACACTTGTATAAGTATCAGAATGATCGACTAGTCGGTGGTAGATTATCTCTTTTTTGAATTGATTAGGTCTATTTATGAAAAAGGAACATTCTGGTTGATATCAATGTTCAGGTACACAGGGTACTCCCAAAAGAGCGAACACCAAGAGCAACCAATCACACAAATAGATCACAGATCAACACACCGATATTTTGACGTGGTTAAAACCTTCGAGAGGGAAGAATTCCACGACCCTAGCCAAATAGATACTTGGAGAAATTTATCATGCAAAAGAAAGAAAGTTACAAATGAGCTTCTCATAATCGATCAACTAGCCAAGGACCCTCCATGCTCTTTAAATAGAGATCATGGACCAATTGGGTGTTAAGACATGGATCAATGGTAGGTATGATCTAAGAGAAGTTGAACCGTCGAATCACTTTATGTCTAGAACATATCATGACTGTCAGATTAGAATATTTACAAATGCATACTAAAGAAACACACTTTTCCTAATGTATATATTACACAAGTTGATCTTAACTAACTCATAAGTGTCTAAATATCATAACATCCCCTGTTAAGAACAAATTGGGATAGGATTGAAGGATTTACAAAGTGACACTATTAGGAGAAGGAAGGAGGCATTAGATCCTATCCCCCCTTAATGACACATTCTTGAACTCCTAACATAGATCAAATTTTAGAAAACTTCGCTTCTGTAAGAGACTTGGTGAATATGTCTGCAACTTGATCATCTGTAGGGCAATAGAGCACTTCAAGAACATGATCATGAATAAGATTTCTGATGAAGTGCATATGTAGCTCAATGTGTTTCTTGTGTTGATGTAGAACTGGATATTTGGAAAGCTTTATGGTACTTTGATTATCACACCAAATTGGAGTAGGCTACTACTGCTCGAATCCAAACTCTAATAGGATCTGTCGAAGACATAAATCTTCCTGACTGGCATTAGCTACGGCTCCATATTCTGCTTCTACTGGAGAAAGGGCAAGAGCTTGTTGTTTCTTACAAGCCCAAGTGATAGGTCTAGATCCCAGACTGAAAACATAACCTGCAGTAGAATTTTGATCATCAGGATCACTGGCCCAATCTGAATCAGTGAAACTAACCAACAAATGTATCCCCCCTGTACTGTAATTAATCCCAAACTGAATGGTACCTCGAATATATCGAAGTATTCTTTTTGCTGCTTTCTAGTGACTTTCATGAGGTGTTTGCATATAACAAGAAACACGACCAATGACAAAGGAAAGGTATGGACATGAATGATTCAAGTATAAGAGAATACCAACAAGCTGACGATACAAGGTGGCATCTACTTCAGGGGAAGTAGAAGTGGTAGAAATTTTGACTCTAGACTGGAAGGGAGAAGGGGTTGGTTTACAATATTCCATGTGAAAGCGACGAAGAAGTTCACAAGCATACTTAGACAGGGAAAGAAATATTCCTTCTTTGGTTTGAAATACTTGGATACCAAGAAAATAATGCAAATTTCCTAAGTTTGACATTTCAAAATTTTGCTTAAGACTGGATTTCACATGGGTTAAAAGCTTAGGGTCACTACAGTAAGGATAAGATTGTCAACATAAAGGAAAAGTATGATGATATGGTTTCCTTATTTATTGGTATAGACATTGGGATCATAATAGCATCTAGAAAAACCAATGTCAAGTAGAAATCTATGCATTTTGGCATACCAAGCTCTAGGAGCTTGCTTAAGGCCATATAAGGATTTATTAAGGCAACAGACAAGGCTAGAGTTATTCTGAACATATCCAGGAGGTTGTTCCATGTAAATTTGCTCCTGTAAATCACCATGTAGGAATGCATACTTGACATCCATTTGATAGACTTCCCAGTTATGTAAGGCTGTAAGGGAAAGAACAAGGCGGATGGAGTTCATTTTTGCAACAGGGAAAAATGTTTCATTGTAGTCAATTCCTTCAACTTGGGAAAAACCTTTGGAAACTAAAATTTCCTTAAGTCTTTCAACACTTCCATCTGATGCATAATTAGTTCTATAGACCCATTTAAATCTGACAAGTTTTCTTCCTTTTGGAAGAGATACAAGATCCCAAGTATTGTTCGCCATTAAGGAACAATATTCTTCATCCATAGCTGCATCCCAATATGGATTTCCTGAAGCTTCTGCAAAAGTTTCTGGATCATGATTCTTGGAAACTTGAGAAAAAAGAGAAGAGGCTCATTGGAATTGAGAATGTGTTTGACGTTGATCTCTAGGATCACCAGCAAGATCACCAGTCGCTTCACATGTTGAATGAACCCATAGAGGAAGCAATGGTGCTGGTGCAACTGGAGGAACATGAACAGGAAGAGGTGGATTTTCATACTCACTGTCATCATCAAAAAATGGAGTTGGAAACCTTTCAAGGAATTTGGAAGGAGAAGAAGGCACAATCTCTGAATCAGGCTTGCAGGCCAAAGATAGCACAACCGACGAGTTAGGCTTGTAGGCCAAGATATTTTCATTAAATTTAACATTTCTTCTAAGGATTATATCATGAGAATGTGTTTGAAGAAGTCTATAACCTTTTTCATCTTCAGAATATCCAACAAATATGAACTTTTCACTTTTAGGCTGCAATGCTTTCTGTTTTTCATCCGAAATGTGAGCCCATGCTTCACTACCAAACACATGAAAGTGACTTACATCTGGTTTAATTTTACTCCATGCTTCTTTCGGTGTTATACCTTGTAAAACTTTAGTGGGTGTGCGATTAACTATGTAATTTGCACAATTTATGGCATCAGCCCAAAATTGAAGACTTAGTCCCTTAGATTGGATCATACAATTAGCCATTTATTTTAAAGTGTTTTTCTTCCGTTCAACTACACCATTTTGTTTTGGTGTATATGGAACAATGCGTTGTTGTTGGGTTCCTTGTTCACTGTAGATTGTAGTGAACTTTTTGTTAACATATTCTCCTCCATTGTTAGATCTTAACTTAATAATTTGATGACCAGATTGTTTTTCAACAAGGGCCTTGTAGGCCAAGAACATGTTAAATACTTCGCTCTTAAGTTTTAGGAAATAAACACAAGTGCATCTGGAGTAGTCAGTAATGAAACTTAAGAAATATTTGAAACCATAAAAGGAAGCAGATGGAAGAGGAACCGAGGCGCGCCAAGAGGCACGTTTGTCAAAACTGCCCTGATGATGTTTTCTGAGTACACAATTGGAACAAACACTATCCTTACAATATAGCATCGAAATAACTGTCACCATATTGTCTTTACATATTTTTTTCAATGAGCGATAATTCAAGTGACCAAATCTCTCATGCCAAAGTTTGCTCAAGTTATCACTATGAGAAACAAAAACTGAAGGAAAAGGTGATGACCCAAAGTTGTTAAATTTGTATAACCTAGTAATATCATCAACAATTCCGATGGCAAGGATATTTTGAGGATATTTAAAATCCTTGATTACAACTTGGTGAGGTGTAAACGTCATAGTTTTACCTTCACCCGAATGAGTAATTTGATAGACTGATAAAAAATTGTAGGAAATTCTTGGAACACATAGTACATCACTAAAATGACCATTTTCTACTGGAACTGTTTCAGATCCTACAACACTTAGAGATATATCATCACCAACAAATATTTGTTTGGTGTTACATTCATGCATAGTACAAAAGATGGCTTGATCCATAGCCATATGATAATATGCTCAATAATCAATGAGCCATTCATATGAAGTAGAAGAAGAAGATGCAATATAAGAATAACTAGAAGCACAAAGTGCATGTCCATGAGAGGTAGATTCTGAAGACGGATCTAGGCTGATGTGGTGCTTCTTCATTGCTACTGCCAAGGATGCCATCTCCTTGAAACACTTAAATTCATCATTATTATCTTTCCCACAAAAATTGCGATGACGCTCAATCTTCTTTCCTTTTGGCTTGGATCTTTTGTCATTTTTTAAAGAAGGAGCTGACTGAGAGGGTTTGGGACCCTTGTTTGGCTTATTATTGCAAAAAATTTGTTTCTTGGGAGGCTTGGACTTTTCTTTCTGTTGGGACAATAAGGCTTTCCCAGATATATTTGCATTGTTAATTATTCCAAGATGAATGAGCTTATCTTTCTCTCTAATTAAGGAATCACAAAAGGATTCAAGACTAGGCTCTTGATAGCTAGCTGCAGTCAAGGATTATTTTATGGAGTAAAATGTAGATACAAAAAAAGAATATGCAGGTCCAAGTTTGGAAAGAATATGATAAATATATTGTTTGTCTTATTTATTAATCTTGCATTCTTCGCATAAGAGTATAAGATTTTTATACATAGATAACTAGTCTTGAAGGCATGAAAAATCACTTGAATTCAAAGAAATCAACTCATTCTCAAGTTGATGACCTCGAATTTCATTATGCTTACCAAACACAGATTCCAACTTTTCTCAAGCTTTATTAGGTTCATCAATTCTAGATATGTGGAATCGCAAATCAGTAGAGATTGAAATCCCAATAAATCCAAGAGCTTCATCACATCTATTTGCCCATTTTATTTTCTTCTCATCATTAGTGGGTTCTATTTCTTTCCCTGAGGTAATTCTTAAAAGTCCCCTACTTCGTAGAATATCTTCCATATAAGATTTCTATGAGAATAGTTAGAACTGGTAAGTAGAATAGCACAAGGGGCAGCCATACTGTAAAATAATGACTGAAAAAACATAAAATAACTGTCTAGATGCAAAGAGCTCGAAAAATTAGGATGTTAAAAAAAATGGCATTAAAAACTGATTCCGTATGATGAAGTTATGCTTGATCAAAGAAAATGTTGAAGATGTCCCCAATAGTGACGTGACAGATATTAAATTGACCAACTTAAAAAAGAACCCCCCTCTCCCCGAGATGAACCTTTGACAATCACTTACAAGAAAGTTGCTTTAAGTGAATCACTTTTGTAAAATAAGTGGTTTCCACTTTTACAATAATGGACTTTAAATAGTGTGGCAATAAAAAAAATTAAGTGACTCACTTTTTATTTTATTTTATTTTTAAGTGAGATGCACTTTTACAATAAAGTAACTTAAAAATAGAAATTGCATGCACTATTAAAAAGTAACTTAATAAGGCTTGAACTCAAGACCTATTAAGGAATAAAGCAACTTTGGACCAAGTGAGCTAAGTTTAAAAGGTACATAAAAGAAGGGAATGAGGGAGGTTTTTTTTTACTCTTCCTTCTTGCTCTTCGTGCTTGCTTCTTTTTCTTGCAAATCACACCAAAAATATAAAAAAAACTTTTCCACTCTCATGGGGTTAGATCTCATTAGCTTACCCAGAAAGTCATTGTTTTCTCTCTGTTTCTGATTCTCTTCGATTGCACAAGGTGCACGACAAAGAGCATACACAACCGAGAAAGTCCTTTCCCTTTCTGTTTTTGATTCGCCGCGATCGCGCAAGGTGCATGACAAAGATCATACACAGACATGTAAGGCAACCATCTGAGACTAAAAAACAATAAACATCTAGATAATAAAACTGATAAATATATGACATATTTTTTTAAAAATAAAAATAAAACAAACCCGTCACTGTAACATTATACCTTCAAATCTACCGAAATGTGTGTTTCTGGAGAAAACAGAAACAATTTTTTATGAAAAGAAGAGTATTTCTAAGTGGAAACGACACTCCAGACATAATGGAACACCTGCCACATGTTGCAAATGCATAAAAATTTTAGAATCAGAAACCCTTTAAAAGTTTCAGAAACACTAGTTTAAGATCTAGATCACAAATGGAAGCGGATCTTCAAAAGCACTCTTATACCATGTTCAGGTACAAAGGGTACTCCCCAAAGACCGAACACCAAGAGAATACACTCACACAAAAAGATCATAGATAAACACACCAATATTTTGACGTGGTTCGAACCCTTGGGAGAGAAACAGTCCATGGACCTAGCCAAATAGCTACTTGGAGCAATTTATTATGCAAAAGAAAGAAAGTTAAAAATGAGTTTCTCATAATCGATTAACTAGACAAGGAACCTCCATGTTATTTAAATAGAGATCATGGACCAATCGGGTTTTAAGCCACAAATCAATGGCAAGTATGATCTAAAATAAGTTGAATCGTCAGATCACTTTATGTCTAGAACATATCGTGACCATCAGATTAGAATATTTACAAATGCATACTAAAGAAACACACTTTTCCTAACATATATATTACACAAGTTGATCGTAACTAACTCCTAAGTGTCTAAATATCCTAACAATCAACCAGAAGAGTTCTTGGATGCATTATTTTATACTTTTTGGGGCCTTAGGGACTAAATATGATGAAAAAGGACCTGTTGGAGTCTCCTTGTGTATTCGTTCAGACTCTCTAAACCTGAATGATACTGAGTTCAGTTTCATTGGACTCATGAAATCAAACGGTAAAAGAGTCTTTCTGGGAATTAACTCCTCCTTTCTCATGTTCGTAAAACATGTGAGAATTAGCTCATAGGTTGATGAGGTACAACGAGTGTTTGTTACCCTCTTTGAACTCATACAAATGAAAAGAGGAACCCATCCTTTGTGATGGAGAAATTAAGGGAAAGGGGAATATTTTTGCATTTATATTTATGGTAGCTCACAATCCACCTTTAAACATGGCACCTGTCTTCATTTGCATTTCTGAACAGTTGGGTAATCATCTTTTCTTTGAGTGAATCCACTTTTGTGAGTCACATGAATCCTTTGAGTCAATTCAAAGAATGCATTTTACTATTCCTTGCATTACACCTAGTTTTTGTCGCGTCGAGTCAAAGCTGCAAAGTCATTTTTCATGCCACAAATTGTTCAAAGGGTGTCTCTTCCAAAATTCAACTCGCCAGTAACTATACCTTCCAACAAAATTGGTTGTGTCTGAGTCAGTTTCATGGTTGTCTTGTCACTTCAAAATCAAATTTTTGTTCCATGTTTCATGTCGAGGATGGGGGAAACATCATGGACCTCCTTCGACGAGTCTAATTTTGTTGACTTCAGCACCTCATCCATGAACTAGATTGAGAAACCTAATCAAGTACCTTGAAGCCTGCGTACCTCAATGGCAAGTTTCCTCGCTTTCAACAATAGGATTTCATCAATGACCTATGATTAAAATATTATATCAAGTCTTCAACTTAAAAACGTCTATTCACACTTGGGAGAATGTATTTAGATACCTTGGAGATTATTGACATTAATGATCATTTCCCTCGCACTTGTTAACTGTATACATCAATGACTGGTAATCAAGTGGTTTCTACCATGTTCGAGGTCAAGACATCTATTCACATGGAAAGAATCATATCGATTGGGAATTGGAATGAAGACACTGAGTGATTAGGTTTCATCATCATAATTTCCTACTCTCAGGTTATGATGGAATATTATTTAGAATTATGACATGGATCCACATTGTATGTTTGGTGGCTATGTCTAGTGATGGGTTCGAATAAAATGGATCTATTTTGTATGTTCTGTATCCATGTTTCGCTCCCTATGACATTGATAATGGATCTACAGTGTATTCTTGGTATCCATGACATGGTCATCTACATGGATCTGCAGTGTATTGGCCGCAACCATGATTGAGTCAGACAAGTCAGTTACTAGTCTTATGTTTGTTGTGAACTCATCTCTTACTACCTATAATACCAGATTGATGTCTAGCAAAGTATTTTACCTATCACATCCTTCTAGCTTCATACTTTGGGGGCATTCTGTTACACTTGAAAAATCCATTGTTGCATGCTTACCCTTCAGAGAGCCTAGTTTGATATTCCTCTGGTGACTTTTTCCCATCCTTGGGGAGATCGACGCTTTTGCCAATTTTTTACACAGCATTGTTGGTGCACTGTCCTCTTGAGAAAATAACATCGATGCCTTTTGAATCTTGACAATATCCATCATCGGTGCTCTTTCCTTGTGAGCAAAAAGAATCAGTTCCTTTTCACCCTAAGCCAAAAGCGTTGATGGACTTAAAACATGAAAAAAGACAATTTTGGAAACTTCCATGTGAAAACCTCCGTGGAGTTGGTTCCTACTAGCTAGGGAGAGGTGGAATTCACCTTCCTTGCCTATAGGAATCATATCCTATCCATTTTCTAAGTGAATCTCATCTCATTTGGCCTATAAATAAAGCCTTCATCGACGGAGTGAAAGAGTCCAAAGAAAGCACTCTTATCTTGTTGGATTGAGATCTCGTTTAGAGGCAAGTTTGAGTGAGTCTATGTGTGAAGATATTGTTGTAAGTGAGGAGTTTTGTAAGTACATTGTGGAAGACAAAGATAGCAACATCAAGGCTTTGGTTGTAGCTTTACCTTATTTATTCATTAATACAAAAGTGTTTCCCTTTCCTGTACTAAATTTGTGTCAACATCAATTAAATATTGTTAGATTCCTTGATCACTAGCATAGATCGTTGATTTATCATGTTGCTTTCATCTTGTTGTATTGTCTTTTGATCTTTGTTTGCAGGTACTGAAGATTGCATGCAAAACATTGGAACAAGGACAAAATCATTTGGTTCTGAGGTATGAGAGTGGTTTTATGTTGAGTAAATTAACTGTCTAGGGAAAGGATATATTGTTGTGGTTTTTTGTTCTATGCTTGTATCATAGAGAGTATAGGAACAAGCGATGTCTACACCGATTGTAGAAATCCTTGAAACACATGATGCCCATAAAAGATGACTTGTGGATACCATTTAATTGTAATATTAACCATAATGATGTGGATCATACCATTTTTTTGGGGTGACACGATGACCATTGAAGATGACTTGTTGACAAACCCTAAAATGGTAAGGTTGACCATAATAAGATGGTGCACACCCTTAATTGTGGGTGATTTTGATGACATGGAAGTAGACAAAATATCAACAGCCCTAATTTTGTTGGAGAATAAGGTTTACAAATTCCTTTAATTCTTGAAGAACAAAATTGAAATTAATGATAAAAATAATAAGTTACTTCCAACAAGTCGGCTCCAAAATTAATTTAAAAATAAATTACACATTCAAATTCTTTTTTTTTTTGACAAGTAGGCTAATTAAAAATATATGTAAATGTGTATAAATAAGAGAAAAACACTCTCATCTTGTATGAGGAATTTCGGTGGAGGAGGACTGAGATTTTGTGGGACTAAGGCAGCAGGAGAAATGTGACTAAGGCAGTGAAGTGAGGAAGGAAAAATGCAGCAACAGTTTGTGTTTCAACATATTTTTATCTTTTTATTTTTACAGGAGTATACAAAATCCAAATCTTGGACCTGTTTGGGTTTGACTGATGTTACAGAGAGAAACTTCCAATGGCTTGTGGTAGACCACAATAGACTGAATGACACCAAAAATCAATCCATTCCAATATGCAAGAGAAACAAATGCATATAACACTAAGGTTTATGAAGCTTTCCTTATTCTGGATGGTTGATGTAGATCTTTGTTGAGATTTTCCAACATGCTTGTATTCACAATTCACTCTCAACAATAGGAAACAAGACAAGCATTCTATATATCAAAGTGTTAGGCCTACTCTAGCATATATAAACCATCATGTATAAGAAAATATAACTACACCCATGGACAAAATATTCATAGTTAAACACATGAAATGGACGAGAAATGGATATTTCTATTAATAATAAAGAGAGATAGAGCAGTAATGTCCATGGGGGGCAGAGCAAGTGGTAAAGTGGAATTGTTGAAATTGGTTGTAAATGGAAGGTATCATGTTCAAATCCCCCCAAATTTACCCATGTGCCATGGTTCAGGCCCTATGGATGCACCTAGGGGTATAGTGGTAGCAAGATTGGATTCTTGAACCCTGTGTCATGCGAGTACCATCCCATGTCCAGTTGCCGATTCCCCTGGTTACAAAAAAAAGAGAGAGATAGAATAGTGACAAACTCTGTCGACACCTCGTCGAAAGAGAGAAACTGAGTCCTCCGCTAGGGCCTCCACCACTTCAATCCTCCATCTCAGTGGAAAAATTACAAGGAAATGGAAAGCTTGGGAAGAGCAGCATTGTGTGCTCCAAAGGGACAAAGGGATGTAGAATCAAGCATAAACAAGTGAGACAACAATTAACTATAGTTTCCTTTCTCTCCAAGATTCTCCTCCTTCAATGCATCTAAGAGGATCAATATCTAGCCCTCAAATGGACAACGGAGGGTTGGTTCCGAGCGTTTTCTAGGCATATGGAAGGCCAAGAGTTAAGTTATTCGGGACTTAATGAGGAAAACTCCAAAAGTTTTTGTTTTTATGCACATTTCCTGATGTACGCGGGTCTTGGATAAAACACTGTGTGTACATGTGGGTATGGGATTAAAAGTCACGTATACAAATAAATAAGTGTTTTTTAGGTATTTTATTGGATCATCAAAGTGTAACTTGAGCAAGGGTGTTCCAAGGATTCTGCAGAGGGACATGGAAGGACATAAAGGTGTGATCTACCAAGTGTGGTAAAATCATCTATAACAACTCAGATTTTTTCGAAGGAAACAACAAGGAGAAGAAAATCATCTCTCCTCTTCATGAATTTTGAAGGTTAATGATCTGGCGGATTATTCCTCTTTAAAGATCCAATATGGTACATGGTCCGGAAACGATGGTTGGAAAAAACGGACGACAAAAATACACAGATCGGAGGTCGGAAGAGATCTCCTTCTGCAACATCGGAGGTCGAAAGAGATCTCCTTCTGCAACATCGGAGGTCGGAAGCATTTCCCCTTCTGAAACGGTGGGGCTCACAAGATTTTCCCTTCCACAATGGTGGAAACTTAAAAGACGTTCGAAAGCCGGAGCGATAAAAGAGACGCAACGATGAAGATAGAAAGGATCAGAAGTCAGAGCGGAATAACAGCCGCAACGGCAGAGGTATAAAGGCTTTCGGCAGCCGCAACAGTGGATAGATAAAAGAATTCCCCTTCCGCAACGGGGAATCTTAACGGACGTTGGACGGATCGGAAGTCGGAGTGATTCAGCAGTCGCAATGGCGGAAGCCCAAGACTTACGGGTTGAAAAGTCAAATCGGGGGACTTTATCGTCTGACCGTCCGCAACTGCGGAAGATTTAGAGACTTCCCATCCGCAACTGTGGAAACTAAAGTGGCTAAAACTTCCAGCTCAAAAACCAACCGACAGCCGATGGAGATGGAGTTTGTCAAAAGCCCGTTGCTTGTCCTCTTCCACAACGGTAGAAGCTCAGATTGACTAAAACTTCTGCAATGCGATCGCTCAGGGACATTCTCAAAACGGTTTTGTTTGCAGTCTTGATGCCGCATTTCAGGGAATGGAATAGATGCATTGGCAACGTTTTTTCCATGTGATTGTAACGTCGATAAGGAGATGAACAGGTTGCTATGATGACGAGTTGGCATTTGGCAGGGGATGTGGACAATTGCATTCTCTTTGGCGTTTTGGCTCATTTGTAACGGCGAAAATGAGGCTTAAATAAGGGAAGTTGGCACCCAGAAGGGGGGACTCAGTTCTTTGAGAGCGCAGTACACTGTTTCTCAGTTTTGAGAAGTTTGCAGAGATAACAAAGAAGCACCAAGCTTGGATTTGAGGGTGCAACCTACTATTTTATAATCAGATTTTTGTTGTGAAAGTCGACCATTCTCTGTTACATGTGGGATTCTTTGTCTTTTGAAGACCCGATTGTAATTTCCAGAGAGGAGTCTTGAAGACTTTCTATTCAGCATTCTGTTTTACAGCTTTTCTGTAGTTGTCTTTGTAGAGACGGAGGACGGAGGAGGGCGTTTTACTGTTAATGTCCAGATGCTGTTTGTAGTTAAAAGTCAACTATTTTCTTTGTTTGGTTTTTCTTTGCTTTTGAAAGCCAATTTGTAAAATTCCAGAGAGAGGTCTTAAAGAATTTGTACAGCATTCTGTTACAGTTGCTGAAGCTGAGGTCAGAACCATTTGTACCATTTTAAAACCATTAATTGGATCGGTTCCTATTGGAGAGGGACCCGGAGATGTAGCTTAGTGGAGGGGGTAAACTCCGTTATCAACTTCTGTTTGTGACTCTGTTTCTATGTTTTCTGCTTGGCATCTGTTATCAGTCTTGTTTTTCATTCCTGTTCTGAGCATTTAATTTGTGTTAATGCTGTTGCTTTAAGTAACCTGTTGCATGCATTATTTTACAACAAGCTTTTAATGCACTAAAGTTGAGGTGCGACGGATCATATTATGGTATCAGAGTTGGTTGACTATTGTGCGAGTTTGTGAATGCTTACCAGGTCCAGGTTAAAGGTTGGTAAAGGAGAATTAGTTGAAGGAGATCCTGAGATTGGCTCTAGGAGGAAATTCTCAAGAACCATGTCTTCTCCACGAGGGGAAGAAGAAGGACATACCGAACGGGAAAAACCTGTCATTTCTGAAATTGAGTTTCTGGAGGCTTTTATGAGCATGAAAGCCATGATGGAAATTCTACTCGATGAGCGAGCAGAAAGGAAGAAGAAAGAAGAAGGATCTTCATCCAGAGATGTAGAAGTAAAGAAGGAAGAAAAGGGTAAAGGAGTAGGAGGTGATGGTGATCCTCCTGACACTAATCAAACTTTCTCTTCTTCTCATACTTCTCATTCGAATAATGCAAGTCCTAATATGCCTTATTTCAAATTGGATGTAAAATTTGAATTACCTATTTATAATGGAGATGTAGATGCTGAAAAATTAGATAATTGGATTAAGCAGCTTGAAGTATATTGCAGGGTGCAGGGCATTAATGATGACCCTTCCAGGATTCAATTGGCCACTTTGAGAATGAGTGGAATGGCTCCTACTTGGTGGGAGAGCAAGATTCAGCAAGATCTTCGAAAGAATGTGTTGAGGCCTGGAAATTCGTAGGCAACAACAGAAAGGGATTCTCCCCAATCAACGTTCCAAACTAGCCTGCTGACTGTTTGGTATAGGGAATCCATCCGGTTTATGGTCCGGCTACCGTAGGTCAAGAAACAAAAACAAGGGTCTTTACCGGTTGTGGCCCGGTCCACCGTATTTTGTATTTTTTGACTTAAAGATGATATACATATGCCTAATTAACCATGCAGGGTGGTGAAGGATGCAGGGAGCAATCAAAATGTGATGCGCAGGTTCTTACCTCTCGTCTTAGGCCCACAAGCACCTGAATCACACATGCAGCAATGAACTGGACTAACTATCTATCTATCCGTCTATTTATCTACCTATCCTCGGGGAGCAAGAACATAATTTATGTATGAGTAATGTGTATGTGCACGCATAATAAAGAGCAATTATAGATAGCTGATATTCCTTTTTACAAGCATGAACAATTAAATATATTTCAACAACCAGATAGCTAATTGTTGTATGAACAACATACATTACTCATGGTGGTCATTTCATCAAAATAAATCAGAAGTCATTCAAACAGAGACATAGGTCATAGAGTTAGAACGATCTCACGATTCATGGACACAATACTGAAAAACAAAATAGTTCATCTTTCGACTGTCCACAACACAACATTTCAAATCCCACCGATCTTTCTTCAACAGGAAAACCAAATACTTTATTGCAAAGAGAAGTAGTTCTTCTTACAATAACCTTTCCAATCTAACTGGGGAAAAAAGTCCTTTTTCCTTCTAAGATTCTTATATTTATACCACAAGGATGAGATGGTTGGGCTGCCCAAAGTAACCTTTGGGCTTCCCAACCCTTCATTTCCCAACGCTTTCCTTTTCCAAATGTCTTTACAAAATTTATACAAAAATACAAAAGATGCCTGATCCCTCATGCAGAGGGTCCCGCTTGGGTAGCTAAAAACTTCTTCCACGCTGAAGCTTCATCAGCAATACCTTCAAAGGCGCAGGGTTCCAAGAACTGAATGTTGATTTCAAATTTTGCAACTTGGTTCCTTATGGCCTCTATCCTTGCTAGGCTCAACCGAAGCTAATATTCCAAAAATTGCACACTAACGGCTGGGTGGCCTACTTCATTCTTCAAAACTAGGTCATCAATGGCCTTGATCTGTTGCGTTCTGGCCTCTGCATCCTGATATCTACTCTGCAATATTTCTATAAAGGTTTTATGGTCTGAGAACTCATCAAGCCTATGCTCAGCTTCTGTCTGATACCGGTTGTATGTATTAAGGAGCCTTCTGAAGTATTCTGAGCATGCTCCCTGCATCCTTTTGACGGCCTTCTTGAAGTCTTCAGTGGTGCTGACAGCGAACTCTACTAGGTCATGATCTCTTTTGAGGGCTTGATGGTCTTTGGCTGGTAGCTCTGCTGGAGTCTCTGCATTATTTTCTAGCCTTTCCATTCTGGCATTCAAGACCTCAAGAACATCCTGGGATCTGTCCACGAAGTAAGAGGAGGTTTCCATGATTTCCCCTAACCAGCTATCGATCTGAAGGAATTTACACCTTTCCTCCTCGAGCAGTTTGTAGCTGGAGCATTTTAGCTTTCTAAGCCAAGATATGTTCTTTGAATGGCTGGAGATTGACTTGGCGTTCCCTTGCTTCCTCCATAGCAGTGGTCAGAGAGGTAATCTGTTCTTGATGCTTCTAGTTCTGCTTTTGGATGTGCAAATCATTGGCCTACAAGAGGATCTTTTGTTTCTCTTCTAGTTCTTCCACCTTTTCTAGCAACTGCTCCTTCTCCTTCTTCAGCTCTTGATATTTTGCTTGCACTTGCTCAAGGCGTTCTTGTGTAGTCTCCTGAGCCTGTCTCTCTTCATGTAGGGCCTGCAATTTAGCTTCAGCAGTCTTCATCTCCCTCTGTAAGTGCTCGTATTTTCATTTTAACTTGTTTCCTTCCTCCCTCTCTTTCCTCAGGGTGTCTTTCAACCGCGCTGAGGATTTCCTGGACTGCTCCAAGTCAGTTATCACCTTGTTCATGTTATCTTCTGAGGCGTGGAGTATTGCAGTTCCTGCACTCAGGGTGAGCCTTGGATCTTGGTCTGTTCCTAACATAACAACCGTATCCGTTATCATTTTACTAGGCATACCCTCGGCTTCTACCTTCCTTTCCATTCTCTTCATTATTCTCTTTGTTTCCCTATCATAATAAACAGTGTTGAAATCAGGGATTTCCTCCCCCTTTTTCTGCATAAAAGGAACTAACTTGAGCATAGGGACCACAGGGGTGCTGGTAGCAGGCACTTGTGGATCCTGAACTTCTGGGTTTTCTGTCTCTAGGGTCTGCCCTCCAGTAGCTGACTGTTCCGTCTCTGTCAGCTTCGGCCATTCTGCTTCCTATTTTTTCAGCTCCTCATCGAACTTTCTCTTTGCTTCTTCAGCTGCTTTCCTAGCTGCTTCCTCTACTTCTCTAGATGCTTCCTGGGCAGCTTTTCTTTTCTCTTCCTCTTCACTATGAAGCCACTCTGCAGCTTCCTGTGCTAGCCTCTGGGCCTCCTCCTGTCTCCTCTTGGCCTATTCTTCAGCTTTGGCTTGCTCGGCCCCTTTTCCACCTTTAGTGGTGATCTTTGGCTTGAACCTTCTTCTTAGGGCTGTCACGTTAGGGGAATTTCGGAAGACAAATTCTTCCCTATAAAAGTGGTGAGTATACTCGAAATGTACTTTGTGTTCTTTAAAATGCTCCACCATTTTACCTTGGGAGTCACTCCTATGATATGGCATTTTGCCAAAATGGAATTTCCCTAATTCTTCCACGAATTCCTCAGCCTGTTTCACCTTTGTGAATTTGTAGCTTCCCAGCTTAAATGGCAAAGGAGGGTATGCATTCTTCTTGTGGAAATTACCTATTCCATCAATGAACACCTTCCTGACTGCCTCTTTGTGGATAATATAATTAGTTGCATATTTGGGTACCAGGGAGGGGGCTTTCGTGCCACCAAACATTTTGAAATACATTCCATTGTCAGTCAAGTAATAGTTTGCATATTATTCTATCACTTGCATGGCTCCCTCCGACATACAGTCACATTCCTTCAGAAAGATGAGTGTGTATAGTGGCATAAGGAAATGCTCACAGACTTCTCTGTAATGTCTGTGGTATACATGTGACCACAATGGTCTGTAAGTAGCATAGATAGGCATTATTTCCCTGTACCAGATGCATCTGAGACCAGGGAAGGGCTGGTGGCACAATATGCAGTCTATAAGTATTGAGCTCATGTAAAACTTAGAATTTTTCTAGGCCTCTCCTCCCAGGGCTGAGGCCAAACAAGCAGAGAGACTATTTGAGACCAAGCTGGCCCAATTAAAGATCGTCCCCTGGGTGGCAACATGAAAGATGATTGGGACCCATTCTAGCTTGAAGAGCATGCCATGAGCTCTATTAAAGATTCTGTTGAGCATTAAAGCGATGAATCTATATGGAACCCGTAAAGTAGCTGTATCATATTCACCTGTTACTCTATTTCTAAAGTGCTTTCCGGTCAACATCATTCTTTTCATGGTCTCTATAAGATCCATTCTTACGTTATTTAACCAGTTGTTAGACACAAACACTTCAGCTTCTGGTAGGTGGTAAGCCAAAGCTACATATCCAGGGCAGTATGCAGCATAGCCCTGTTTGTTGACATCTTCTAGAATCATTGTGGTGACATCTGCCCGGGGCAGAATCCATCCTATAACTTCATCACAGGGGAACAGCTCTGGTCTGGTGGCTACTTTCATTAGTGCAGATCTTTCAAGGTTGGTATAAATGGACTCTTCCTCCAGCCCTATATCAGGAACCTCTCTTTGGGTGATCCATCTATAGATCTCGCCCCACTGATATTCTGGTTCAACGCCAGAAATACACTTTGTATCCTCATATATGCATTCAATTTTGGTTACCATTTCTACTTCTGGTTCTTCTTCAACCGCAGGGGCCTTCTTCCTTTGTCTCTTGGACATTGTGAGTTCTTCCTTCCATGTATAACATTGTGATCTTAAGCAATTCAAGTTGCAGGCATTCACAAGACACTGTGCAACATTTATTCTTACTATGTGTATCATGACATCAAATAGTCAATGAAGCTAAGATATAAGCCTACCTAGCCTGAACTGGCCTGACTAATAGAACTATTACAACCAAATGCGCAATGTTTAGTGACTTCGTCTATGTCTAGCATGATGCAACATTGCTGTATGACATTAAACCATTCCATCTACCATATTCTAGACAGCAAAAGATCTACATCCATATGCAATGTGTTGTTTTCCTGTGTTTAATGTGATAGCAAGTGGTGAAGCAAATGCATGTATGTATAGCCTAAAAATGCCTTAACCATCAGAACCATTAAAATGCAATGTGCAGTGTTTAGTGGTTTAGTCTGTGTATAGCAACAAAGGAGATGATTGAAAGTAGTTATATGCAGTATGATTGTGAGAGTCTCCTGCGTTCTATAATAACAAACATTTTAACAATAAGTAGCCTAGCAAGACTAAAATCAACGAGGACCCATGCGGTTTGTGGGAGAAAAAATTACATTAAGCCGGCTACACATTCCACTTTCTGCGGGTATTATTGTCATCTTGCTGCAAAAAGCGCTCCTATCAAACTCACTACCCATGCGGTTCCTAGCTAACAAACCCCAACAGTGGCATATCCCTTCTACCGACTAGGGTTTCTAACGACCGAGCCCAAATGGACTGCGTGGGGATGGCGTGAGCAACACAGGCTGGGGTTCAAGAAATCGGGAAAAATGAACCTTGAACGAAAGGAGGAACAACCAAAAGCTACAGAAAAATCACAACAAAAACTTCCCTGCACCTCATTATCACACACATGGCGGGTTGGTGCAGGCGGCGTAACGGCCACCTACTCCAAACCCCCACCCATCATGCGCAAGGTTGCGCACCAATAGCCGCGGGCAGAAAAATGCCCCGTAGGTCGAAAATGCCATTGCTAGCAGTCAAAATACCCCCCCGCTTATTATATACACATACATCTAACGGGGCGAAGGAAACCACAGTAACTAAGACTAACCGCATCAATCCTTAACACACGCTTCAAAAGTAACGGGAGAAGGTGAATAAACCTACCTGTCACTGACGTATCTGGCGTGGAGAGGTCTGGCGAGCTTCATGGTGGAGACACCTGTACTGAGGGTACCACAAACGAGGAACCAGGCGAGCGCAACAGCACGACAACGACGGTCGTGGCAGTTAGAAAAAATTCGATAGAATGATACCTTGCCCCCCGTGAATATATAGATATGGCCTACACATGGGAAAAATTAATGGATTGGATGGGAAACAGCTCTGGATCGGGAGGCAAAGCGGTTCCCCTTCCACAACGGTGGAAGACCATAGCATAAAACCATCCGCAACGATAGGCAAGGCCAAAAAGACTAATTGGTCGGATGTCGGAGGCCTTTTGGGTCGGAAGCCAAAAGCTTAAAATCTTCCGCAACGGCGGAAACTCATAACATAAACACCGTCCGTAAATTTCAAGTCGGAAACCAAAATACTACACGTCCGAAGGCTAACGCTTTTCCCATCTGCAACGCCGGGACCTCAAAGCTCAACCCCATCCGCAATGGCGTGTCACAAGTTAGAAGCGGAAAAATTTTCGATCGGAGTGGTAAGAGTTTAGCAGCTGCAACGGTGGAAGTAGAAAAGATAAAAGGTTTCGATGTAAGACCAAACAGACAGCCGCCGTATCGGAAGAAAAAATCAAAGGCGAAACCAAACATCCGCCGGCAATGGCGGGGAATAAATCAAACAACTTTCAATTCCGGCAGCTTCAAAGTGCCCAACGATAACAATAAGGCTTTGTCAAAAATGGAAAAGTTTTTTAAGCGTTAGAGGGAGATTTAGACTGGTGGTAAACCAATTCAATCATAAGCAACTCTTTCTAAAAATCTCAACCAAATCAAAGAAGAAGACAAAAATAATCTAATCAAATAAAAGGGGGCCCTAAATTTTTTTGGAATTTTGGGAAATTGTTGCAGCTGCAACAATTGGCAACTACCTGGTGAACCCCAGATCTCTGAATTAACTCCTTCCTAGTGCAAGACTGTTTGAATAAAAAAAAAAATGAAATCTTCTAGATGCTTGTGTTCCTAAGAAAGCCAAATAATGCATTTAAATCATTTAGGAGAAGTCCACTTTCTGGGAGATGGTAACAATAGAGATATCTGTAAGTATGAATAACTCTTTTGAGGCCTAATATATGAGGTTTATTTTACCTATCCTTTGGTAGTTTCAGGCCTGGACACCACAGGATTGTAATAGGGAGTAAACAACATTATCCTTTTGTTCCCCATTCCCATGCCAATTTGCACTTTTGTGCCATTTGAACTTTAGTTCGTCTGAGTCCTCCATTTTCCTTTCTTTCTGAATTTTATTCAGGCTCCTCTATCCCATAGTGCTCTTTTGTGTGAGAGAATAATTTGCTCTTCATCTGATGGACGGAGAGGAACTTTTGGCAATTTTTAGATTCATGCTTTTCAAGCTTTGCTTTTATATGTATTGTTTCTTTTAGGAGTTTTGAATCTTAATAGATTTTAGCCTTTTCTGGCATTATGACATGGGATCATTTATATATGATATGCTGTTCACCCTGCTTCCTTTCCATGGGTCTTCTGCTGGCAGCCCCTTGGATATTTAAGATGTGAAATGGATGGAGCCTCAAAATAGTATTCCAACCCTATTTTACTTCTGATTTATTTACAGGGGTTAAGTAAGACTTGAATGAATGCATGGCCAGTCATGGACACTGCTAATAGAAGATATTCTATGTTTTAAAGCACAGTCTTTTGCTGAAGATTTTAGTTAATAAAGAACTCTGATGTTCCCATTCCAACCAAAAGTCTGCCTCTTTATTCAGGATCAAAAGCAAAAGTAACCAAGCATTAATCTTAAAAGAAAAAAAAATTCAAGCAGTAACTCAACAGAAAACAACTTCAAATCAGTAAACAAAAAAAACTCCAATCATTAAAGAAAACAATCTCAATTTATTGTTGGGGCGCGCACCCTAACGGTCCTTAAGGTGGGTAACTCCGCAGGTTTTGACTCAAAATAGTCTTAGAGATGTCGGGGGTTGAGTCAAAGTCCTCTGTTGTAATAAACCCATGGTTTAAGACCAGGGTTTAGGGTTCGGGGTGCCCATGGTTTGAATCCATGGTTTTGTAATAGTGCGATATATAAATAGGCACTTTTCCAAATAAGAAAGGCTAGGTTTTTGGATGTAAAGAGATTTAAGGCGAAGCTAAGGCTATTTTGTAAGGAAAGGTTAAGTCCTAGCTATGTGCATGGACGACCTCTGCAGCTGTGTGCGTAGAGGGTTTTGTAAGAGATTAAGGGAAATCTGCAGCTGTGTGCGCAGATCAGAACTGTGATTTTGTAGAAAGTTGAATAAAACGCAGTTCTGTGGATGTAACCCTACACTGGGGGTGAACCATGTTATATCTGGTGTTGTGGTTCTTTGTGTTATTGTTTTCGTGTTCTTGTATGCATTAATAATTAGATAAATCTGATAAGTAAGATCACTGCTAATAAATAGCTTCACTGTGAATTCCCAGTAACGGGTTAAGCAAGTCACTGTTTGTTTATTTATCTACGAAGTTATATATATATATATGAATTTTAGAGCTCTGTGGTTATTGATTATAAGTTATTAAAGGCTAAGGTATAGTAATATCCCTCTCTGCTTGCAGAAACCTGATTCTGCGGCACCCCATAGCTGTTTCGGGTGAGACTTCAACCTGTCCACAGGTTGTTGTCGAAAGGGCCAACATTGTGGGTCTTTTGTTGGGGCGAAGCAAAAGGATTAAAACCCGGGTCTACCCTATTTCCCAACAAATTGGTTTCGTTGCTGGTTGAACTCAGTATCTGCTCAAGAGGGGTTTACGTTGTACCTCGAGGGCTATGTTATGGAGGCCCTCTGTGAAGGAAATCGGTGATTGGCTTGATGAGACCTATCTAAAATTCGGTGAGCAAGAGAACACAAATCCGCGTCGTAGCGCAAGTGACTTTTTACAAAGGTATGTTTTTTGTGATGTTTATGAAATTTTCTTTGGTAGTATCCACATAGAGTTGCACCAGTGGTTATCCAGGTTAGCTGAAAGAAGAATGAACTTCCGCGAGGGGCGGTTTTCTATTTGGACCCCCGCAAGAGTTAATATATTGAAAAGTGTGAACAACGAGATCTCCCACGCGGTTTATTTCTGGACCATGCGGACCCTTGAGGCCTTTGTGACAGAGTTCGCCATCGACACGAGCACTTCCTTTAGTGAAGCTGAGCGACGCTTCTTCCAAGGACCAAGAGGTAAGCTTTTGAATTTACTTAGTGTGAGAATTAAAATGCTATTGGCTGAAAAAAGAATCTTGCTATTTGAATCAAACTGTTAGATTTTGTATTACTAACATATTCTTGCATGTAACAACACCCTCGCTGAGCAAAGTGGTTTGTTGCGAAGTGGAAAAAGGTACAAGAGATATTTTGGATCCTACTCCTTAGGAAAGGACACCATGCCTTCCCTTATAAATCCCGAAGAGTCAGACCCTGAAGAAACCCCTTCGGTTGGAAACCCTCCGGTCACCCCGCCGCGTAGTTCCGTTCTCCCTGAAATTCCGTCGCAGTCAACCTAGCCCGAGTATTCCTGTCACAGGCCCATCTACCCCAGTAAATCCCCCCCCGTCGACTTCCTGTCCCCCTTCCAATCCTCCCACATCCACCATGTCCCACCTGGCTGATGATATTAAGCTCCCTGTTTTCAAAGGAACTGGATCAGAGGATCCAGAACAGTTATGGTTTTTATGCGAAGCAGTGTGGAATGCTAAGAATATTACAGATCCAGCTGTAAGAAGCGCACAGCTCGTCACTTCTTTCAGGTATCGAGCTTTGACCTGGTTCATGAAATTCTCCAGTACTCAGAGTCCTACTTTAGATGATATCAAGGCAGCAATAATCAAAGAATTTAAGAAGACCAAATTAGAATCGCAGTGTATCACTGAACCAAAAGAGATTCAGCAGCGGCGCAATGAATTAGTGTGGGAATTTGACTAGAGATTCAAAGTTCTACTGGACCAAGTCAGCTTCACCATTAGTCCTGCACAGCACAAGGAATGGTTTATTGCAGCATTATTACCACATATCCGAACCCCACTCATGCAACAGAAGGTTGCTGACCAGCAAGAGGCTCTGGAAATTGCAATCAAGCTTGAGACCGCCCTTGTCGATGATAATTCTGGTATAGCCCAAATCCAGGCGCAGTTGGCAGTGATGGATCTGGAGCTTCATGATATGAAGAAGGGAAAAACCAGTCGCGAAGAGGTTTGGTGTACACAATGTCGAACTGAAGGTCACGACAAGGAATGGTGCCCTCTGGTAGGCAAGTACCTGAATACTGGTGCGTCAAAACCATTTCCATTGCAAGTCCTATATTGTGAGCTCTGCCGAACAACAGGTCAGCATCGACCTGAGAATTGTTACCTGCTGCAAAGGTATGGACAAGGGACTAAGAACCCCCACTGTAACTTCTGTAAGTCTGTAGGACATAATGAAGTTGAGTGTCGCACCTATGACACCTACTGGGTGCACAATGAAGGACCGAGTAATGATGGCTACGGTTACTGGGGTGGTGCCCCCGGTAGGGGTGCTTCTAGAGGCCGTGGTGGTATGGCTGGAAGAGGCAGAGGCCAATTGGTGTGTTAAAATTGTAACCAAGCCAGGCACCTAGCTAGGGACTGTCGGAACCCCACTACGACATGTCGGTATTGCCGCGCAGTAGATCATGTGATTGAGCAATGCCCCCAGCTGATAGCTAACATTCAGGCACGACATAGTACCCCTACTCAGAATGTCCAGATGATTTCCATTGAGCCCAGACCTGCCGCAGCCATCAATGTTGTTACATGGAGTGGAGCTACGACGCACATGCAGAATACAGAAAAATGGCATGCAGAAGCTTGGGTTCGTAAGGCTCCTGAGAAAATCCCAGCATTTGATATCGCAAGAGAAAAAGAGACATTTATGGAAGTCAAGAAATATTTTGCTGGCCCTAGCACATCCGTCGCACCTGCGCAACCACACCAACTACCGTCGCAGCCCCAAGAAGCTTCGCTGGATAAAGTAAGTACACTGTCCTCCTTTTTACAGAGTTGCCTCAAGATTTTAAGAAATCAGGCTACTTTGAATGAGCTGCAGAAAGTCATTGCTTCCTGCGGACCTCAACAAAGCTATGGTCGGGACAAAACTATTCATAGAATCAGAAGAACTGGCAGGGAAATGAGATTGAATGCTTAGATAGGGGCATATGATATGACTGATGTTATTTTGGACTTACGGTCCGACGTAAATGTTTTAACCAAACAAACCTGGGAACAAATGGGAAAACCTGCCCTTGCCTGGTCCCCTATACAGTTGAGGTTAGCCAACCAGCAAAGGATTGTGCCCCTATGAAGTTTCCTGAGTGTCCAAATAGATATTGATGGGGTCAGTACTTTCGCGGACTTTGAAGTGATTGAGATCGTTGATGACAGGAATCCCTACCCAGCCTTGTTAGGAATTGAATGGGCGATGGAAAATGCTACAGTCATCAACCTAAAGAAGAGACAGATGACCTTTGACGGGAAAGAATTGAGAGTCATCCTACCCCTGGACCCCTCATAAGGAGAAAGGTATACAGAACCACTACAAGCCGAAGATCACGATGATCTGGAGCCCATATACAATATCACTACGCAAGAAGAATATTATGAGGATCCTTCTGCCGCGGGTTGGGAGTCTGGTAGATCCTGTATGACCAATTCTAAGGATGACTTAGAAAGTTGGCAGAACCGATTATATGAGCTCCATGGGCATAGAAGTGCCAGAACTACCATGTCCCTTAGATGGATCAGTTCACAACCAAGAGCTTTACCTATTTTTGATGGTTCGACAGACCCTGAATTGTTTATTGTACAATTCTCAGGCCAGATACCTGAGTCACAGAAAATGAAGGCTCTGGAGTCAGCACTCAGAGCCACAGTAGCCAGATGGTGGAAGGGCCATAAGAAGCAGAGTCCTAGCTAGGAATATTGTCAGAGGCTCCTACACTTGAGATTTAAGGACCAGCCTGAGGAGGTGCGAAGCAAGTTTGATGGAAAATCTAGTCCCCAGGAACATTTGGCAAAGTGCTACGAGGCGTGGAAGAATGTACCTCAGGATGAATGGGTACATAGATTTGTGCATACGCTGGAACCGATAGCGAAGAACTGGTACGCGGAGGCTGAGCTTCGCTAAGATACTGTAAGTTGGGACTGTCTTGTCCATAGTTTTATGCATACTTTCTCTACTAATGATGTCTGTCCAGCTCTAGATGCAGCTATCAGGATAATCCATACTAAGGTCTTTGATGACCAAGAAGTAGTAGAACATTGACCTGATTGGACAGCGTAAGAAGCCCGCGTAGTAGAATGTTATAACTTCGCAACTGACGAGGATGAGGACCCGCACAATATTGCTATTCCTGAGTCAGAAGGATGCTGTGATGTGCATGGACCAGCAGTCGAAGCCCCGGAAGTGACTCAGCCCTTGAAGACGCGCACAGTTAACATTGGATCTGAAGAACAGCCTAAGTTTTCTACCATTGGCGACTATTGGGATGATGAGATGGTAAGCAAGGTAACCCAACTTCTCCACGAGTACCAGGATCTCTTTCTAACGAATTTCTCTGAAATGAAAGGTATCTTGGGTGATATCGGTGTAATGAAGATCCCTTTGAAAGCTGATGCGAAGCCTATGAAGCAACGTCCTTATAGATTGAATCCGAAGTATAAGGAAAAGGTTAAGGTGGAGCTCGATAAGATGCTTGCTGCAGGAATAATTGAACCTGTTGAGGAATCTGAGTGGGTCAGTCCTATGGTGGTACAGGAGAAGAAGACTAAGGGTGAAATCTGAATTTGTGTCGACCCAAGGAAACTCAATGATGCCTGTATACATGATCCTTTTCCCACCCCCTTTACGGATGAAGTGCTCGACAATGTTGGGGGTCAAGAAGTGTACTCTTTTACCGATGGTTTTTCTAGCTACCATTAGATCCAAATTGCCCCAGAAGATCAACATAAGACAACCTTTGCTACCGAAATGGGATCCTTTCAGTATACCGTTATGCCCTTTGGGTTGAAGAATGTACCTGCTATATTTTCTAGAGTAGTCATCTCTGCGTTTAAGGAATATATACACAAATTCTTAGAAGTTTATTTTGATGATTGGACTATTTTTGGGCTAGTAAAAGACCATATAACTAGTTTGAGAATTATGTTGAACAAGTGTAGACAGCACCAGATTTCCTTGAATCTAAAAAAGTGTATATTTTGTGCACCTTTTGGAATTCTGCTTGGTCACGTTGTATGTAAGCAGGGATTGATGATGGATCCTGTGAAGATAGCTATTATTGTGAACCTGCCACCTCCGAAGACTGTCAAACAACTTTGCATGACACTTGGTCACACCGGTTACTACAGGAAGTTCATCCAAGGATATGCTCAGACTACCGCTCCAATGGAAAGGCAGCTGAAGAAAGATATTAAGTTCGAATGGACACCAGAGTGCCAAGCAAGCTTAGATATTTTGAAGGAAAAGATGGTCACTACCCCTATTCTAGTATTTCCTGACTGGAACAAAGAGTTTCATGTGCATGTCGATGCATCCTCCATTGCTCTGGGGATAGTATTGGCTCAGCCAGGCGCAGGTCAGATCGACCACCCTATTTCTTTTGCCAGTAGAAAATTGTCTAGTGCAGACAAAAATTATACTACCACAGAACGGGAAGGCCTCGCTATGGTGTATGCACTGCAGAAGTTTCGACATTATCTGTTAGGATCTCATTTTAAGATGTTTACTGACCATTCTACTTTGAAATATTTGGTTAACAAGCCTGTGCTAGGCGGAAGAATATGCAGGTGGTTGATTCTGTTCCAAGAATATGACTTCGAGATCATAGTTAATCCTGGGAGACTGAACCTAGGACCTGACCACTTGTCGAGGCTCGAGTCGGGTGAAGAACCCACCAGTTTGGATGAAGGACTCCTTGACATGCAGCTGTTTGCCATCCAGATAGTTGATGAATATTTCTAGGATATTGTTCAGTATTTGTCTACAGGTTTTCCGTCTGCTGAAATGACAACACAACAGAAAAAGCAGCTGGTAGTGAGAGCAGTGGACTTTACCCTAATAGCAGGTCAATTGTATAAGATGGGACCAGATGAAATACTGTACAGGTGTGTCTTGGAGCATGAAAGGCCACTGATTCTGGCCGAGGCACACTCTGGAGCAGTCGGGGGTCACTATGCAAGTAAAGCCATGGCACAAAAGATTTTGACAGCTGGGTTGTGGTGGCCCACAGTTCACAAGGATGCACGAGATTACTGCCATAGCTGCGACATCTGTCAAAGGACAGGAAAACCATCTAGGAGGGATGAGATGCCTCTAGTCCCGGAGGTAACATTACAAGCAATTGACAAGTGGGATATTGACTTTGTTGGCCCTATCAATCCACCTGCGAAGAGGTCTGGAGTGAGATATATTATTACAACTACCGAATACCTTACCTGTTGGGCTGAAGCTCAACCAGTCAAGAACTGTAGCACTGCTACAGCTGTGCAATTCATCTTCGATCACATCTTGTCCAGGTTTGGGTGTCCTCGCGTTCTTATGAGCGATCAAGGATCACATTTCCTAAATAAAACTATTGCAGTACTGACTGAAGAATTTCAAGTGTATCATCAGAAGAGTACAGCCTATCATCCACAAGCAAATGGGACTGTCGAAGCTTTTAATAAGATCCTTGAGCATGCTTTGACAAAGGTTTGTAATGCTAACAAAAATGATTTGGATCTTCGAGTTCTAGCAATACTATGGGCGTAGAGAACTACTTGCAAGAAGTTGACAGGCCATACACCCTTTCGGTTGGTCTATGGGCAAGAAGCCGTTATGCCCATGGAGTACATTGTTCCTAGCCTCAGAATATCTGCTTTCACTGAGATGGATGACCTAGCTGTAATGACAGAAAGACTGACAAAGATATTAGAACTTGAAGAGGATAGATTTATTGCAGGGTTCCAGCAACAGGTGCAGAAAGCTCGAGAAAAAGCATGGCATGATAGACAGATCAAGAAGAAACAATTCTAGCAGGGTGATCTTGTGCTCTTATATGACAACAAATTCATGAAGTTCCTAGGAAAGTTCAAGACACATTGGAAGGGACCATATATAGTGCAGAAAGTTACCAATGGGGGTGCCGTCCAGCTACCTAAGTCAAATGGAGAACTTTTCCCTTCTATGATAAATGGGAGTCGTCTAAAAAAGTACAGGGACAGGCCAGGCACTCAGAATCGGAGGTAACCCCAAGAAAGAAAGTCTACATACCAAGAACAACTGAAATTGGGTACTAGACTATAAGCGAAGCTATGCTTAGCATTATGGAATGTAGCAGTCTGCTTTGTCTGAAGGATGACATATGGGAAGCCGAAGGTTGGTCGTGGGTCACAGGTTCATACTGTGTCGAAGTTGAAGGTCGTTGTTATGTCATAGGTCCAAGAGGTGTCGCAGCCTAGAATGTGATGGATGGGACAAAATGGATTTGGCGGCGCCGGCACGAGAGCTACTCTCAATACCCGTAATTATGAGATTTTGGGAAAATCTGAGGCTGTGTGTGACAAGATTTTCGGCATTCCACCAGATTTGGCATCATTAATGCACCATGATGCCAGATTCTGTTACGGGATTATATAAGGAAACTACATTGACCCGTGAGTCCTGTACTCAGCACTTCTTTGAGTTTTCTCAACTCGAACTATGTCGAACAATTGTGAAGTCTAGGAGCTTGTACGAGAGTTCAGAGAGAGAGGTCTGCAGAACCTTTTGAGTAATCTGCCAGTACATTCATATTCAGCTAAGTACATAGGCAGGCAGAAGTTTTCTCTAAATCAGGCGAAGGCAGGCCGAAGTTTGCTCTAACGTAGAGCGACGAAAGGCACAAGGACTTGCAGTAAAAATCTGGAGAATCCCACCATATACCCTCCTGGATTGACAGAACTAGGGCAGCTGTTTGTCTTATGCAGCTTGACATGCAATTCGAGAAACCCTAAATTGTGGATGGTTAAGTGTTCGATAAATAGATGGAAGGATGGGGTTGTAGATGGATCTACAAGGCCTTGCTCAGCATAAATAGCAAGAAGAAAAGAAGCAGGCAGCTGGAAACAGCAGCAAGGACTCCAACAACCAGCGCACATCACCTTCACCAAACAAATTCTACCACCAGCCGAGTAGATAAGTGCCCCGGGACAGGACACTGGTGAGTCTTAGGGGCCTGTTGGGGCGTGCACCCTAACGGTCCTTAAGGTGGGTAACTCCGCGGGTTTTGACTCAAAATAGTATTAGGGGTGTCGAGGGTTGAGTCAAAGTCCTCTGTTGTAATAAACCCATGGTTTAAGACCAGGGTTTAGGGTTCGGGGTGCCCATGGTTTGAATCCATGGTTTTGTAATAGTGCGATATATAAATAGGCACTTTTGTAAATAAGAAAGGTTAGGTTTTTGGATGTAAAGAGAATTAAGGCGAAGCTAAGGCTATTTTGTAAGGAAAGGTTAAGTCCTAACTGTGTGCATGGACGACCTCTGCAGCTGTGTTCATAGAGGGTTTTGTAAGAGATTAAGGGAAATCTGTGGCTGTGTGCGCAGATCAGAACTGTGATTTTGTAGAAAGTTGAATAAAACGTAGTTCTGTGGATGTAACTCCTACACTGGGGGTGAACCACGTTATATCTGGTGTTGTGGTTATTTATGTTATTGTTTTCATGTTCTTGTATGCATTAATAATTAGATAAATCTGATAAGTAAGATCACTGCTAATAAATAGCTTCGCTGTGAATTCCCAGTAACGGGTTAAGCAAGTCACTGTTTGTTTATTTATCTACGAAGTTATATATATATATATATGAATTTTGGATCTCTGTGGTTATTGATTATAAGTTATTAAAGGCTAAGGTACAGTAATATCCCTCTCTACTTACAGAAACCTGATTCTGCGGCACCCCATAGCTGTTTCGAGTGAGACCGCAACCTGTCCGCAGGTTGTTGCCGAAAGGGCCAACACTGTGGGTCTTTTGTTGGGGCGAAGCAAAAGGATTAAAACCCGGGTCTGCCCTATTGCCCAACATTTATTTATGTATAAAGCAACAAGAAAGAAAAAGGTGCCCGCCCTTAAGAATATTCAATCAAACGAGTTAAAGGGGTGGGCTGGATGGTAGACATGAGACATTTAACCATGGTCGAGGTGTGCCATTTTTGCAATTGAAACCATGTCCACTATCCTACAGTCATCCTTTCCAGCCTGAGGTATTCGAAGGAGCTTAGACTGAGTGTCGGTCTTAGAACTGGCCTTTCTTGAGGTGTGGTGTTTTTTTTTAAGTTCAATTAGATAGTTTCCCAAGACAGAAACAACAGATTCATTACCTTCTCCCAGTCTAGTGACAGTGTACTTCATGTAAGGCTCTCTAAGAATTTTAATCTGATTTGGGGTACCTTTGAGAGGTAACCATAAGTGAGACCAATCCGAAGCGAAATAACCTTTCAACCTAGCAGCCCAATCCCGATTGAGAACGAGCCCATATCCCCTTGGTATATCAGCCACCGTAATGTCAATAAATTGACATATTTTGTTGTTTGTAGACAAGCGAATGAGGACATTATTCATTTCCCCCACCACCTTGACACCTGTGCTATCTAATTGCGTTACTTCACCAGGTGTGGACTCTAGCTGTCCATTAATATTTTTGCAGATCTCAAGGGGAATCACATTCACTGCCGCTCCAGAGTCCACTAAGCAATTATGTACATTATAATTCAGCATTTCTAGAGTCAAAGAAAGGGTGGGGTGTCAGGATTTTCTTTCCAACCTGGTTCTGGGTTTTCTTCTCCTGGTTGGTTTTGAGTGGATATATCCTTTGAAAGCTCTTCAGTTTCTTTATCACCCCTTCCACTGACCTCTACCTATTTTTCTACAGGTTTTCCAGTCTCAGTGATTGACTCTGTCTTTTGGTCAAGGATAGGGGTTTCAGGTGTTTTGTCTTCATCATCCAATTTTACCTGTCTCTTGACATTCTCCCACAACTTTTTAATCTTCGAGATTACTGCCTAGTCTTTACCTATCAAGCCCATATCTTTAGTTGTTGTAGGCGTGCATCCAGATTCAAGAGTACTTTCTTCATTGTCAAATAGTGAGGCACAATTCCATGAAAACATGGTATCAGAATCTGGCTTCTCCATAGTCTGGTTTATCTTTTCCTCCTTACCACTGTTTGTAGTCAATTTTGGATCCAACAACTTATTCCTCATCAATGTCCTTGAATTCAACCATTGAGGACACTTCTTCTCAGAATGAGGTTGTTGGTGAAAATTACAGAAATGATCCCCCCCCACTTCGGTTATGTTCATAGATGCTAAATGAGGTGGAGGGACTTGCCATTTGTTGTTATCTTCCTCCTTTTGGTAGTGGGGTTTATAAGTTTTCTGAGCTTCTTTTTCTTTCTCCAGATCTAGGATTCGGTTGGAAAGTTGCTGAAGCATCTTCATCATTCCCTGATAGTCATGTGACAGATCCTCCTTAGGTTTAGACAGTAGTAATGTTCTTCTCTCGACAATATTTTCCCTCAGTTGCTCGAGATAGTCTTCTATACTCTCCCTTTCAGCCTCTACCCTTTCTGCTTCTTCATAAGTTTCTGCCAACGTAGGTTTGGCTTTCATTTTGGTGAACATAGCTAACTCCGGTCCTAGGGCTGAGGTGTAATACTCAATCAGGAATTTGTCCAAGGGTTGGTCAGCTTCAGAAAAGTTCTTTAGGTAAGCGTCAAATCTCTAGGTGAAACTATGCACTTTCTCTTTTCTTTCTTTCTTCAAAGTGTATAATCCTTTCATTAGTGTTGCATGAGTTTTTTGGGCTGCATATTTAGTTTTGAATATTCTTTCAAAAGTATTCCAGTCCGGGATCGAGTTTACGGGCAAGGAAAAATACCATGAAGCGGCTGCCCCTTTCAGGGTATGAGGGAATAATCTACAAACAACATCTTCGTGCTCCCCAGCCCTTAGCCCTTCGACGGCCAGATAGAAACTTTGCAAGTGATCATCTACAACAGTCCTTTCTTCGTGGTCAAACTTTGGCAGTAGCTTGTGAAAGGCTTGAGGTAGATTATGCAAAGGAGGCGTGAGGTTCAGAGGTGATCTAGCTCTCCAAGCAGGCAATGGGTTGGGTTGATTCACAATTACACCAGCGTATAAGAAAAAGGGTCTGAGCAAAAAGAAATCTCGGGTGAGAACAGGTTTACCAGCTTCAAAAGAAGAACAATACCTAATCAGTACTTCTACACTCAGGGTCAGGTCAAAAGTCTTTTAAGATTTGCTGGCAAGGTAACCCTGGGACAATAAGTATCCACGGCCAGCCATGCACTGGCGGCCCTCCTTCTAGCACCAGAACTGTTGAGGCCTGGAAATTCACAGGAAACAATAGGAAGGGATTCTCCCCAATCAATGTTCCCAACTAGCCCGTTGACTATTTGGTATAGGGAATCCATCCGGTTTACGGTTCGGCTACCATAGGTCAAGAAACAAAAACAAGGGTCTTTACCGGTTGCGTCCCGGTCCACCGTATTTTTTATTTTTTGACTTAAAGATGATATGCATATGCCTAATTAACCATGCAGGGTGGTGAAGGATGCAGGGAGCAATCACAATGTGATGCACAGGTTCTTACCTCTCGTCTTAGGCCCACAAGCACCTGAATCACACATGCAGCAATGAACTGAACTAACTATCTATCTATCCGTCTATTTATCTACCTATCCCCGGGGAGAAAGAACGTAATTTATGTATGAGTAATGTGTATGTGCACGCATAATAAAGAGCAATTACAGATAACTGATATTCCTTTTTACAAGTATGAACAATTAAAGATATTTCAACAACCAGATAGCTAATTGTTGTATGAACAACATACATTACTCATGGTGGTCATTTCATCAAAATAAATCAGAAGTCATTCAAACAGAGACATAGGTCATAGAGTTAGAACAATCTCACGATTCATGGACACAATACTGAAAAACAAAATAGTTCATCTTTCGACTGTCCACAGCACAACATTTGAAATCCCACCAATATTTCTTCAACAGGCAAACCAAATACTTTATTGCAAAGAGAAGTAGTTCTTCTTACAATAACCTTTCCAGTCTAACTGGGGAAAAAAGTCCTTTTTCCTTCTAAGATTCTTATATTTATACCACAAGGATGAGATGGTTGGGCTGCCCAAATTAACCTTTGGGCTTCCCAACCCTTCATTTCCCAACACTTTCCTTTTCCAAATGTCTTTACAAAATTTATACAAAAATACAAAAGATGCCTGATCCCTCATGCGGAGGGTCCCGCTTGGGTATCTAAAAACTTCTTCCACGCTGAAGCTTCAGCAGCAATACCTTCAAAGGCGTAGGGTTCCAAGAACTGAATGTTGATTTCAAATTTTGCAACTTGGTTACTTATGGCCTCTATCCTTGCTGGGCTCAACCAAAGCTGATATTCCAAAAATTGCACACTAACGGCTGGGTGGCCTACTTCATTCTTCAAAACTAGGTCATCAATGGCCTTGATCTGTTGCGTTCTGGCCTCTACATCCTGATATCTACTCTGCAATATTTCTATAAAGGTTTTATGGTCTAAGAACTCATCAAGCCTATGCTTAGATTCTATCTGACACCAGTTGTATGTATTAAGGAGCCTTCTAAAGTATTCTGAGCATGCTTCCTGCGTCCTTTTGACGGCCTTCTTGAAGTCTTCAGTGGTGCTGACATCGAACTCTACTAGGTCATGATCTCTTTTGAGGGCTTGATGGTCTTTGGCTGGTAGCTATGTTGGAGTCTTTGCATTGTTTTCCAGCCTTTCCATTCTCACATTCAAGACCTCAAGAACATCCTGGGATCTGTCCATGAAGTAAGAGGAGGTTTCCATGTTTTCCCCTAACCGGCTATCGATCTAAAGGACTTTACACCTTTCCTCCTCTAGAGCAGTTTGTAGCTGGAGCATTTTAGCTTTCTGAGCCAAGATATGTTCTTTGAATGGCTGGAGATTGACTTGTCGTTCCCTTGCTTCCTCCATAGCAGTGGTCAGAGAGGTAATTTATTATTGATGCTTCTGGTTCTGTTTTTGGGTGTGCAAATAATTGGCTTGCAAGAGGATCTTTTGTTGCTCTTCTAGTTCTTCCACTTTTTCCAGCAACTGCTCCTTCTCCTTCTTCAGCTCTTGACATTTTTCTTGCACTTGCTCAAGGTGTTCTTGTGTAGTCTCCTGAGCCTGTCTCTCTTCATGTAGGGCCTGCAATTAAGCTTCAACAGTCTTCATCTCCGTCTATAAGTGCTCGTATTTTCGTTTTAACCTGTTTCCTTCCTCCCTCTCTTTCCTCAGGGTGTCTTTCAACTACGCTGAGGATTTCTTGGATTGCTCCAAGTTAGTTATCACCTTGTTCATGTTATCTTTTGAGGCGTGGAGTATTGCAGTCCTTGCTCTCAGGGTGAGCCTTGGATCTTGGTCTGTTCCTAACATAACAGTCATATCCGTTATCATTTTACCAGGCATACCCTCGGCTTTCCTTTCTGTTCTCTTCATTATTCTCTTTGTTGCCCTATCATAATAAACAGTGTTAAAATCAGGGATTTCCTCCCCCTTTTTCTACATAAAAGGAACTAGCTTGAGCGTAGGGACCACAGGGGTGCTAGCAGCAGGCACTTGTGGATCCTGAAATTCTAGGTTTTCTGTCTCCTGGGTCTGCCCTCCATCAGTTGACTGTTCCGTCTCTGTCAGCTTCAGCCATTCTGCTTCCTGTTTTTTCAGCTCCTCATCGAACTTTCTCTTTGCTTCTTCAGCTGCTTTCCTAGGTGCTTCCTCTGCTTCTCTAGCTACTTCCTGGGCAGCTTTTCTTTTCTCTTCCTCTTCACTATGAAGCCACTCTGCAGCTTCCTGTTCTAGCCTTTGGGCCTCCTCCTATCTCCTCTTGGCCTCTTCTTCAGCTTTGGCTTGCTCGGCCCCTTTTCCACCTTTAGTGGTGATCTTTGGCTTGAACCTTCTTCTTAGGGCTATCACGTTAGGGGCATTTCGGAAGACAGATTCTTCCCTATCAAAGTGGTGAGTATACTCAAAATTTACTTTGTGTTCTTTACAATGCTCCACCACTTTACCTTGGGAGTCACTCCTATGATATGGCATTTCACCAAAAGGGAATTTCCCTAATTCTTCTACGAATTCCTCATCCTGTTTCACCTTTGTGAGATTGTAGCTTCCCAGCTTAAATGGCAAAGGAGGGTATGCAGTCTTCTTGTGTTCGAACAGGAAATTACCTATTCCATCAATGAACACCTGCTTCACTGCCTCTTTGTGGATAATATAATCAGTTGTGTATTTGGGCAGCAGGGAGGGGGCTTTCGTGCCACCAAAAATTCTGAAATACATGCCATTGTCAGTCAAGTAATAGTCTGCATATTCTTCTATCACTTGCATGGCTCCCTCCGACATAAAGTCACATTCCTTCAGAAAGATGAGTGTGTATAGTTGCATAAGGAAATGCTCACAGACTTCTCTGTAATGACTGTGGTATACATGTGCCCACAATGGTCTATAAGCAGCATAGATAGGAATTCTTTCCCTGTCCTAGATGCATCTGAGACCAGGGAAGGGCTGGTGGCACAATATGCAGTCTATAAGTATTGAGCTCATGTAAAACTCAGACTTTTTCTGGGCCTCTCCTCCCAGGGCTGAGGCCAAACAAGCAGAGAGACTATTTGAGACCAGGCTAGCCCAATTAAAGATCGTCCCCTGGGTGGCAACATGAAAGATGATTGGGACCCATTCTAGCTTGAAGAGCCTGCCATGAGCTCTTACAAAGATTCTGTTGATCATTAAAGCGATAAATCTGTATGGAACCCGTAAAGTAGCTGTATCATATTCACCTGTTACTCTATTTCTAAAGTGCTTTCCGGTCAACATCATTATTCTCATGGTCTCTATAAGATCCATTCTTACATTATTTAACTAGTCGTCAGACACAAACACTTCAGCTTCTGGCAGCTGGTAAGCCAAAGCTACATATTCAGGGTTGTATGCAGCATAGCCCTGTTTGTTGACATCTGCCCGAGGCAGAAGCCATCCTATAACTTCAGCGCAGGGGAATAGCTCTGGTATGGTGGCTACTTTCATTAGTGCAAATCTTTCAATGTTGGTGTAAATGGACTCTTCCTCCAGCCCTATATCAGGAACCTCTCTTCGGGTGATCAGTCTATAGATCTCGCCCCACTGACATTCTGGTTCAACGCCAGAAATACACTTTGTATCCTCATATATGCGTTTAGTTTTGGTTACCATTTCTACTTCTGGTTCTTCTTCGACTACAGGGGCCTTCTTCCTTTGTCTCTTGGACATTGTGAGTTCTTCTTGCCATGTATAACATTGTGATCTTAAGCAATTCAAGTTGCATGCATTCACAAGACAATGTGCAACATTTATTCTTACTATGTGTATCATGACAGCAACTAGTCAATGAAGCTAAGATATAATCCTGCCTAGTTTGAACTGGCCTGACTAACAAAACTATTACAACCAAATGCATAATGTTTAGTGACTTCATCTATATCTAGCATGATGCAACATTGCTGTATGACATTAAACCATTCCATCTACCATATTCTAGACAAAAAAAGATCTACATCCATATGCAATGTTCCATTTTCCTGTGTTTAATGTGATAGCAAGTGGTGAAGCAAATGCATGTATGTACAGCCTAAAAATGCCTTAACCATCAGAACCATTAAAATGCAATGTGCAGTGTTCAGTGGTTTAGTCTGTGTATAGCAACAAAGGAGATGATTGAAAGTAGTTATATGCAGTATGATTGTGAGTCTCCTGCGTTCTATAATAACAAACATTTTAACAATAAGTAGCCTAGCAGGACTAAAATCAACGAGGACCCATGCGGTTTGCGGGAGAAAAAATTACATTAAACCGGCTACACATTCCACTTTCTGCGGGTATTATTGTCATCTTGCTGCAAAAAGTGCTCCTATCAAACTCACTACCCATGCGGTTCCTAGCTAACAAACCCCAACAGTGGCATATCCCTTCTACCGACTAGGGTTTCTAACAACCGAGTCGAAATGGACTGCGCGGGGACGACGTGAGCAACACAGGATGGGGTTCAAGAAACCGGGAAAAATGAACCTTGAACGAAAGGAGGAACAACCAAAAGCTACATAAAAATCACAACAAAAACTTCCCTGCACCTCATTATCACAGACATGGCGGCTTCGTGCAGGCGGCGTAACGGCTGCCTGCACCAAACCCCCACCCACCACGCGCAAGGATATGCACCAACAGCTGTGGGTGGAAAAATGCCCCGTAGGTCGAAAATGCTAGTGCTAGCAGTCAAAATACCCCCCCCCCTTATTATATATGCATACATCTAATGGGGTGAATGAAACCAACGTAACTAAGACTAACCGCATCAATCCTTAACACACGCTTCAAAAGGAACAGGAGAAGGTGAATAAACCTACCTGGCACTGACGTATCTGGCGTGGAGAGGTCTGGCGAGCTTCATGGTGGAGACACCTGTACTGAGGGTACTGCAAATGAGGAACCGTGCGAGCACGACAGCACGACAACGACGGGCGTGGCAGTTAGAAAAAAATCGATAGAATGATACCTTTCCCCCCGTGAATATATAGATATGGCCCGCACGTGGGAAAACTTAACGGATCGGATGGGAAACAACTCCGTATCGGGAGGCAAAGCACTTCCCCTTCTGCAACGGCGGAATATCATAGCATAAAACCATCCGCAATGATAGGCAAGGCCAAAAAGAGTAATCAGTCAGACGTCGGAGGCCTTTTGGGTCGGAAGCCGAAAGCTTAAAATCTTCTGCAACGGTGGAAACTCATAACATAAACACAGTCCATAAAGTTCAAGTTGGAAACCAAAAGACTACACGTCGGAAGGCTAACGCTTTTCCCATCCGCAACGTCGGGACCTCAAAGCTCAACCCCATCTGCAATGGTGTGTCACAAGTCGGAAGTAGAAAACTTTTCGATTGGATGGGTAAGAATTTAGCAGCCGCAACGGCGGAAGTAGAAAAGATAAAAGGTTCTGATGTAATACCAAATAGACAGCCGTCGTATCAGAAGAAAAAATCAAAGGAGAAACCAAACATCCGCCCACAACGGCGGGGAGTTAATCAAACAACTTCCGATTCCGGTAGCTTCAAAGTGCCCAATGATAACAATAAGGATTTGTGAAAAATGGAAAAGTTTTTTAAGTGTTAGAGGGAGATTTAGATAGGTGGTAAACCAATTCAATCATAAGCAACTCTTTCTAAAAATCTCAGACCAAATCAAAGAAGAAGACGAAAATAATCTAATCAAATAAAAGGGGGCCCTAAAAATTTTTGGAATTTTTTGAAATTGTTGCAGCTGCAACAGAATGGTAAAATTATTTCAGTTTGGAATGAATTCATTGAAGTATTAAGAAATCAATTTTATCCTTTAGGTCATATGCAGCAATTAATAATGAGCTAGCAAATGTTTAGACAAGCTAAAGGACAAAGCATTCAAGATTATACTCATGAATTTAGAAAGAAGGCTATTGCATTGAATGTTGCATTGGATACGCAAGAAACTCTTCTTAAATATATTGGTGGCATACATTCTTATTTGCGACATACTTTGTTGATGTTTAACCCCAGTAATTTGGATGATGTATGTGTTCAAGCTACACATTTAGAAGCTAGGGGTAAGCATGATGATGATTCGTTTATGAAGAAGTCATCTAAATTTGACAACAAAGATAAAAGCAAAGATAAGGGAAAGGAAACAGCTACCATCACGAAAGAGGGTGAGAGACCCACATGCTCACATTGTCAGAAAGGGCATGATGTTTCAAAGTTCTGGAAACTTCATCCAGAATTAAAGCCAAAGTGGATGGGAAGAAATAAAAACAAAGGTAAGGATAATCAAGCAGCTACTGCAGCAATAATTCAAGACTTGGGATCTGATTCAGGTGATGAGACTAAGATCACAGCAATAGGGATCCAAGGTAAAGATAAAGGTATATCTCTTTCCATTGATGCAAGTTCAAGTTCTAATTCATGTGCAAGTACAAGTACAAATCTTCTATCTACTTCTATGCATGGTGATAAAATAAGAAGTGAACTGTTTCATGTTCGTGTCATTACAAATCATACAAAGGTTGATACATTGTTTGATAGTGGTTCTCAAGTGAATTTGATATCAAAAGAAGTGGTTAATAAATTGCATTTAGTTACTATGCCTCATGAAAAACCCTATCCTCCTTGTTGGGTTACTAATGATACACAATTTCAAGTTACAAAGAAATGTGTTTTGAAATTTGCAATCACTGAAAAGTTTATGGATGAGGTAGAACTAGATGTAGTACCACTGGACATTTGTGGAATGGTACTTGGGAGTCCATATTTGTATGACTGAAAAGCAGTCTTTTATAGAGAGAAGAACAAATATCATCTCTTTAAAGGTGGTTTGGAATACATTGTTCGTGCACATCGTATGAAAACAAATCTAGCATTAGTCACTACAAGTCAAATGAAAATGATAGTGAATGCTAGTAGGAAGTTTGCATTAATGGATGTTAAAGGTGAATCATTGGTGGAACATGGAATTAAATTAATTAAATGTGTTCCCGAGTATGGTGCTTTGTTACAGGAACATGAAAGATTATCACTTAATAGAGATGTACATCATGAAGTGCAGTTGCAACGAAGCATGCCTCTTCCAAATCTTGGCATGAATCGGATGATTATGCAAAAGACTGTTCATGATTATTTGCAGCACATGCAGTGCATTAAATCTCCTTTTGAGACTTGTTTTTGTTATCTGTTGAAGTCACATGTGGACTTTTCTTTCGGCACAAAGGATGTGAGAGGTGGACATCATGATGCAAAGGAAACCATGCAACAGATAGTGCAAGAACAACAGGAGACGAGTCAGGCAATTTGCAAAGCCAGACATGAAAACCATCATCCTTTTGAAGTTGAAAAACAAATTTGGTTGCAGACCACCAAGGGAAGATTGAAAGGTAAAAAGCTCAATTTTGTTTATGATCGTTTTGACATCTTTAAAAATAAGTATAAACATTCCTTCTGTTTGAGCTTATCTCCAGTCGCATATGCAAAGAATTTTAAATGGTATGAACCTCCTTTGGTCATAGACAAGGAGACTAATATGCAGATTCTAAGCAAGGAAGGATGTATTGGAGATTGGAAAGGTGAGAGAGTTGTACCCTCACTTACTTGCAGGGTGATCTAGGATTTTGGTGGTCCAAAAGCTCTCCAATGGGGAGGATTGATCCGACGGATTATTCCTCTTTAAAGATCCAATATGGTACATGGTCCAGAAATGACGGTTGGAAAAAACGGACGGAAAAAATACACAGATCGGAGGTCAGAAGAGATATCCTTCCGCAACATCGGAGGTCGGAAGCATTTCCCCTTCCGAAATGGCGGGGCTCGCAAGCTTTTCCCTTCCGCAACAGCGGAAACTTAAAAGACATTCGGAAGCCAGAGCGATAAAAGAGCCGCAACGGTGAAGATAGAAAGGATCAGAAGTCAGAGCGGAACGGCAGCCACAATGGCGGAGGTATAAAGGGTTTCCGGTAGCCACAACGACGGATAGATAAAAGACTTCCCCTTCCACAACGGGGAAGCTTAATGGATGTCGGACGGATCGGAAGTCGGAGTGATTCGGCAGCCGCAATGGTGGAAGCCCAAGACTTACGGGTTGAAAAGTCAAATCGGGGTACTTTACCGTCTGATCGTTCGCAACTGCGGAAGATTTAGAGACTTCTCGTCCGCAATTGTGGAAACCAAAGTGGCTAAAACTTTTTGGCTCGAAAACCAACCGACATTCGATGGAGATGGAGTTCGTCGGAATCCCATTGCTTGTCCTCTTCCGCAATGGTGGAAGTTCAGATTGACTAAAACTTCCGCAATGCGATCGCTCGGGGTCATTCTCAAAACAATTTTCTTTGTAGTCTTGATGCCGCGTTTCAGGGAATGGAACGAATTGGCAATGTTTTTACCATGTGATTGTAACATTGATAAGGAGATGAACAGGCTGCTATGATGACAAGTTGGCATTTGGCAGGGGATGTGGATAGTTGCATTCTCTTTGGCGTTTTGGCTCATTTGTAACGACGAAAATGAGGCTTAAATAAGGGAAGCTGGCGCCCAAAAGGGGGGACTCAATTTGTGGAGAGCCCAGTACACTGTTTCTCAGTTTTGAGAAGTTTGCAGAGATAACACAGAAGCACCAAGCTTGGATTTGAGGGTGCGACCTGCTGTTTTATAATCAGAGTTTTGCTGTGAAAGTCAACCATTCTCTATTACATGTGGGCTTCTTTGTCTTTTGAAGACTCGATTGTAATTTCCAAAGAGGAGTCTTGAAGACTTTCTGTTCAGCATTCTATTTTACAGCTTTTCTATAGTTGTATTTGTAGAGACAGAGGATGGAGGAGGGCATTTTACTGTTAATGTCCAGATGCTGTTTGTAGTTAAAAGTCGACTATTTTCTCTATTTGGTTTTTCTTTGCTTTTGAAATCCAATTTGTAAAATTCTAGAGAGAGGTCTTAAAGACTTTGTACAACATTCTGTTACAGTTGCTGAAGCTGAGGCTAGAACCATTTGTACCATTTTAAAACCATTAATTGGATCGGTTCCTATTGGAGAGGGACCTGGAGACGTAGCCCAGTGGAGGGGGTGAACTCCATTATCAACTTTTGTTTGTGACTCTGTTTCTATGTTTTCTGCTTGGCATCTATTATCAGTCTTGTTTTTCATTCCTGTTATGAGCATTTGATTTCTGTTAATGCTGTTCCTTTAAGTAACCTGTTGCACACATTCTTTTACAACAAAATTTTAATGCACTAAAGTTGAGATCCTACGGATCAGATAAACTTTGGTTTCTTTTTGCAAATTGACAGTCCAATCTTAAAATTTTCTTGGGTTTTACAAGCATCCAATACAGTCTTGAATTTTCATGAAGAAGGTGTGACCTTGCTAGCAAGTTATGGACTGAAGATAATTCGGTGGTAGTAGCTAAAACAGTCCCAAAATTTGATGTTATAAAAACTCCAACAATTCCAGGCCTAAAACAGTACTAGAATTGCAGACTTAAACAGTCTGAATTTTCCATAGGGTGAATATACAAAAATGTAGAGTACAGTGGCATCTAAACAGTAAGGTATACAGTATGTTGAAGAAGTTAAAATGATGGTGATGATGGTGCATGCATACACCATGATGTTGATATGGTATGATGCAATATGCATATACATTACAGTCATAACAGTAATGTATATAGTGCATGTTTTAATGATGATATAAAGCCTATGATGATGCATACTAAACCTTATGATGATGTCATACACACTATGATGCTTCTCTATGATATTATTGAAGATGCATCCTATGATGGTGAACTAATATGAAACCTTAGTTAAAAAATCTTAATTAAAAAAACCCTTTTAAAAGAAAAGTTTAAATAAATCTACAATATAAAAAAAGCATTATATTCAAAAGAGTTTAAATTAAAAACCAAAATATTAAAATGGATTTTTTAAATAAAAGTTTTTACATTTAATTAAATGAAATAAACTTAGGACAAAATATATTAAAACCATGCCTTTGTTAACCTACAAACCCTCAACATGATTGTTTTTGTGGAGTTTACCAGATGTCTCCATAAGGGTTAATTTTGTCAGGGGTTTTTAGAAGAGTTGAGCGTAGGTGATTGAGTTGAACACATGAGCATTTTCTCAGAACTGAGGGAAGGATAGTGACAGGATAGTCCTAAATACTTGTTTCAATTTGGAACATATTGGTTTAAGTGAGTAGATGTATCCTCTAGGGTTTAATATTTTAGGTTAGTTAGAAGATGGTGGGGGTTGTCGTGCAACAGTTTTAATAGATAGTGGGCCCTGGTTTCAAGTAGAATTGACGAGCTGTTTTTTCTGCTACACAGTATCCATGGCCAGAAAAAAATCTAACCCTATTACTTGGGGTTTGGTCCCTAACCATTGGCCCATTTCTTTGAAGGAAGGTTCTATTATCCAGGTAGAACCTAACATCCTGCACATGGATTCAACAGAAAGTTGGGTAGTGGAGGCTCCATTGAAAAACAGTTAGACATTGAGGGTATAAAAGGTATTTTAAAAAAGAAATGTATTCGCAGAAAGAGTTTTCCCCTTAATATAGCATTAGGGGACACTGTCAGCATGGCTTATATTATTCCAATGTCAGATCTATATCTGGTCAATTGTTTTGGTGGTCGAGGGTTTCTCTACAAAATTTTAGCGTTTCGTCAAGAGACAATTGGACCCCGATTATAGGTTACGCTCTGGATTGTTTTGCAATAACCAAAGGATGGTTCGTAACTATCTTTTAGAGCCCATCAGATGCTAGTCTTATTATGAAGGGAATTTGATTTTTGGACAAATCTGTTTATAATTTATCCAAATGGCATCCATCATTCAATGCTGATACTACTAAGTCAATTAACAAACTGATTTGGGTGAAGCATCCTGGTTTCCCACCAGAGCTCTGGTCTGAGGAAGTTTTTGATCTTATTGGGAATGCCATTGGCAATTATATCAAGGAATATTATTATTTTATGGAATCCAACCTTTTAACGGTGGCCAAGATTTTGGTAGAGGTAGGTCTACAAGATGGTCTATGTGATGAAATGTTTAGCAGTCAAGGGTTTTTCCAACACAAACAGATTATGGACTATTTAGGAATTCCATTCCGGTGTAATATGTGCCACACATATGGACATGTCGTTAAAGAATGCCACTTGCCATTTTTTAGACAATTCTGGCACAAAGATACTCTTCATGTTGATTCGGGTCATACAGTTGATGGGTTTCCTTCAACTGTGGATGTTCATCCCGTGTTCGTTATGGAACATTTGATTCTTTCTATTGGTGGATGTTATGTTGATCCTTTGAATGGCCTCGAGGAAGATGTTGAAAAATTTATACTTGGTTCTTTGTGTTTCCATGCCTCTGTTGTCCAACACAGCTCCAGCTTGTCTTCAGGGTTTGGTACTACTCTATTCTAATGGGAGCTAGGAATTTCTTTTACTATCTTGAACATATATGTTCTAAATGTAGGTAGACCAGAATATTGGAATAGAGTGTTCATTGTTGGTTTTCATCGACAAGGTAGATTTGTTTTGGGTGGGGACCTTAATTTCTTACTGGGATATGCTGAAACTTGGGGTCCAAATGCGACAAAAGATCCCTTAACAGACTAATTTTTGAGGCTGATTGACAAGAACGGTCTTATTGACCTCCCTCCTATTCTTCTCAAATGCACATGGAGTGATAATCGGGTGGGGGAAGATAGTGTCTCTAAAACACTGGAAAGGTTTCTTTTCAATGATAATCTACTTCACATGGCCCCTACCATTCAATAGTGGATTGGTGATGGCGGAATCCATTATCATCAACCGGTTTTCCTTGAGTTAATATTTATCCCTGCTAAACCTGACACACCATTTAAATTTAATTCATATTGGTTATCACATGATTCCTACATGCAGTCGGTCAAGGAGTGGATTCCATTCTATCTGGTCTCCTCTTCATCAGCCACTAAACAGTTAGCCTATAATCTCAAATAGGTTAAGAAGGCTTCCAGATACTGGGACAAAATACATAAACACACTCAAGAGGTTGATCTCTTGTTTCTAGAATCAGAAATTTCCTCGTTCTATGCTATATATCCATAAGGTTTTGCTTCTCTAGCACAAAAAGATTATATCATTGACATGGAATCCAGGAAGAAGAAGATTCTAGCCAAAAAGAAACAACCATCAGACAAAAGAGTAGAGCTATTTGGCTGCAATATGGAGATGGGAACACCAAATACTTTCACAACCACTTTAGGCACAAACTCAATGCTTATACCATTTGGAAATTAGACAAGGGGGATGGTCTGATGGTCTCTTAATTTGAGGATTTGGATGAGGAAAGTACTAACAATTTTTCGGCCTTATATAAGGAAGAAAGGGGCTCTTCCATTAGTAACATGATGGAAGTGATGTCTTTCTATCCTAATTCCATCATGATGGAATATAATGATCTCTTGTTTGAACAGGTCAGCATGGAGGATCTTAAAGTCGCGATCAATTCATTGAAACCTAATAAAAGTCTAAGGGAGGATGGTTTCCCAATTGAATTTTTTAAAGGCTTTTTGGAAATTATAGAGGATGGTCTTATTGCAGTTGCCAAGGAGTATAGGGATTTGTGAAGGGTTCATGGTTCCTTTAAGAGTACTTTCATAGCTCTCATACCTAGGTTAGACAGAGCTACGAATCTTGATGATTACCGGCCCATATCATTGTGCAACATAGTGTACAAGGTGATTGCTAAGATTATAGCCAGCATAGTTAATATTTTTCTATTTGGGTATATAAGTGTATACAAATTTTATTTCCTCAAGAACAAGCATATACACGAATCCATTGTAATTGCACAAGAGGTGCTACAATCGGCCATGTCCAGGAAATTGCCTTTGGGCCTCTTCAAGGTCAACCTATCCAAATCTTATGACCATGTGAGCTAGTCTCTGGTATGTCTTATCCTTTTTCAAATTGGATTCTCCTTCAATATGGTTAACTGGATCCTCACCACAATACAATCTATTTCCTTCGTAGTACTCATTAATGCCTCAACCTCCAGTTTTTTTAGGCATGGACGTGGTCTTTGATAGGGATGACCCCTAGTACCATTAATGTTTATCATTATGATGGACAGGATTAGTCGCATGATGCCAAAAGAAGCCTCCTTGGGTCTTTCTAAAGGGTTCAAATTTGATGGTAACACCTACATATCCCAAATTTTTTTCGTCGATGATTTACTATGCTTCTCTGATGTCTCCCGTAGGGATGGGCTGATACTAAAATCTTCTATCAGAATTTTCTGCCTATCTACAGGTATGATTTGTAACAATTTGAATTCAACGATGTATTTCATGAACATGGCCCATGAGGAGGATTTATGACATGCTCATAAATTTGATTTCAAAGCAGCGAACATGGCTTATGGTATAAAATATCTTGGCTATTATTTAAATCCCAATGCTTACTTTAAAAAGGACTAGGTATGGTTGTTGGTGCACTGTGAAAATAGGATGAATCACTGGTGTTTTATTTGGATCTCTCGTGGGGGCAGACTAATTCTCATAAATTCCATTATTGAATCCATTCATGTGTATTGGTTTGCGTTGTCTTCAGTTCCTGCTAACATTCTTCGGAGGATCGGGACTATCTGCAAAACTTTCTTATGGGGTGGCAAGGATAAGGTCCATATTTTTTCCTGGACAACATGGAAGCACATTTCCTACCCAAAAGAGTTGGGTGGATGGGGTATTAAATACCTCCCATGATTTTCCAAAGCACTAGTTGCAAAAAGTGTCGGAAACCTGATTAGTGGGACAGGTATATGGAACCGTATCATCCAATACAAATATATTGCACCTCTCTCTATTATTGAATGGATTCATGTCACAAATAAGTATTCTCTACAATCCTCTATTTTATGGAAGGTGATTATCAAATATTTTGACCTCATATGTGGTTGGTTGTCCTGGAATATTGGCAACTACAGATTAATGATAATTGGGCAAGATCAATGGGTGGGGGGTAATGAGTTTATTTGTTTCCCAGTTAAAATGATTCACAACTTGTATGAACGAGGTTACACTCATTTACATCAGATATACATTTTGAATGTTCCACATTTATCTTATAAGACCCGTTTATCAACAACATATATTGAGCTGTCAGTTGGTGAATCTCTCATTTAGGAGTGGTACATCCATCTTCTGCAGACTTGTTTGGTTTGTTTAACTAATAATCCAGACACTCTTCTTTGGACTAGGAATGCTAAAGTTGGATCTTACAAGTCTATTTTTGGTTATATGGCTATGAGATAAATGGAGTACCATCCCTTGTTGGTCTGGTGGAGGTGTGTTATCTAGAGGTTATCTTTCCCTCTTAAACTCAAATTATTTTTCAAGCTTGTTTTGGAAGGTAAAATCTTGGTCTAGGATACTTTGGTTCACATAAATTTATCAGGGCCTAGTAGGTGCACTTCATGTGAACATGAGGATGAATCCATAGATCATCTATTTTTACACTGTTCATACACACATGAAGTATGGAGTCATCTCTCACATTTGTCAAGTTTTCCTCTTCTATGGAATTTTCCAGATATGTAATTGTTTTGGAAGGCTTGGAATCATTTCTCTTCATACTCTTCTTATGCTCCCGTCCTTGTATTTGCATTATAGGGCATTTGGTTAGCTAGAAAAAATAATTTTTTTGATGATATCCTTATACCGGAACAAGTGTATGCTAGTCGCATTTTTGGCATCTTTAAATATTTTCCACAACTAGTGGTTCATTTACTTGTTTGTTGTCTTTCTGCGCCCATTGTGGATTCCTCCTTCCCATCGTATTTCATTGACGGTTCCCTGTTGGCAGGAATTTTTGGGGGTAACTAACTGTGTAGCATCATAGATTTTGTGCAAGGTCGAAGATGATGCACATGGTCGAAGATAATGCGCAAGGCAGAGGATGGTGTGCAAGGTGGATTTCCCACATTTTATGGACTTTGGTCATATTTTGGATATAGTTTTGTAGTTTTTGTCCAAGTAGTTAGAAAGATAAGTTAAGTGGACCACCCATGTAAAGGCACAAACCTATAAATAGATTTAGGATTGTAAGTATTAGAGGTTAGGAAGTGGTTCTAAGGAAGATATTGTCATTGTTCTTCAGGGATAATCTAAGATCTATCTCATGTCTTGTTGATCTTGAATATATCAGTTAATTGTATTTGATGCAAAATCTGAACTGAAGAACTTTTTTTGGGAACTTGTGTTTTGCAGAGTTAATATGACATGACAGAGAATTGAGAAATACACTATCTGTCTTCTTACTTTTTCCTATCTTCCTATTTTCGGCTATCTGATATGGGTTGATACTGCATTATAATGTTTATCTCTGTATGATGCGATGCTTTCTTGCTATGAATGATGTTATCTTGGTAGATCTATTTATGCATCAATATTTCTATTGCGATCTAAGTATGTTGATGCAATCCAATGAATGACAATATGATTATGTTAATGTATAACCCAATTATTGGATCTTCTCAGTAATGTTGCAATAAGTTGATAGTATATGTGCGATCCTCCTTCTTATTGCGGAAACTTGGATCCTACAGTTCTTCATCAAACATCTCAGGTGAAACCTCATCTACTCTACACGTGTTGCTGGATAGGTTAAAACCTGTCTAAGCTGGTGCTCAGGGAGATTGTTGTGTTAAGGGTGTCGACAGAGAGTGAACCCATGTCGATGAATTTGTGACAACAAATTGTTTTGTTGTTAGGACCTTAGTGCGAAGGATAAGGAGGACATGTTGTGGCATCCGACGAGACTAGAGATCCAATACTGGTTTGACTAAAAGGCATAGGAATTTCCTAAGGATGAGAGTCAAAACCCTGGATCAACAACACAGATGTGGCTAGAAAGATACCTGTATTTCGATCTACACAAATACTTATTTTTTGAGTTCCTAGTCATCTTGTACGAGTGGTTGGCACAATTTACCTATCCGAAGACAAATTTACAAGGAGGAGAACCAACTGGCTGGACCCCAAAGTTGATCTTGTGATTGCACGAGGTAGACAATAGAGAATAATGGGATATTGAAGTTTGGATCAATAGCATTTTAGAAGGCTACATCACTGAGTTTGCGATCGATACAGTTAAATCTTACAACAACGTAGAAAGGGAATTCTTCAGCGGACCAAGAGGTAGGTTTCCTTTATCTTTGCAATTGTCTATGAAGATGCTCATTTGTGAAAAAGGCATATTGAATATGAACTACAACAGGTAGAGCCCTAGTGTGTGGAGGATGTGGTATCGTGGATATGAGGGTTGGATGGAATGATATGGGGTAGATGGATGGAGATTACAATGGGACTGTGAAGGAATTGGTCTTACGCAAGGTGGAGCAAGGTTTCGACAAGAGAAGAGGTAGAGGAAATGAGAGAGTCTTGATGCGACCAAAACACGAGGCCATGATAGGATACCACATAGGAAAAATACACCCTACAATGATGAAGGATACTACGCCTGAGCCCGAGGAAAGACAGATGCAGAGCAACAATGTACCCACACCTCCGTGAACTGCGCCGCACTTAGGAAGAAATACTAGCTCGACATTGACTTCTATGACATGTCAACAACACTATAATAGTAAGGGATCGATGAACATAGGAAGAAGACCCAGGATAGAAGGAGATGATGTGAAGTTACCTCTATTGCATGGGAATGAGATGGAGGATCCCGAACAATACTGGTTTCTTTGCGAAGTAGTTTGGACCGTAAAGCAAGCTCATGATGATAATGTTAAGAAAATTCAGTTGGCAACGACCCTTCAAGGTCGTGTACTTGATTGGTACATGAAATTTGTACAAGTTCCCCTAGGGACTCCAACAAAAACTATGGCTGAGATCACAAAAGGATTGATCGAGGAATTTATAAATACCAAGTTTGAAGCGCAGTACATTACAGAGTTAAAGGATATCAAGCAATACCAAAATGAGACTATCTTGGACTTTGATAAGTGATTCAAGACATCGATGGTGAAATTAAGTTTTGGAATGAGTGATGTGAAGCACAAGGAATGGTTCATTGCGACATTAGTACCTCATATCAGGATACCTTTGATGCATCAAAATATTGTGACACAGACCGAGGATTTGGAGATCACAATGAAGTTGGAAGCTTCACCTATTGGTGAAAATGGAGTCGATATGAACTAGATTCAAATACAACTAGAAAATATGAAAATTCAGTTGCAAGATATCAAGAACAAAAGACAACATCGCGAGGAAATTTGGTGTACTCGATGTCATGTGGAGGGACACCATAAGGATCAATTCCCAGACTTTCAAAACTACACGCTTTCACAAGATCCAAACCATATGAGTCATGGTGACATGCCATGATGCTACATATACAAAATCCATGGACATCGACATGAAGATTCTGTCTATATGCAAAAGATGGTCACAAAGCAGACGAATTTGTATTGCACATTTTGTCGATCTATTGGGAATGAAGACAAGAATTTTTGAGCATATGAATTGGTCTAGGACAGAACGATGGACATGTACTACATGAAGGGATAAGACCATCGAACAATACAACAACCATTGAAGCACCCACATGCAGTACAACCACAGCTGCATACACAGTTTGTACCACAATCGTAACCACAACTGTTTGTCTTAGGTTTTTCTAGCCTTCTTCTATAGTTGATTGTTTACCTTAGACTCTTTCTTGTTCTTGATTTTTTTGTAAATCTTGCTTTAAAAAATCTAGTTTAGTTTTCCTTTTATTTCATGCATCACATATATATTAAGTTTCTATATCCAAGCTCCAATAGATGATTAAGTATTCATTTAAAAACATTATATATGGTTATTAATATGAGCTAGCAGCACATGACAAAGACTCAAGACGTAGGTATGCTACCAGCTTGCCAAGGAGATAAAGGTTTGAAAGTACGCTGTCAAGGTGTTAAATTTTTGCAGACACCATTATCATGCTACCAGTCTTTGAGCTCTGTGCTTATTGCCTTAATCCGACATCTGGCTTTGAGTAGTATAGGAGTTAAAAAATTTGAACATAACCATTTTCCTTCATTCTACAGTTTGTACTTTGAAAAAGGGTCAGGAAACCATGGTTTTACAGCAACAAGGGTTTCTTGATTCCTACGGCATGTAACAGGGTTTAGTGCTTTTATCCTTAACATCGTATATTTTCTTACTCAAGCTAGCTAGGTGTGGAGATGGGAAATTAAATTGTGAAAAGGCATTGACTGTAGAGCTTATAGTCTTTTACATTTCTATTTATCTCATAGCTCTAGGAAATGGTGGATACCAACCCAATATTTCTATGTTTGGAGCTGACAAATTTGATGAAGAAGATTGAGATGAAGGCACTTCAAAAGTAGCATTCTTTTGTTGGTTCTACTTGGCTCTGAATCTAGGACAACTAATTTCAAACATGACAATTAGGTACTTTGAAAACATTGGTACTTGGTTTTTGGGATTCTAGATGTTGGAAGGGTCTGCCATGTTAGATTTGATTATATCTTTAGCAGTAACAACTTATTATAGACATTTCAGGCTTGGAGGCAACCCCATACCTCATGTTGCGTAAGTTTTTGTTGCAGCATTCAAGAAGTGGAATTTGAGGGCTCCATCAGATGGTGACAAGCTTTACGAGCTGCAAAATAAGGTGTCTACAATTAAGTATCTACGACATCCAAGCATCAAGTGATAATTGGTCTGCCAATGGACGGTCTACAAGTCTAGCAAGCATACTAGTTTCAACAAATGAGGATTGGAGAGCAGCATATTCTGCTGCAAATGGATCCGATGACTATTCATTTCAAGCATCTAGAACAAGTATACTTTTCCATGCAAGCAAAAATCGAACCATCTGAAAAGGATTGTAGTAATTCTTGGAGTGCTCAAAAGATCCCACATAAATGCTCCAGGATCGATCTTTTGAATAGAGATGCTAAAAGAATTAGAGTCATTGAAACTATTAATGTGGATCGTCTTGGTTGTTTCTTTGACAGTATATGTAAGTATTTCCCGTTACAGCTAGTTCGAAGTACGAGACACTTTACGACATGGAGATATGCTTAACACTGCAAATGTGATACGCTCTATGAGCTTTGACTGGGACCAAGAATTTTTTGCAACAGCTGGAGTGTCAAAGAAGATCAAAGTCTTTGGCTGTAATGTAGTTTTGAATGAAAATGTAGATATTCATTATCGTATTGTTGAGATGGCTAGCAATGCGAAGCTTAGTAGTGTTTGCTCGAACAATTACATCAAAAAATAGATTGCATCAATTGATTATGATGGTATTGTACACGGAAATTGTTCAATATGAATTCATTAATGAGGTTCAAGATGTTTTGGCTGAAAGACAAGCCGCAGTGCATGTTGACGAAGAAGATGCAGAGACATAATTGTTGTTAGATTTTTTGTCTTGTTTGCAAAAACATAAGCATGAGTGACCCTGTAGATTATCTCAATTATGTTTTAGAGTCAAAAGCATATGGAACTATTTCTATCCAACTCCAAATATCAGTTAAATTAATTGCACAGAGGAAAAGGATGACAAGGTAATTGAGGGCATCCACCGTCAAAGAATAGCTAGAAGTCAATTTGAATTAGAAATAATACATAATATTTGTCATTTCATAATTGATTTCAAACCTATTACACGTGTCTTTGAAATTCTATTTTTAGCATTTTGATAGTAGGAAAGTGGATCTAGAGTAGCTTTTTAGGATTATATAGTCTTATATATTGTAAATCATTTTGATGAAGAGACGGAGATGGGAGTCAAGGAGGCTCGAAGCTTGTACAGTCCCCCACATACTTTATTTGTGCAAGCATTTCTTTGCTTTATGAAATACTTTATATATCTATTCAGGGCTAGGTTTTGAACTGATATTATGTGGATGTTTCTTTGGTTCTATTTGAACCCTTATTTACATTGTTGGTTATAATGATGTTTTCAGTGTAGTTTCTATGTTTGTGAGTGAATGTTTATGCTTATATGATATTTGAAATGTTATTTCAACTTCCTATACTATATACATATGCTTTATGATACATTGTTTGTTTATCAGTTTTATGTGTGTGTTTTGAAGCCTATCTCCCGGAATTAAAGTAATACTGTCTTTCATCCTACAGAATCTTATTCTTATACTTGTATCTTTTGATGTTTTCTGATTATGGTCTCATTGCATATTGTCTTCTTTTTTTTTCTGGTTTCCCATTGTTATCATAAAAACGTAAAACAATCATTTGTTTATTGAGGTGCCTGAACACTACTGACCCCGTAGTCTAGGTAGCAGACTTTAGGGAAAACATCTTTTGGTGACCATATTGGGTAGGAAGCACAAGCTCTTCCTTGGTTTGACAATGATTAGATCCAGTATTTGATGGTGAATAAGGGCTGGTCACACACTTTAGACTACAATTCTTTAACCAGGCGGCTCCATGATTAGAAGGCTCCACTGGAGAAAGGGACCCATTGATAAAAAAGAGATGAAGAGGCTAAATGGAAATATCAGGTATTGGCTTACTTGTTTCCTCTATGAAAATTTTCTTTTCTTCATCATCTCACTCCTGCTTTTCCCTTCACACATTAGGAGGATCATCTTATGTTTTGTTTATTCGGATGATCATCAACCTACTTTTGTACATCCATATTTAAAAGAAGAAAATTTGCATCCTCCTCATGTTATTGATGTTGATCCTATATCTTCTCCCCAGCCTGCTCATAAGGATGAGATTTGTATTCAAATACTTTTCGAGTTTAATCAACCATGTAACCTCGAGGAGATTAAAACTGATTCAAAGCCTTCTCAGATCTCAACCCCTTATGCCATTAAAAATGAACCTTGCCACCAGCTTGTTAATTCCCATGTTCATACTACTACCTTTTAAGCCCAAATCAGAAATAAGTTGTTTAAACCTTTGAGGCTGCCATATCACCTTAATCCTTATCCTCCTGATTTCTGTGAGTATCTTCCTCAATTTTCTAGAGAAGATCATGTTTCAGCTGAAAAGCACTTGGAAGCTTTTCACCATTTCATTGATAATTTTGAAATGGTACATGAGGATGTTGTTTTGAGGTTCTTCTCCAAATATTTGGTGGGGGATGCTTCTTTGTGGTTTAAAAATATAGAAGTTGGTTCTATTGGTTCATGGGTTGATTTATATAATACTTTTTCAAGATCTTGGGGTGAGAACAAGTCCCTTGATCAATACCTCACTGATTTTCATACTTTGAGGAGAGGGGAGGAAGAAGTTTTGGTTGTCTTCAACAGAATTTTTTATAGTGTTTATCATAGTATGCCCTTGGAGATCAAGCCCGCTAAGATTGCTGCCATGGTATATTATGTTATGGCTCAACATTTAGATCTTGTTCTTTTCCTGTTAGAAAGGAAATCATCATATTTAAGACACTTGTTTGAATATGCAAAAGGAGTGGAGGAGAAGATCCGTGCTTCCAGAAGGGTGAAAGATCCAGTTTACTTTGAATATCTACATGGGAAAGAGCAGGAAGATAGTAAGTATGGATCACATCTAGAACAAATGCAGGGATGTAAGTATATTTCAGAGTTGGATCAAAGTTCTTCAGCATTGACAGATGATTCTATGGACAGGTATGCATATCAAGTTTGTAATCAGTTTTCAAACCATGTTGATTATACAGTAGCCAATGATTTCTTGGATAATTACACCTTTTTAGCTTATCATAATCATTGTGTTTCAAACACTGCTTTATCATTACCTTATAATCATCTTTATGAAGAGGAAGTTGCTACTCCTCAACATCTTAATGTTGATATAGGAACTTAGTTCCCATTCTTGAATCATGATGAGTTTAGGGAACATAAAAAAGGATATTATTTACAAGAAAAGAATGAAGTTGAAAATATCTATATCAATCATATGCATGAATAAATATTTCAGCAGAACTCAGAATTTGAGGTCTTTGATTGGAACAAAACAAGTGATGTTCATGGGTTATTGAATGAAACATAAATTGTACATCAGCCGTATGGTTTTCTATATCAGCTAAAACTCTGTCATGTTTTTCTGTACCAAGTGGCCATTTACATTGACTCAGATTTTTCAAAATCTTTCAGCCTTCTAGCATTTGAAATCACAGTAGAATATGCTTTGCAAATTAATTTTCTTCTTTGAATGATAATTTCTTTTTTCATTTTTATCTACCCGCAAGAAGTTGTTACAGTGGGATGGATGCTATCATGGCTTCACTGGAAGTATGATTCCATTTGATTGGCTTGTTTCCACTGCTAGAAGTAGGAGTAGGAAGGAGAATAAGCTTGCCATATGAGCATGTATATCATTTTTAGTATGTTGGCTTGCATAAGTATTTTTTTTTTTAGAGGTGTATGCTCAGAGTTTGAAAAATTTTCAGATTTTTTGCATAAGACTCCATAGCCCAATGGATTAGTATTGTTGACAGAAAATAAGGCACTTGGTATTCAGTTATTGGAAAATCACAAGGAAATTCCATCCCTCAGTTGGAGCCAGTGTTTGTCTTAGGTTTTTTCTAGCCTTCTTCTATAGTTAATTGTTTACCTTAGACTGTTTCTTGTTCTTGATTTTTTTTAAAATCTTGCTTTAAAAACTCTAGGTTAGTTTTCCTTTTATTTCATGCATCACATATATATTAAGTTTCTATAGCCAAGCTCCAATATATGATTAAGTCTTAATTTAAAAACATTATATATGGTTATTAATATGAGCTGGAAGCACATGACAAAGACTCAAGACGTAGGTATGCTACCAGCTTTCCAAGGAGATAAAGGTTTGCAGGTACACTGTCAAGATGTTAAAGTTTTGCAGACACCATTATCATGTTAGCAGTATTCGAGCTCTATGCTTATTGCCTTAATCCAACATTTGGCTTCAAGCAGTTTGGGAGTTAAAACATTTGAACATAACCATTTTCCTTCATTCTACAATTTGTACTATGAAAAAGGGCCGAGAAACCATGGTTTTAATACAAGAAAGGTTTCTTGATTTCTACAGCATGTAATAGGGTTTAGTGCTTTTATCCTTAACATTGTATATGCTCTTACTCAATCTATTTGGGTGTGGAGATGGTAAATTAAATTGTGAAAAGGAATCGACTATAGAGCTTATAGTCTTTTACATGTCTACTTATCTCATAGCTCTAGGAAATGGTGGATACCAGCCCAATATTGCAATGTTTGGAGCTGACCAATTTGATGAAGAAGATCAAGATGAAGGCGCTTCAAAAGTAGAATTCTTTAGTTGGTTCTACTTGGCTCTGAATCTGGAACAACTATTTTCAAACACAATAATTGGTTACTTCGAAAACGTTGGCAATTGGGTTTTGGGATTCTGGATGTCGACAGGGTTAGCCGTGTTAGCTTTGATCATCTTTTTAGTAGGAACACCTTATTATAGACATTTCAGTCTCAGAGGTAACCCCATACCTCATGTTGCACAAGTTTTTGTTGCAGCATTCAGGAAGTGCAATGTGAGGGCTCCATCAGATGGTGACAAGCTTTACAAGCTGCAAAATAAGGCGTCTGCAATTAAGTATCTACAACATCTGAGCATCAAGTGATAATTGATCTACCAATGGAGGGTCTACAAGTCTAGAAATCATACCAGTTTCAACAAATGAGGATTGGAGAACATCATATTCTACTGCAAATGGACCCAATGACTATTCATTTCAAGAATCTAGAACAAGTATACTTTTCCATGCAAGGAAAAATCGAACCATCCGAAAAGGATTGTAGTAATTCTTGGAATGCTCAAAATATCCCACATAAAGGCTCTAGCATCGATATTTTGAATAGAGATGCTAAGAAAAATTAGAGTTAGTGAAACTGTTAATGTGGACCGTCTTGGTTTTTTCTTTGACACTATATGTAAGTATGCCCATTATAGCCTGTTCAAAGTATGGGCCACTTTATGGCTTGGAGATCTGCTTAACACTGCAAATGTGCTATGCTCTGTGAGCTTTGACCAGGACCAGGAATTTTTTTCAACAACTGGAGTGTCCAAGAAGATAAAATCCTTTTGCTGTAATGCAGTTTTGAATGAAAATGTAGATATTCATTATCCTGTTGTTGAGATGGATAGCATTGCGAAGCTTAGTAGTGTATGCTGGAACAATTACATCAAAATCTATATTGCATCAACTGTTTATGATGGTATTGTACAGGGAAATTGTTCAATATGAATTCATTAATGAGATTCAGGATGTTTTGGCTGAAAGACAAGTTGCAGTGGATGTTGATGAAGAAGATGCAGAGACAGAATTGTTGTTAGATTTTTTGTCTTGTTTGCAAAAACATAAGCATGAGCAAGCCTGTAGATTATCTCAACTATGTTTTAGAGTCAAAAGCATATGGACCTATTTCTAGCCAACTGTAAAGATTAGTTAAATTAATTGCAGAGAGAAAAAGGATGATAGGGTAATTGAGGGTATCCACCGTCAAAGCACAACCATAAGTCAATTTGAATTAGAAATAATACATAATATTTGTCATTTCATAATTTCTTTCAACCCTATTACACTTGTATTTGTAATTCTATGTTTAGAATTTTGATCTTAGGAAAGTGGATCTAGAGTAGCTTTTTTGGGTTATCTAGTCTTATATATTGTAAGTATTTATGATGAAGAGAAAGAGATGGGAGTTGAGGAGGCTCGAAGCTTGTACAGTCCTGCACATACTTTAGTTGTGTAAGCATTTCTTTGCTTTATGAAAGACTTTATATATCTATTTGGGGATAGGGTTTGAACTGATATTGTGTGGATGTTTCTTTGGTTTTATTTGAACCCTTATTACATTGTTGGTTATATTGATGTTTTCATTGTAGCTGTTATGTTTGTGAGTGAATGTTTATGATTATATGATAATTGAAATGTTATTTCAACTTCCTATACTATATACATGTGTTGTATGATACACTGTTTTTTTATCATTTGTTTGTGTGTGTTTTGAATCCTATATCCTGGACTTAAAGTAATATTTCCTTTCATCTTGCAGAATATTATTCTTATACTTCTATCTTCTGATGTTTTCAGATCATGGTCTCACTGTATATTGTCTTCTTTTTTTCCGGTTTCCCATTGTTATCCTGTTGAGGACTGGAAATTCGCAGGCAATAACAGAAAGGGATTCTCCCCAGTCAATGTTCCCAACTAGCCCGTTGATTTTTTGGTATAGAGAATCCATCCGGTTTGCGGTCCAGCTACCATAGGTCAAGTAACAAAACCAAGGGTTTACCGGTTGCGGCCCGGTCCACCGGAATTTTGTATTTTTTTGACTTAAGGATGATATGCTTATGCCTAACTAACCATGTAGGGTGGTGAAGGATGCAGGGAGAAGTCACAATGTGATGCGCAGGTTATTACCTCTCATCGTAGATTCACCAGCATCTGAATCACCCGTGCAGCAATGAAATGAACTAACTACTTATCTATCTACCTATATACCTATCCTCGGGGAGCCAAAATGTGATTTATGTATGAGTAATGTTTATTATTCATGCATTATAAACAGAAATTACAGGTAGCTGACATTCATACTTATAACACATGAACGAGTGAACATATTCTAACAATCAGATAGCTAATTGTTATATAAGCAGCATACATTACTCATGGTGGTAATTCCCACAAAATAAACCAAAAATCATATAAACAAAAACATAGGTTCAAAGAGTTAGAACGATCTCACGGTTAATGAACAAACTGGAAAATGAAATAGTTCATCTTTCAGCAGTCCACAGCACAACATTTGGAAATGCCACCAATCTTTCTCCAAGGCAAACCATATTTCTTTGTTGCAAAGAGAAATAGTTCTTCTTACAATAGAGCTTTCCAGTCTAACTGGGAAAAAGTCCAAAAGTCCCTCTTTTTTTCCCTCTAAGTCTTTTACATTTATACAAAAAGGTTGAGACTGTTGGGCTGCCCAAAGTGACCTTCGGACCTCCCAACTCCTCGTTTCCCAACGTTTCACCTTTTCTAAATGTTTTCATAAAAATTGTTACAAAATACAAAAAGACCAATCCTTCATGAGGAGGGTCCCACTTGGGAGTCTAGAAACTTTTTCCAGGCAGAAGCTTCAGCAGCAACACCTTCAAAGGCACAAGGCTCCAAAAACTATATATTGATCTCAAACTTTTCAGCCTAGTTTTTTATGGCCTCGATCCTGGCTGCACTCAATCGAAGCTGATCTTCCAGAAGCTGTACACTAATAGCTGAATGATCTACTTCGATTTTCAAGATCTGATCATCCAGGGCTTTAATGTCCTGTACCTTAGCTTCCTCCTCCTGGTACCTCTTCTGCAACAGTTCTACAAAAGCGTGGTGATCTGGGAAAGCATCTAGCTTTTTCTCAGGCTCTTTCTGGCACTGGTTGTAGGTAATGAGAAGTCTTCTGAAGAACTTGGTGCATAATCCTTTTGTCTTTTTGACTGCTTTCTTGAAATCCTTTGCAGTGTTAATAGCAAATTCTATTAAGTCATAATCCCGCTTGAGAGATTGTTTATCCTTTGATGGCAGCTCTGCTGGAGTTTCCTCATTGTTTTCCAGCCTTTCCATCCTTGCAGTCAGGACTTCAAGGACGTCCTGAGATCTATCTACAATGTAAGAAGAGGTGTCCAGGATCTCCTCTAATTGGCTATTTATCTGCAGGATTTTGCCCCTCTCCTCCTCCATGGCAGTTTGTAACTGCAACATCTTAGCTTTCTGGGCCAAGACATGATCTTTGAATGGCTGGAGGTTGACTTGTTGTTCCCTTGCTTCCTCCAGAGCAGCTGGCAGAGAGGCAATATGCTCTTGATGCTTCTTGTTCTTCTCTTGGGAGTGCAGCTCACTGGCTTGTAAGATAATCTTTTGTTGCTCCTCCAGCTCTTCAACCTTTTGCATTAGCTGCTCTTTTTCTGTCTTGAGCTCTTGGTATTCCTTCTGCACCCTTGCTAGGAATTCTTGGGTAGTTTCTCTAACTTGTCTTTCTACCTGTAGGGCCTACAATTCAGCTTCAATAGTCTTCATCTCCCTCTGCATGTCATCATACCTTCGCTTCAACCTGTTTCCTTCCTCTCTCTCTTTCCTCAAGGTGTCTTTCAACTGGGCTAAGGATTTCTTTGACATCTCCAAGTCAGTCATTACCTTGTCCATGTTATCCTTAGAGGCTTGGATTAGTGTAGATCCAGTCCTCAGGGTAAGTCTTGGGTCTCTGTCTGTGCCCAACATCATGGGTGTATCTGTGATCATCTTTCCCGACAGAACTCTTGTCTCCACTTTCCTCTCTATCCTATTCACTATCCTTTTTGTTTCTCTATCATAATAAATAGTATTGAAGTCAGGGATTTCTTCTCCCTTTTTCTGAACAAAAGGAACTAGCTTCAGTGTGGGGACCACAGGTGTGCTACCAGCAGGCACTTATGGGTCCTGGACCTTTGGGTTTTTTGTATCCTGAGTCTGTCCTCCAGCTGTACTAGTGGCTGACTGTTCTGTCTCAGTTTGTGTTAGTTTCAGCCTTTCTACTTCCTGCTTTTGTAGCTCCTCATCGAGCTTTCTCTTTGCTTCTTTTTCTTCCTTTCTAGCTGCTTCCTTTGCTTCTTTAGCTGCTTCCTTTGCTTTCTCAGCTACTTCTTGAGCTTTCTCAGCTGCTTCTTAAGCAGCTTTTCTTTTTTCTTCCTCCTCACTGTGCAGTCACCCCTCAACTTCCTGTGCTAACCTCTGGGCCTCCTCTTGTCTCCTCTTGGCCGCTTCTTCAGCTTTGGCTTGCTCCTCCCTTTTCCCACCTTTAGTGGTGATCTTTTGCTTGAATCTTCTCTTCAGTGCTGTCATGTTTGGGGCATTTCGGAAGACAGATTATTCCCTATCAAAATGGTGGGTATACTCAAAATGTACCTTGTTCTCCTTGCCATGCTCGGCCACTTTACCTTGGGAGTCATTTCTATGGTATGGCATCTCGCCAAAATGGAAGCTCTCCAGCTCTTCTACGAATTCCTCGGCTTGTTTCACCCTGGTGAATCTATAGCTTCCTAGCTTGAATGGAAAAGGAGGGTAAGCAGTCTTCTTGTGTTCGAACATAAAACTGCCTATTCCATCTATGAATACTTGTCTGACTGCCTCCTTGTGGATAATATAATCGGTTGCGTACTTGGGCAGCAGGGAAGGTGCTCTCGAACCTCTAAACATCCTGAAATACATGCCATTTTTAGTCAAGTAGTAGTCTGCGTATTCCTCTATCACTTGCATGGCCTCCTCCGACATACAATCATACTCCTTCAAGAAAATGAGCGGGTAAAGAGGCATAAGGAAGTGCTCACAGACTCCTCTGTAATGGCTATGATACTTATGTTCCCACAATGGTTTGTAAGCAGCATAGACCATCATTCTTTCCCTGTCTCAGATGCACCTGAGACCAGGGAAAGGCTGGTTGCATAATATACATTCTATAAGTATTGAACACATATAAAACTCAGACCTTTTCTGGGATTCTCCTCCCAGGGCTGAGGCCAAGCAAGCAGAAATACTGTTTGACACAAGGTTGGCCCAATTGAAGATTGTCCCCTGGGTTGCAACATGAAAAATAATGGGTATCCATTCTAGTTTGAACAACCTGCCATGAGCTCTTCGAAATATTCTGTTGAGCATCAAGGCTATGAATCTGTATGGAGCCCTTAAACTTGCAGTATCATATTCCCCTGTTACTCTAGTTCTGAAATGCTTCCCTGTCAACATCATTCTTTTCATGGTTTCTATCAAGTCCATTCTAATGTTGTTTAACCAGTCGTCAGATAAGAACACTTGGGATTCTGGCAAGTGGTATGCCAGAGCTACATATTCGAGGTTGTATGTAGCATAGCCATGTTTGTTAACATCTTCCAAAATCATAGTTGTGACATCTGCCCAAGGAAGAATCCACCCAATTACTTCAGAGCAGGGGAACAACTCTGGTCTGGTGGCTACTTTCATCAGTGCAGATCTTTCAATGTTAGCATATATAGACTCTTCCTCCAATCCTATATCAGGAACCTCTCTGCAGGTGGTCAGTCTACATATTTCACCCCACTGATATTCAGGTTCAATGCCAGAAATGCACTTCGTGTCCTCATATATATATTCTGTCTTAGTTACAATTTCTACTTCTGGTTCTTCTTCGACTGCATGGGCCTTCTTCCTTTGTCTCTTGGACATTGTGAATTCTTCCTGCCACCGAAATTGTAACATTAAGCCATGTTGGCTGGGTGATAAACTTGTAGACATCAATGGGCAGTGTTTCATTTCTTCTATGTTTAATAAGATGACAATCAGTCACTGAAGTAAATATATGCATGTATAAACTGGAATGGCTTAACTGCTAAAACTATTGAAACCCAATGTGCAATGTTCAGTGACTTAGTCTGTGTGTATCATGATGCAAAACAAGTCATAAACAGTAAAAATGAGCAATCTACCACTGTTGTATGACATTAAGCATCTCTATCAACCACATTTAAGACGGAAAGGAAATATACATTAATGGGCCACAACATTCGGCTTTCTGCGCACACCATTATCGTTGCGCTGTGCGGGCATACGGATAAAATTACAAAATATTTCAATGGTATTTTAACAGACCATGCTCATGCGCTCAAGGTCAACAGACTAAAACTGCGGCCTATCTCTTGCAACCGGCTAGGGTTTCAGACGATTGTGCGCAGAACGACGCGGCAAAACAGTTGTTCGAGGATGCGTGTAACATGAGAACCGGAACACAAAAGGGGGAAGACCACTGGATGCCACATGAAAACCACTAACCCTCCCCTGTAAAACCACTACCCCATAGGGCAGCTTGGTGCAGACGGCGTAACGGTCGTCTGCACCAAGCCCCTTCCTACTATGCGCAAGGTTGCCAACAGACGGCCTTGGGCAAATACTACTTAGTGAGAAAAATGCCCACGTTAGCAATCATAATTCGACCCCCCCTCTATCTATATATGTGGGTATCTAACGAGGTGAAGAAAATTATCACAACCAAACCTAACCGTGGAAAAACCCCATCACAAACTCAAACGGAATGGGAAAAGGTCAGTACGAGCCTACCTGGCACTGTAGCGTAATCGGCGTGGAGAAGCCTGTCGAGCTTTACGGTGAAGACACCTGGACTGCATGTACCGAACACGGGGAATCGGGCAAGTGAGCGACAACAATTGATAGCGATAGAGCAATACAATAGAATAATCCAATCGTGCCCCCCACCTCATATATATATGGTTGAACTCACGTAGCGGGTAACGAGTTGGATGGCGGACCACTTTTGGGTCGGAAGCCGAAAGCCAATTTCCTTCTGCAACGGTGGATGGCCATAGTGCTAAGTCATCCGTGGCGACATGTATGGTGGGGAAAAGTAAAAAATTGGATGTCGGAGACATTTTGAATCGGAGGTTGAAAGCGTATATTCTTCCGCAATGGCGGGAGGCCAAAACATAAAACTTTCCGCAACATAGGGTCTAAGTTGGAAAATAAACGGCTAAGCATCGGAAGGTAAATGACATTGGTAGCCACAACGGTGGAAACGAAATAGCTTTCGCAGGCACAACGGCGGAAGCCCGAGACTTACGGGGTTGATGAAAACACACAAACGGGGTCGAGACTTTAAGCCATGATCGGGAGAAAAGGTGATTTTCCATCCACAATGGTGGAAGAGATAGCAATAAGAGCTCCGATGTAAAACTCGAACACAGCCGAGGCAAAACAAACAAATCTGAAGAGAAGTTAAAGTCAATATTGGCTATCCATCCGCAACGGCGAAAGCGAAAAGCAAACACCTTCCGCAACGCCGGAGAAAGAAACAATAAAAAGTTTCGACGAAAGCCAAGATATCGGCCGATGAGAAAACCATGGATAGGAAATAAAATCAAAGGCAAAACCAAAGATCCGTCCGCAATGGTGGAAGACCAAACGAGAGATCCATCCGCAACGGCGGGGGACTAACCAGATAACTTCTGATTCAGGCATGCTTCATATGCATTCAAAGGCAGCAAATCAAGCTTGATCATACAGTATATTACTTCAAGTGGTGGAGGGAGNGTACTAACCAGATAACTTCTGATTCAGGCATGCTTCATATGCATTCAAAGGCAGCAAATCAAGCTTGATCATACAGTATATTACTTCAAGTGGTGGAGGGAGAAACCAAACAAGTGGTAAATTGATTCAATCATTCCAAATCAAAGGAGAAAATCAAGCTAATCCAAGCAAAAGGAGGTTCCTAAATTTTTTTGGAATTTTGGGAAATTGTTGCAGCTGCAACAATTGGCGACTACCTGGTGAACCCCAGATCAGGCTGAATTAACTCCTTCCCAGTGCAAGACTGTCTGAATAGAAATTGAAATCTTCTAGATATTTGCATTCCTAAGCAGGCCAAATCATGCATTTAAATCATTTAGAAGAAGTCCATTATTTGGGAGATGGTAACATCAGAAATATCTGCAAGTCTAAATAACTCTTTTGAGGCCTGATAGATGAGGTTTATTTTACCTATCCTTAGGTAGTTTCTATCTTGGACACCACAGGATTGTAACAGATGGTAGACAGCATTATCCTTTTGTTTCTCATTCCCATGCCAATTGCACTTTTGTGCCATCTGAACTTTAGTTCTTGTGAGTTCTCCATTTTTCCCTTCTTTCTGAATTTTTATTCAGGCTCATCTATCCCATAGTGCCCTTTTGTGTGAGAGAAGAATTAGCTTTTCATCTCACGGATGGAGAGGAACTTTGGAAAGTTTGAGATTCATGCTTTTGATACTTTGTTTTGATATGTCTTGTTTCTTTCAGGAGTTTTGACTCTTGATAGCTTTTAGCTCTTCTAAAATTATGGCATGGGATCATTTATATATGATATACTGTTTACCCTGCTTCCTTTCCATGGGTCTTTTGCTATCACCCCCTTGGACATTTTAAGATGTGAAATGGATGGAGCCTCGAAATAGTATTCCAGACCTCTTTTACTCCTGAGTTATTTATAGGGGTTAGGCAGGACTTCGAAGAATGCATGGCCAGTTAGGAACACTATTACTAGAAGACATTCTATGTTTTAAAGGACAGTCTTTGCTCAAGATTTCATTTAACTAAGAACCTTGATGTTCCCATTGCAACCAAAAGTTTGCCTCTTTATTCAAAACCAACAGCAGTAAAATAAAAATAGCATCAACTAATCAAAAGAAAGCAACACCAAAGCATTAAAGAAAGAAAATAACACCTAGTATTAAAGAAAAAAAATCAATTTATTTATGTACAAAACAAAAGAAAAGAAAAATTTTGCCCACTCCTGAAAATCTTTAAATCTAGAGAGCTGAGGAGTGGGTTGGATTATAGACACAAGTTATCTAACCATGGTCTAGCTGTGCTGTTTTTGAAATGGAACACATGTCTACTATCCTACAGTCATCCTTGTCAACCTGAGGAAATTGAAGGAGTTCAGGCTGAGTGTCAATCATAGAACTGGCCTTTCTTGAGGTATGATGTCTTAGCTTAATCTCAGTCAGATAGTTTCCTAGGACAGAATCAGCCGATTCGTTACCCTCTCCTAGCTTAGTGACGGTATGCTTCATGTACGGCTCTCTCAGAATTTTAATCCTATTAGGGGTACCCTTAAGAGGTAACAATAAATGGGACCAGTCTGAAGCAAAGTACCCTTTCAACCTAGTAGACCAATCTCGATTGAGGATTAGCCCATATCCACTTGGTATGTCAGCCACCGTAATGTCAATAAATTGACATATCTTGTTGTTCACGAAAAAATGAACGAGGACATTCTTCATCTCTCCCACTACGTTGACACATGTGCTATCTAATTGCGATACTTCACAAAGTGTGGGCTCTGGCTGTCCATTAATCCTTTTGCAAATCTCCAGCGGCATAACATTCACTGCTGATCCAGAATCTACCAAGCAATTATGCACATTATGATTCAGCATTTCTAGGGTCATAAGGAAAGGCGGGGTGTCATTCTTTTCTTCCCAACCTGGTTCTATGTCTTCTTCTCCTGGTTGGTTTTGAGTAGGTATATCCTCTTCAAGCTTTCCAATTTCATTAGTGTTTTCCCCATTAACACCTACCTGTTCTTCTATAGGTTTGACAGTCTCATTTCTCGGCTCTACCTCCTGGTTGAGGGTAGTGACTTCAGGTATTTTGTCTTCACAATCCCCTTCTACTTGTCTTTTAAAATTCTCCTGCAAATTTTTAATCTTCGAAATTATGGTATTGTCCTCAATTGTTGGGTTCTTATCTTTGGTGGCTGTGGGTGTGTATTGGGACTCGAGGGTATTTTCTTCTGTGTTGAACAACGAAACACCATTCCATAGGAACATGTTATCATCATCTTGTTTCTCTATGGTCTGTGTCTTTTCTCCCTCTTTATCACTGTCTTCAGTCAATTTGGAGTTCAACAACTTATTCATTACTAATGACATTGAATTCAACCATTGAGGGCATTTATTTTCGGGGTGAGGTTGCTAGTGAAAAGTACAGAAATTATCCCCCCTATTTCTGTTATGTTCGTTGATGCTAAATTTGGAGGAGGGTCCTGCCACCGGTTGTTATCCTCCTTTTTTTGATAGTGGGGTTTATCAGTTTTCTGAATGTCCCTTTCCTTTTCTAGATCTATTATTCGGTTGGACAGCTTCTGAAGCATTTTACTCATTCCCTGATAATCATGTGATTGATCCTCTTTAGGTTTAGACAACAGTAAGGTTCTTCTGTTTGTATTTTTCTCTCTAGGTGGATCAGGATAATCTTCTACACTCTCCCTTTCAGCCTCTACCCTTTCTGCCTCTCCATAGGTTTCTACCAATGTAGGTTTGGCTTTCATCTTGGCAAACATGGCTAGCTTAGGCCCAAGGGCTGAGGTATAATATTCAATTAAGACCTTGTCCGAGGGTCTGTCAGCTTCAGGAAAGTTCTTTAGGTATATTGAAAATATTTGAGTGAAGCTATGTACCTTCTCATTCTTTTCTTTTCTTAACAAACCAAGACCTTTCATCAATGAGTCATGTGTCTTTTGGGCTGCGTATTTACTTCGGAAGACCCTCTTGAAGGTGTCCCAATTAGGGATAGAATTTGCAGGCAAACTAAAATACCAAGATGCTGCTGCTCCTTTCAAAGTGTGCGGGAAGAGTCTACAGACCACATCTTCATACTCCCCAGCCCTTAGCCCTTCTACTGCTAGATAAAAGCTTTGCAGGTGGTCATCTACAGCAGTCCTTTCCTCAGGGTCAAACTTAGGCAACAGCTTGTCAAAGGCTTGAGGTAGGTTATGCAAAGGAGGAGTTAGGTTCAAAGGTGACTTAGCTCTCCATGCCGGTAAGGGATTGCGTTGGTTTGCATTAATTCCAACCATAAGCACAGGTAAAATGACAAGAGTATGAATGAAGAGCAACGCAAGACCAAACCAGGCTTACCTGCTTCAAAGGTAGAACAAAAGGTAAGTCTACTTTGGTCAGGTCAAAAGCTTTGAGATATCTGCTGGTGGGGTAATCTTGGGAAAATAAGTTTCCACAGCCAGCCATGCACTGGCGGCCCTCCTTCTAGTGCCAGAACTGTTGAGGCTTGGAAATTCACAGGCAACAACAAAAAGGGATTCTCCCCAGTCAACATTCCCAACTAGCCCGTTGACTAATTGGTATAGGGAATTCGTCCAGTTTGGGGTCCGGCTACTATAGGTCAAGTAACAAAACCAAGGGTTTACCGGTTGCGGCCCGGTCCACCGAAATTTGTATTTTTTTTACTTAAGGATGATATGCTTGTGCCTAACTAACCATGTAGGGTGGTGAAGGATGCAGGGAGTAGTCACAATGTGATGCGCAGGTTCTTACCTCTTGTCTTAGATTTACCAGCATCTGAATCACCTGTGCAGCAATGAAATGAACTAACTATTTATCTATATACCTATCTACCTATCCCTGGGGAGCCAAAATGTGATTTATTTATGAGTAATGTTTATTATTCATGCATTATAAACAGAAATTAAAGGTAGCTGACATTCATACTTATAACACATGAACGAGTGAACATATTCTAACAATTAGGTAGCTAATTGTTATATAAGCAGCATACATTACTCATGGTGGTAATTCCCACAAAATAAACCAGAAATCATATAAACAAGAACATAGGTTCAAAGAGTTAGAACGATCTCACGGTTAATGAACAAACTGGAAAACAAAATAGTTCATCTTTCAGCAGTCCACAGCACAACATTTGGAAATGCCACCAATCTTTCTCCAAGGCAAACCATAGTTCTTTATTGCAAAGAGAAATAGTTCTTCTTACAATAGAGCTTTCCAGTCGAACTGGGAAAAAGTCCAAAAGTCCCTCTTTTTTTCCCTCTAAGTCTTTTACATTTATACAAAAAGGTTGAGACTGTTGGGCTGCCCAAAGTGACCTTTGGACCTCCCAACTCCTCATTTCCCAACGTTTCACCTTTTCTAAATGTTTTCATAAAAATTGTTACAAAATACAAAAAGACCAATCCTTCACGAGAGGGTCCCACTTGGGAGTCTAGAAACTTTTTCCAGGAAGAAGCTTCAGCAACAACGCCTTCAAAGGCACAAGGATCCAAAAACTGTATATTGATCTCAAACTTTTTAGCCTGGTTTTTTATGGCCTCGATCCTGGCTGCACTCAATCGAAGCTGATCTTCCAGAAGCTGTACACTAATAGCTAAATGATCTACTTCTATTTTCAAGATATGATCATCCAGGGATTTAATGTCCCGCACCTTAGCTTCCTCCTCCTGGTACCTCTTCTGCAACAGTTCTACAAAAGCGTGGTGATCTGGGAAAGCATCCAGCCTTTGCTCAGCCTCTGTCTGGAACCAGTTGTGGGTAATCAGAAGTATTCTGAAGAACTCAGTGCATAATCCTTTTGTCTTCTTGACTGCTTTCTTGAAATCCTCTACGGTGTTAATAGCAAATTCTATTAAGTCATAATCCCGCTTGAGGGCTTGTTTATCCTTTGATGGCAGCTCTGCTGGAGTTTCCTCATTGTTTTCCAGCGTTTCCATCCTTGCAGTCAAGACTTCAAGGACGTCCTAAGATCTGTCTACAAAGTAAGAAGAGGTGTCCAGGATCTCCTCTGACCGGCTATTTATCTACAGGATTTTTCCCCTCTCCTCCTCCATGGCAGTCTGTAACTGCAACATCTCAGCTTTCTGGGCCAAGACATGCTCTTTGAATGGCTGGAGGCTGATTTGTTGTTTCCTTGCTTCCTCCAGAGCAGTTGTCAGAGAGGTAATCTGCTCTTGATGCTTCTTGTTCTGCTCTTGGGAGTGCAGCTCACCGGCTTGTAAGATAATATTTTGTTGCTCCTCCAGCTCTTCAACCTTTTACATCAGCTGCTCTTTTTCTGTCTTGATCTCTTGGTATTCCTTCTGCACCCTCGCCAAGCATTCTTGGGTAGTTTCTCTAACCTGCCTTTCTACCTGTAGGGCCTGCAATTCAGCTTCAGCAGTCTTCATCTCCCTCTGCATGTCATCATACCTTCGCTTCAACCTATTTCCTTCCTCTCTCTCTTTCCTCAAGGTGTCTTTCAACTGGGCTGAGGATTTCTTTGACATCTCCAAGTCAGTCATTACCTTGTCCATGTTATCCTCAGAGGCTTGGATTAGTGCAGTTTCGGCCCTCAGGGTAAATCTTGGGTCTCTGTCTGTGCCCAACATCACGGGTGTATCTGTGATCATCTTTCCCGGTAGAATTGCTGTCTCCACTTTCCTCTCTATCCTCTTCACTATCCTTTTTGTAGCTCTATCATAATAAACAGTATTGAAGTCAGGGGTTTCTTCTCCCTTTTTTTGAACAAAAGGAACTAGCTTCAGTGTGGGGACCATAGGTGTCCTGGCAGCAGGCACTTATGGGTCCTGGACCTCTGGGTTTTCTGTATCTTGAGTCTGTCCTCTAGCTGTACCAGCGGCTGACTGTTCTGCCTCAGTTTGTGTCAGTTTTAGCCTTTCTGCTTCCTACTTTTGCAGCTCCTCATCGAGCTTTCTATTTGCTTCTTCTGCTTGCTTTCTAGCTGCTTCCTTTGCTTTCTCAGCTGCTTCTTGAGCTTTCTCAGCTGCTTCTTGAGCAGCTTTTCTTTTTTCTTCCTCCTCACTGTGCAGCCACCCCGCAGCTTCCTGTGCTAACCTCTGGGTCTCCTCTTGTCTCCTCTTGGCCTCTTCTTCAGCTTTGGCTTGCTCCTCCCTTTTCCCACCTTTAGTGGTGATCTTATGCTTGAATCTTCTCTTCAGTGCTGTCATGTTCAGGGCATTTCGAAAGACAGATTCTTCCCTATCAAACTGGTGGGTATACTCAAAATGTACCTTGTTCTCCTTGCAGTGCTAGGCCACTTTACCTTGGGAGTCGTTTCTGTGGTATGGCATCTCGCCAAAATGGAACCTCTCCAGCTCTTCTACGAATTCCTCAACTTGTTTCACCTTGGTGAATCTATAGCTTCATAGCTTGAATGGCAAAGGAGGGTAAGCAGTCTTCTTGTGTTCGAACAGAAAACTACCTATTCCATCTATGAATACTTGTCTGACTGCCTCCTTGTGTATAATATAATCGGTTGCGTACTTGGGCAGCAGGGAAGGTGCTCTTGAACCTCTAAACATCCTGAAATACATGCCATTTTCAGTCAAGTAGTAGTCTGCATATTCCTCTATCACTTGCATGGCCTCCTCCAACATACAATCACACTCCTTCAAGAAAATGAGTGGGTAAAGAGGCATAAGGAAGTGCTCACAGACTTCTCTATAATGGCTATGATACTTATGTGCCCACAATGGTTTGTAAGCAGCATAGACCGGCATTCCTTCCCTGTCCCAGATGCACCTGAGACTAGGGAAAGGCTGGTTGCATAATATACAGTCTATAAGTATTGAACACATATAAAACTCAGACCTTTTCTGGGATTCTCCTCCCAGGGCTGAGGCCAAGCAAGCAGAAAGACTGTTTGACACAAGGTTGGCCCAGTTGAAGATTGTCCCCTGGGTTGCAACATGAAAAATAATGGGTATCCATTCCAGTTTGAACAACCTGCCATGAGCTCTTCGAAATATTCTGTTGAGCATCAAGGCTATGAATCTGTATGGAGCCCTTAAACTTGTAGTATCATATTCCCCTATTACTATGGTTTTGAAATGCTTCCCTGTCAACATCATTCTTTTCATGGTTTCTATCAAGTCCATTCTAATGTTGTTTAACTAGTCGTCAGATAAGAACACTTGGGCTTCTGGCAAGTGGTATTCCAGAGCTACATATCCGGGGTTGTATGCAGCATAGCCCTATTTGTTAACATCTTCCAAAATCATAGTTGTGACATCTGCTCGAGGCAGAATCCACCCAATTACTTCAGAGCAGGGGAATAGCTCTGGTCTGGTGGCTACTTTCATCAGTGCAGATCTTTCAATGTTAGCATATATAGACTCTTCCTCCAATCCTATATTAAGAAGCTCTCTGCGGGTGATCAGTCTATATATTTCACCCCACTAATATTCAGGTTCAATGCCAGCAATGCACTTCGTGTCCTCATATAAATATTCTGTCTTAGTTACAATTTCTACTTCTGGTTCTTCTTCGACCGCAGGGGCCTTCTTCCTTTGTCTCTTGGACATTGTGAGTTCTTCCTGCCACCAAAATTGTAAAATTAAGCCATGTTGGCTGGGTGATAAACTTGTAGACATCAATGGGTATTGTTTCATTTCTTCTATGTTTAATAAGATGACAATCAGTCAATGAAGTAAATATATGCATGTATAAATTGGAATGGCTTAACTGCTAAAACTATTGAAACTCAATGTGCAATGTTCAGTGACTTAGACTATGTCTATCACGATGCAAAACAAGTCATAAATAGTAAAAATGAGCAATCTACCACTGCTGTATGACATTAAGCATCTCTATCAACCACATTTCAGACGGAAATGAAATCTACATTAATGGGCCACAACATTCGGCTTTCTGTGCACACCATTATTGTTGCGCTGTGTGGGCATACGGATGAAATTACTAAAGATTTCAATGGTATTTTAATAGACCATGCTCACATGCTCAAGGTCAACATTCTAAAACTGCGGCCTATCTCTTGCAACCGGCTAGGGTTTCAGATGATTGTGCGCAGAACGGCGTGACAAAACAGTTGTTCGAGGATGCGTGTAACATGAGAACCGCAACACAAAAGGGGGAAGACCACCAGATGCCACATGAAAACCACTAACCCTCCCCTGTAAAACCACTACCCCATAGGGCAGCTTGGTGCAGACGGTGTAACGACCGTCTGCAGCAAGCCCCTTCCTACTATCCGCAAGGTTGCCAACAGACGGCCTCGGGAAAATACTACTCAGTGAGAAAAATTCCCGTGCTAGCAATCATAATGCGACCCCCCCTCTATCTATATATGTGGGTATCTGACGAGGTGAAGAAAATGATCACAACCAAACCTAACCGTGGAAAAACCCCATCACAAAATCAAACGGAACGGGAAAAGGTCAGTACGAGCCTACCTGGCATTGTAGCAAAACCGGCATGGAGAAGCCTGTCAAGCTTTACGGTGAAGACACCTGGACTGCGTGTACCGAACACGGGGAACCGGGCGAGTGAGAGACAGCAATTGATAGCGACAGAGCAATACAATAGAATAATCCAATCATGCCCCCCAGCTCATATATATATGGTTGAACTCACGTAGCGGGTAACGAGTCGGATGGCGGACCACTTTTGGGTCGGAAGCCGAAAGCCAATTTCCTTCCACAACGGCGGATGGCCATAGCGCCAAGTCATCCACGGCGACATGTATGGCAGGGAAAAGTAAAAAATCAGACGTCGGAGACATTTTGAATCGGAGTTTGAAAGCGTATATTCTTTTGCAACGGCAGCAGGCCAAAACATAAAACTAGGCGCAACGTAGGGTCTAAGTTGGAAAACAAACGGCTAAGCATCGAAAGGTAAATGACATTGGCAGCCGCAACGGTGAAAACGAAATAGCTTTCGCAGCCGCAATGGCGGAAGCCCGAGACTTACGGGGTTGATGAAAACACACAAACGAGGTCGAGACTTTAAGCCATGATCGGGAGAAAAGGTGATTTTCCATCCGCAACGGCGGAGGAGATAGCAATAAGAGATCCGATGTAAAACTTGAACACAGCTGAGGCAAAACAAACAAATCTGAAGAGAATTTAAATTCAATATTGGCTATCCATCTGCAATGGCGGAAGCTAAAAGCAGACACCTTCCGCAGCGCCGGAGAAAGAAACAATAAAAAGTTCCGACGAAAACCAAGAGATCGACCGATGAGAAAACCATGGATCGAAAAGAAAATGAAAGGCAAAACCAAAGATCCGTCTGCAACGGCAGAAGACCAAATGAAAGATCCATCTGTAACGGCGGGGTACTAACCAGATAACTTCTGATTTAGGCATGCTTCATATGCATTCAAAGGCAGCAAATCAAGCTTGATCATACAGTAGATTACTTCAAGTGGTGGAGGGAGAAATCAAACAAGTGGTAAATCGATTCAATCATTCCAAATCAAAGGAGAAAATCAAGCTAATCCAAGCAAAAGGAGGGTCCTAAATTTTTTTGGAATTTTGGAAAATTGTTCCAGCTGCAACATATCCTACAAACCTAAAAAGAGTCATTTATTTATTGCGGTGCCTAAAAATTGCTGACCCTGTAGTCTAGGTAGCAGACTTTAGGGAAAACAACAACCATAGTTTGTTCCAGAACCGTAGTTTTCGCAGCCATATCCATAGTACTATCATATGCAGTTTGCTCTGCAGCAGCCACAATACACTCAACTGCATTATGCGCAACTACAACTGAATCCCCCGTGGCAATAAAAATTCAATCAAGCACAGTATCAGCAGCAAGGAGGATTCCATAGAGGATTTCGAGGAGGACGAGGTGGATGATTTGGTCAAGTATAGAACAAGGTTGCAGACCTGTACAATGTTATAATTGTAGAGTACTAGGACATTATCAAAGAGATTTCCTGAACTTGCAAGCACAATATACTTATTGTGTTGATGCTGACCATACTATTGAGAACTGCCCATAGTTGATCAGGAAGTGGAAAGAAAGGAACATTCAGCAGTTGCAGAAGCTGAACTTGACCAGATTCAAAATTAAACCAAAATGCAAATCAAAATGCGAACCAACTAGTGAATCTGCCACTGAACCAGAACCAAGGACCAATAGTTGCGAAGATCTCATGAGAACCCAGAATGCAAGATGTTGATGTTGCTTTCATTACTTGCAGAGGTGTGACAACAAATTCAGTTGGATAGAAAGAAGAAAGTGCAGTTTGATGTCGACGATGAGAGGGACATGTGTTGGTCTCCTATTTTGACTGTCCACTACAACATTTTCTAGCCTAAGTCTTATGAAACCACATAATAATCAGTTTTATTAGTGCTGATTTGTACATGGTCATGCCTTTATGGAGATCAATGTTTATAGGTTTTGGTAAGTGATTTTTAAATGCTTATTCGTTACTTTGATTAGTTTTTATGCATATAATAGGGCCTTTTAGTTTCATTTAATGATAGGTCAAATAATAAGTCTTTGTTCTTTCTTTTCTATGTAGGGATATTTTTGTTACATAATTCAAAATTTCTCTCGGCGTTCCAAGGTCGATTTATACTAGCTGAACCTGCGATTTGGGGATTCTGCCCACATTGAAGATGTCTCCTAGATCACATTGCCTTCCAGATATCTATGCATATTTTTCAGGTGCTGTTTCAGGGATGTCCTTTGTTCGAGGAACTGTTGTTTCCCTCTTTAGTATTATGTGGATTTCAGGGGATTTGAGCTCCCATCTTTGGTTCAGATATGCCAAGATAACTGTAGGGTTGTTAGCTGTATCGATCCTTGTTTCAAGGTTGATTTCACCTTGTATTTTCAGTATAAAATGATTCTTGGAACCCTCAGTAAAGGAGGATACTCAGAGAAGACTGTAAACTCGATTTTATCAATATATCCAATATTTATCTTCTTTTAAAGTTGTGATTTAAGACTGGAAGGCGTTGAGGGTAGGGCCCCCTTCAACACCAATCCTTGGTATTTTAGTATTGTGTATTTGACAGTAGTAGAGTAGCGTTTTCTTCTTTTGACACTGTTTTCTGGAATATTAATGGTTTTGCTCATCTATGAATGGAAATAGAATGGATGTTTGTAGATCATTAGTTAATGTCATTTGCAGCTGATTTGAACTGTAGAATAGATTGAGGAATGGTGTGTATTTAAAACCCTCTTTTGGTTTTCAGTGTGGATCGTTTCTTGATGGTTGTGGTATTGGTAAATTGGGTGATGAACTTGACCTTGGTTGTTGAAGAATCGATTTACTGAAAAGAATAGATTGGACTTGATATCTCCTTTTGCTGTAGTGTTAGAGTAACTAGTGAATAGCTTGATATTCTTTTGAATTTTGAACTAGCAAAACTGTAGGGTATTCTCACATTGTAGAGTGTAGATTTAAAAAGGATTGCAGTAGAAGAAGGTTTGAATATTTCAATTTACAAAGCATCTAGGGTTTGTTAGATAGTATTTTGAGTGGGTGATTAAATAGGAGCTGAAGTTATGCTGTTTGTTATTGAATGAAGTCCTAGCTTATAATACTGTTTCCTAGAATTAACATTAGTTTCACAATATATATATAGACAAGAATAAGTGAACGTTTCCTACATAGCTCTAATATTGATTGGTGAACATTATCTGAATAACCTCGGCATTCTCTTGCGTGCATTTGTATGCACAAAGCAAAAGCAGAGTATATTTAGATAACAACAGCAAGCCAATCTTTCTTTTGATAGGCTGTGTATTGACAATTTAGAGTTAAGAAGTCATAGGTTTTAATTCAACAATCATTTGAGGAGTGTTTGTGTAGATTTAAGCATTAAAGTTGGTAGGGTTAATGATTAGAGTTTAGATATAATACAAGGTTGTTGAGATCGACTGAGCATACTCATTTGATAGGCAAACTCTTTTCTTAGCAGGTTGTTTGTTTTGAAAAGTAAATCATAGTTATTGTAGCTTAAGATTGCTGTAGAGATTGTAGATTATTTTGGAAGATTGTTGTAGTTTAGTATTGTTTTGAAAGATTGCCGTAGTTAGTATTTCTTTGGAGGATTATGATTGCTTTGAAGATTACTGTAGGTTCATATTGCTATAGGTTGCTGTATATTATATTGGTTTGACAATTAGCAAAGTGATTTCCTTTTCTTTAGGACAGAACTAGGAGTCCTTAGCATAGATCATCTAGGACAGCAATAGTTTCATCTATTTCATCTTCAGTTGAAAGTAGACTAGAATTCCTTTAAGTTGTTATCCGCATGAGCATAGAAACTACCTTGCCTACACATATAGTGTAGCAGCTCAAAGTTTACGTCCTCCAGTCGATAATTAAATCAAGGTGAATTAAACAACATTAATTTTAACCAACATTTTGGCGCCGTTGCCGGGGAGTTGCTCCAAGGTAAGCTGGTATTTTGCTCATTTTTATGAATTTGTTGACTGAGAAGTTTAGGTAGGTAGGATTCTTTTACAGTACACAACAAGGTGGAGGGGAAACATTAAGACGCAAAGACGAATTCACTATGGGATTCCCATCGTGTAACAGCCTGCCGCATCCACTTTAGTGGGTTGCCCCAAATTCTTGTTGTTTCCTTCTTGTAAGTGTGTTTGCATTTATTTTCGCATGTTTGATTTATTTTGCTAAAGTGTGTTTACCTTTCCTGTAAAGAGTGTTTACTTTCCGTAGTTTAATTTTATGCAAGTGTGCTTATCCTTTTGCAAGTTGGGTGTAATTAATTTCTGCAATCTAATTTCACAGCAGTTTGTAGGTGTGACTAGTTGTTGCAGATTGGAGGAGAGGGGACGGTAAGACAAACCTGCGCATTTCATAACAGGTTCCTTCAAACCCATTTGTGGCACAGGTATTTCAATTTATTTTGATTAAAATTCTTGTTATTTTCAGTAATTGTTTTGATGAGACCCAGAGATAGTAAGGGAAGATTCATTAAGGTTCATTCCGATCTTGTTGGAAACAGAAACCCCCCCCTCACTAACCCTAGGGATAGGAACACCAACAACGAAATTGAACACAATAACACACAAATTTCAGTGGAATTAGGGACCAGCCCAGCAAGAACTGAGGGTATACTCAGTGAACAGTTACATTCAGTAGAAATCCCACAGACCCAACAAACTTCACCTTCAAAGGGAGATTCCAACTTGGTGAATACAGTGAACATAGAAAGAGTAAATTCCCTTCTTGGACATACTAGGAATCCAGCGGTTTCTCAAGTAGAATCTACCATAGATTTACCTTCCAATATTCAATATTGGCCTAGGCCAGACCATTGGGATTTCATTCTGTAGAAATTCAGGCCTGCAGTAGATTAATTTCACTCACAGCAATTAACAATTGATCATGCAAATTATCAACAATGGAGACTGAATATGGAGCTG